>OY757917.1:7862517-7880017 GCA_963585895.1 Sepioteuthis lessoniana | reverse complement strand
GTTTCCAGCTTGTTGCTTTCGGGGAACATATGTTGCACAAGGCTTTGTTAATGGGGCATTCAATGAGACTTCAACACACTCTAGGAAAGAGGGAGAATAACCCATATATAAACCCGCCTGACCAAACCGCACTACCACATACATACACACAAAAATCTCAAGACACATTCACACTCTCAGAGAAAAAATAACTGTAAGTGAAATCCGAAACCACTCCAACACACACACACACACACACACCAACAAAAACATATCAAATATCAAAGACAGGTAAAGCAGACTAAGGTAAACACACTCTAAGAAAAAGACCTCTATATAAACCCATAACTAACAGAGAATCATTCAAACTGCAAACACAAGTGAGTTCAAGTCTCATTGAGTAACCCCATTAACAAGGCCTTGTGCTATATATGTTCTCTGACGAAAGCAACCAGCTGGAAACATACACATATGTAAGAACAAAATAAATAAATCCTAAAAAAATACAAATCGCTTCGTAGACCAACTCATTTTAGAATATATACGTATATATACGTATCTATATATGTAAGTATAAGATGTAATAACCTATTTAGCTGATTGTTTATATATTACTTATTTTTCGACCTTCTTTCGATAATGTTATGGGAAAAAACTTTTAGAAATATATATCGTCGAGAATTGTATATAGGTTTAAAGGGTTAGAAAAACAAAATAGTAGGACAGTCAGGGCTCTCTAGCCTTCGTGGACAACAAGTCTTGGAGAAAGACAACTCTGAATTGTTGTTTTCAGTCTGTTTTTGGTGATTCTTTGCTCGAAAAGTAACCCAGTACGATCGGTTGTCTGGCTTGACACCCGACAAAATGTAAAATACGACCTGTCAAAGCGCGGGAAGGGTATCTGTTGCTTCGACGTTTGGTCTGACCATTCACTGAAACTGATCCTTTAGTAAATGTGTTAGACTCCACCTTGCAACTGAATTCGAGAAAGGAGGTTCAGGAAGAGTGTAAGTTCTGGGAGAAAGGGGAGGTTCAAAGAGAGGGAATCTCAA
Source organism: Sepioteuthis lessoniana (assembly GCA_963585895.1). NCBI lineage: Eukaryota > Metazoa > Mollusca > Cephalopoda > Myopsida > Loliginidae > Sepioteuthis > Sepioteuthis lessoniana. The sequence continues at coordinate 7,878,986 of OY757917.1, read as the reverse complement.
GTTGTGGGCTCTCTACTGTAAGATATATTCATGTGCAGGTCTGTTCCTTCGAAATAAAAGAAATCGCTTCTTGACCTACTTAGCTGAGAGGTGTAGATTTTTCACAGGCTAATCCCTGGGGACCGTACCTAAGGCAGCATTGCACCAACTTCTAAAAGATGTAGAATCGGATTTATTGGCTGTTGCCTCTGGTGCCTTCTAAAGTTAGAATGCCGACGGAACTAGAGCATTTTTGACCCTGGGAGAATAGCTATATTAAACTGGCTTTGTATCTCATTCTTCTATCGTGTTGTAAATGGGTAAGTCCTATTATTTTCCTTGAGGATGGGCGGTGAACGAGCGATTAATACGAGGTGTATTAAAAAAGTATCGAGACTGAAGCTGTATTAGCCAAAACAGAAATAGACAATGAATGAAACATTGATTTTCTTAAAGATAGTCCCCTTTGCATTCAATCCACTTATTCCAGTGTGTTTTGAGTTGGTCAATGCACCATTAAAATTCTTCTTTTCATCTGGTGTGAAGCAGAGTCGCCGTATTTTTTTAAAAAGTCCTAAACGTTCTCAAACTTTACGTTCGAAATGAATTTTTAGCTCATGAAAGAGGGAAAAGCCACGTGAATCAAAAGATCTGTTGAGTATGAATGGCGAAACATTTTATGAATGGAGACACATTGGCACACTCGTGTGTTTCACCAAAAACTATTGTCTGGCTTCATATTTCTTTTATAAATTGGTTCTGACTCATCTAGATTACAGTCGAGATTTATATAACTGTGCACACGTCTTTAGATAGATTTGAAATTTTGAAATGAAAAACAAATAAAACTTGTCTTGATACTTTTTATCGTACCTCGCATATATATATATATATATATATATATATATATATATATAGTCAAACTAGAAAGTAATATGATTAATTTCATATTTTTCAAATTGGCAACTCTGATTGAAGGTCAACTGATTTTATGAATAAATGAATGCCATCCACAAGAGTCTAGACAAATCTTAATGACAGACCTTATTATGTGTCTCACGTACCTACTGTAAATAAATGTTTCCTTTTTTTAAACTTATAAATCCGAACTCGAGTTATTCTCTGTTTTCGTCCTGAATATATGAAAACTAGAATAAAAACTAAAGTGCAAGAGAAACTTTAATCTTGTAGACGAGAGTTCCATTTGATTGATTTTGATTTTGTTAAAACCTAATTAAAAATTCTATCAAGGTTTTTGGTATCTTAATAATCACCGAACACTATTTTAATTTGTAAAACCTTCATTCAAAATTATAGCTTATGCTCTGTGGAATATTGAGTCCCATCTTCTTTGTCATTACTCCCAAGCCCACTCTGATCCTAGAGTGGCTGTACCAGTTAGAGTCCCATCTAGGGTTCAACATATTGTTTGAGATAATGTTCAAAATGATTTTCGACTACATCAATACATTGGCCCTTACAATATTGACACTGGAAGTGTTTACCAGTTTAAAATGATTATTAAAGCATTGCTATTGCCTGTGGCAAAGAATGAATGAAGGGAGAGGAAGGCAGAACAACTTGAGAGTGAAAATAAAAGCTGTCAGCCAAGAAACAGATTTCAGAAGTGGAAAGAACATTTCAAGAATTTGTTTAGAAGCCCGCTTGAAATCACGGATAAACCTACTCCAACAAGAGGTCAAACTTGGACATTTTACGGCGGAAGATCTTGACGTAGTTCTGAAAAAAAATTTAAAGTAGAAAAGCTGCCGACCTCAACGAAATACCTCCTGAATTATCGTCGAATCATTGAAAGAGTACGTGCAAAGAAATCCCGAGGCAATACTACAGTTCGTAGATTTCCCAAAAGCATTTGATTCTCTACACAGAGGAAAGATGGAACAAATATTTCAAGCATATGATCTCCTCAAAGAAACTATAATCGCTATATGATACTTCTCAACCCCCTCCCCGAAAGCAATGGAGTTATGTAAGTAGATACATTAGCATCATATCTATTAGATCTATAGGCGTTCAAAGTAGGTAATCAAAGCAGATTATGATCTGCTTTGATTACCTACTTTGAACGCCTATAGATCTAATAAAAGAAACTAATCTCACGATAAAAAAAAAAACAAGAAGCAGACGATATCCCGCAGAAACTATTAGAAATGCAAATTATAGAGATGATCTATCGTTTATTGCAAAGCCAAATCGCCGTTGCATAGCCGTGAGCAGACAGCAAAAGGTCTCTGCGTGAACGTAGATAAAACAGAGTTCATGTGTTTTAAACTATCTCTACATTAAATTGCAAGCCTCTGAAATCAGTAGACAAGTTCACATTCCTCGGTAGCAATATCTCATCTACAAAAAGCGATGTCAACTCATTGAAAAGGTAAGGACTGGTATTGACAGGTTATCGATCATATAGAAATCTGATCTCTCCGATAAAATAAAATATGAATTCTTTTCAGCTGTAGCCGAAAACTAGCTTTTTCGTAATTCCAGCTGTAGCCGCTGCAACAGCTGGAATTACGAAAAAGCTAGTTTTGAAAAAATCCAGGAAATAGCTCTCACAAAAAAAAAAAAAAAATAACTATACAGCTACTTACCTCCCATCTCACAATCCATCAAATTAAGACAAAACATATGGGGCACTGATATGAAACAGGAACGAACTCAGAAGTAACGTTCTCCAATGGTCTCTTACACATACACATAACAGTGTTAGCCGACCAGCAAAGACTTACATTCATCAATTCTGTGAGGACACTCGATACAGTCTAAAAGACCTCTTATGAGAGATAGCTAATAGGACTGATGTTGAGATAGAGTGTAAAGAGATTCCGTGCAGTCAATACGTCTTCATGATGATGAGGAGGACAATGAAGTGCTTTATATTTAAAAATGTTTGTGAACTTTATGAATACATTGGTCCTAAAGACATTGAAACTGCAACTAGGTTTGAATGTAACAATCTTTCTCGTCACGGTCAACACAGTTTCGCCTGTGAATTGAATCAATCCTGCGTTCTGTAAATTTTTACGAGTAAAGATAGATTGGTCATTGGCCTTGATCGAAACCGTGCAAGCCTCGAGTCCACCCCACAAAGAGACAGGAAGAGGGCGGGGAAGAAGCAAAAACGAATTTCGAGAATACCCAAGTATGGCTAGAGGGAGGGGACGCGTATGATATCTCGTAATTGGGTTCTGATCTCTCACGATCACGATTATCCCATTCTATCCAACCATCAGCTTCTAACATTCCTGTCTATGTCCCCTCCCCCCAGTGACCAACACCTGCGGATGGGGTGGAGGGGGGATGCACAACCAACCCTTCTCAATGCTTCAGTTCGTCTGTTTATCTTTCGATTATTTCCTTAAATATAGGTGGCTCTTGCTTCCAGAAAAGAACACCCACACCTCTCGTGTGGATCTTTCAAAACTAAAATACTTTTTTTGAAATTATAACGTTGTCTACGGACCTCTGACCATAATATTTGAATTTATTATAGACATTTAAAAAAAACTAGCCTCTTTATTCACATCGAGGAAATCCTTTTTTATTGTTATATCGTTTATTAAAATCTGCTAACCTTCCTAACTGGTTAAGCCATCCTCTTAATAGTATTATACATACACACATCCATGTACATACATATATACGCTCCCTAGGTCCGTACACACTCATATAGTTGTGTTCGCTTTCGCATACACATAAAGAAACATATATGCTATACCTATATATGCATATGTACACATATAGACACGCTTGCAGCTGCATATATGTGTGCAACCACGAATAGAAAAGCTTATAATGTCACATGAAGTGTTTAAATGTTTGAAATGATTGTGGACTTCATTTGTCACTAGAGACCAGATAATTTCTCGCAAATTAACAGTATTAACATATAACTGTGTGAAAATTATTTGTGTGAGATAAGAATACTTGAAACTAAATAACTGAGTGAAAATTATCTGAAGTAGACAGGAATACTTGAAATTACATGTGTGCAAATTATTTGAAGTAGATAGGAATACTTGAAACCATATAACTGTGTGCAAATTATTTGTATTAAGAATAGTTACTTGAATCGATAATTGTTGTATAGCCGTAATATAAACATTAGCGGAAACATAATCAAACATAATTTACGAACTTCAATGAACGAACGAATACACTTCTTTATATAAATCTCTCACACTTTATTTTCGAAAAGGTGATGTTTGTTGTGTGTAAGAAATGAGTGGAGACAAGGACGGACTGCTATATTGACCCAAGTTCTTCTCTCTCGCATCTTGGCTTGGGTTGCTCAACCGGGGGCCACTAAGGACCCAAAGCTCTCAATCTGCAGATGGTTCTCACTTCGGCATCCTGTCTCCAACTGACTCAAACCGCCCGGGCACCTGGTTATATGATTGTCTAACGTCCACCTGTTTCCGCTGTTCTTCCGCTTATTTACACAGGTGCATCTCTTGATTGACAGTTCGGTCGAGGGTCAATATATAACATAATTGATTACAAATTATTTTATAACTCCTTGCAAGTCTTTGACACCTGCATTAGCTGGTAGTCTTTCATTGAAGTTTGAGTGACAGCAAGTCTCCTCATGTCTCCAGGACTCTTCTCAGTATTCTGGCCGATTTTAACAATGTTTTTTTTTTGGATGGTTCCGATATGTCCTTCGATTTCCAACTCTTCCTGTCCCCCTTTCCAAGCCTTTGGGGACGGTTCCAAGTGTGCCTGTTACAACTGGTATCATAATCATCCTCATGTTCCACAGCTTTCTTTGTTCTCTAGCAAGGGCCACCTACTTGTCTCTCTTTTCGTTTTTTTTACCCTATAGTCCGCCAGGACGCAAAGTCGACTGTTCAGCATGTTCTCTTTTTTTTTTGTTGTTGCTAATTATCACAAGGTCTGGTTTTCTGGCCGAGTTCAGGTGCTCTGTTTGTATTTCAAAATTCCAGAGAATGTGTGTGTCTCATTCTCTTGGAAGGATTCTGGTTTGTGTTCATATCATTTGGTATTAGGGTCAAATTTCAATTTCTTGCACAATTCCCTGTGGATCATCTCACCTCCCTGTCGTAACTTGTCTTGTACTCTCTTTGCGCTAGTTTGTAACATTCACTAATTTTGTGATTGTTTCGTTTCTATCACTACATAACCTACACTTGCAATTCTGTTGTGTCTTATCTGCTTTCGCTGTTTGTGTCTTATCTGTTTTGGTTCATATGGCGTTATTTTGGGCTGTTATTAGAGGATATTCAGTCTGTCTCTCTAAAAGTTTCCCGTTCTTAGCTATGCCCAGGTCTTCTCGTGTGAGTTTTCGCTAGTTTTTCACTTGAAATATCCATACAGTTGTTTTTCATCCCATTTTTGTTTTCTAGTTACTGTTTTTCTATTTATCTTTGTTATGAGTGCTTTTAATGGTCGCAGTAATAATTCTTTCTTTGTTCTTTTTTTATGTAGTTCTTAAATCCTCATATTGATGCATCCTCACTATCTTTAATGCTGGTGAGTCTTGGTCTTCCTTATTTTCTTGACACATACGAGGATCATTAAATAAGTTTGCAGACTTTTTTCGTATGGGCATTTTTATTGATAGTACACAACAACTTCTGGAAGGATCCATGGAACTCCTCTTGTGTGAGCGTGTCAATGACCTTCGTCACAGCCTCTTTCATCTCCTCAATTGTCTCATAACGACAGCCTCTGAGTTTAGGGAATAATAAAGAGTCACAGGGAGTAAGGTCTGGACTATAGGGAGGGTGAGAAACTGTTTTGATGCCAATCTTGGTCAAATAGTCTGTGACAAGGATGGAGTTGTGGACTGGTGTATTGTCCTGGAGGAAATGCCACTGACCCGATTTGAAGAATGCTGGCCTCTTCCGACAGAATCTCTTCCTGAACTCCCTTAAAACCTCAATATAGTAACCCTAACCCTAACCTTTTGGCCAATCAACTCTGGTGTATTGACTTCCTTACTCCTCCCACAGCTCTCATCATCCCTCATAGACTCCCTGCCTTCCTTGAATCTCTTATGCCACTCAGAAACTGATGCTTGATTCATGCTTGATTCAAGATGGTCGAAAAGCAGTCTGAAGCATTCCATACGTTTCTGTGGCATTTTTTCCAAGTTTAAAACAAGAATTTCATTGTATATCGTTCTTCTAAAATATCCTCATATCCAGATTGCATTTTTGAAATTCACCAGCTGTGACAATCTGGCTTTAGTAGAGTGTATTCCAATTGCTGCTGTAGCTGTTCATTTGAAGCTGAAATCATAAAAATTGGTCGGTCATCTCATAAGATGTATAGCAATAACATAGTGAATTTTCAAGAGTCTACGACAATTTTAAATTCCTGTACAAAAAAGTCTGGAAACTCACTGAATGCACCACGTATAGTCTGTCGATGTCATCTGTCAGATGTAAGGCATTGTGCATCGTTATCAGCTTTCTTGTCCTCTGGTCCATTTAAATTCTTCTCTCGACCATTTCAAGAATGGTTCTGAATATCTTACAAGGGGGACAATCTAGGTATTTATCCCTTTGATGAGATTCCTCCTGTAGAACTTGGTTTCGAGAAGCATTATTATTCCTCTGACTATTTTGTTGAAGATGAGATGAAAGAAAAAATTTCATCTCCGCTTGTTTGGTGTCCGCTTCTAATATTCCCATGTACTAGTATTTTCCTTTTCTCCAAGTGTTCTAAATTTTTCTTGATTTGGTCGTTCTTTTCCTTCCACTGTCTGTCTTTTTCCCCTTTTCATTATCAACATGACACATTTTTCAATGCCAGATTCCATTCCTGTATCATGACTGTATATTTTTATTGTTTGTATTAGGGTATCCTATTCCTTTTCATTTTTTTCAAACAGCTTGATATCGTCCATGAACATTAGGTGATTAATATTTTCTTGTAATTTGATAGATTTGTAGCCCCAAGGGCATTTTTTAGTATGTGGTTTGGTGGCATTTTTACAATTACAAATAGTAATGGTGAAAGCGCATCTCTCTGGAAGATGTCTCTCTGGATTTTTACCTCAGCTAAACTTTTTCTTCTTGCTGTCAATTCCACTTTCACGTTTTTGATGACTACATTTCCCGCCTTGTTTTGCTCTCTTTGAAGATGTGCTGGTCAAAGAACGGTGGATCACTTGTTTTCTTGTTCCTTTATGGCATCCTTTCTGTTCTTCGGAAACCAGTCTGTGGTTTAATTGGGAGTAACTGGTATCTCCCCTAATCTGTGCTGTCAGGATTTCCCACATCATAAGGAGACACGTTATCTATCGGTCGTCGGTTCCTTTTGGGGTCTTTCTGGATAAGGATGGTTTTCCTATCAATCATTCATTCCGGTATATTTGTTTCAGCTAATTATCTATCCATCACAAGAGCAATTCTGTCGTGGACAGATATGAAATTTTAAAACCATGTATGCCGTCATGGCCTGGCGTTTTCCAATTTGGTATTTTTTTATTTCATGCTTTGAGTGATTCCAGGTTTATTTCCGCTTCCGGGGCCTTTTTCGAGTCCTTGTTATTTTTTTTTTTCATGTTATTTATCCATTCGGCCTTTCTGTTACGTTCTTCCTCTTCCCATATTTTACTCCAAAATAGTTTTGTTTCCTTTGCATCCAGTTGTCGGTATGTTCTCGTGCATCATCCATTTACTTGTTGGTAGAAATTTCTTTCGTTATTTTTGAATGTCCTGTTTTGATTGTATTGCTTGACTCTGTCTCGTTATCTTTGAACTCTCCTTTCTTTGGACAATATTTTTTGATTTATCCCTTTAAGTTGCATTGTCAGACTTGTCTGCTGTTTTATTTTGGCCTTTTCATCCAATCATATCCCTGTGTTTTTTTTTTTTTTTTTCATTTCTTAGCATCTTCATTTGTTGTTGCAATTTCTTTATCTGTCCTTCAAGCTGACTTTTCCATCCAGGTTTTGTATTTCTGTTATAGGGGCACACCGATTTTATCACAGATTAATTTCGCCCTTGCATAAATTAGCTCGTTTAATTTAGTGATATTATATGTTGAGATATTCGGTAATAATTCGTTTATCTTTCTGGTTTTTACTTAATTTTTTTTCTTGTCTTGATTTCTGAGGGACGGTGACGTAATCTTCTTTTCAGTCATGATTTTCTTTATTGACTCTATGTTTATTTTGTCTTCTTGGTTTAACATTTGTTTTGTTAGGATTTGTGCTGTTTCGATTTTCATTATTTTACGTTTTAATTCGGTTAGGGGCTTCTTGTTTTTCAGTATCGAGCGTTTCGGTTCGAGTTTTTGGTTATTATTATTATTATAGAAATAATTGCTTTAAAAGACCGACTTCAGAATTAAATAAGCCAACGAGCGTGGTGTGTGTGGAGGTTGACATAGCATAAATCCAACCAACTAACCGACCAACCAATAAAAACACGTCTTTTCCCATAAAGGCGGAGGTCATTTCTTTTATCATCATCATTATTAAACTGTTTAGCAGGTGTCCATATGGATAACTCATATTCCCGCTCTAAGAATTGTAGCCTTCAACGCGTCTATTTATTTCATTTGTAATAAGTAGATTCATTGTATTTCATGACAAACAGCTCAATTGTAGAGGCAGCAAGGCATGGGAATAAATATTGTCCTGTGCCAAAGGTTCCTCCTTGACACTATCAAGGTGGAAGGCATGATGGTGTTTATACGGCAGACAGATAAATGAATCTATGGAGAAGATAAGGCGGTGGATTATTGTCTCTAGATTAATCTTGGTCGTCCATATTGAAAGGAGAGCAAGGAAAATAAGTGGAGAGTAAGGTGAAAACACATATCCCCCAAGTTGGACAACTATGCACATGTATATGAGAAGAGACAGTGCACATGTGAATGCAGTATGCGTGTATTTACCCAACCCCTCTACCAAAGACAGGATTTGACACAAGGCCAATTATACCGGTAGTTTAAATTCTTCCTCTAGACCGGTTGCTGTACCAAGGCTACAGAACCCCGTATATCCTGTTATTTAGCTGGGGGTGGGTGGTCGGGAATATATTGATTGATGACTTTCGAAGCGCATTAGCGTAAAATGAAAAGCAGCCAGCCTCATTCAGATTTGGAACTTGGGTTATGCAATTCCATTTCCTATACCGATAATCATTCTTTCTTCCATATGTGTATTTATATAAATAATAATCAGCAGGAAGCTATGTTGCTGCAAGATATAACCAATTGTACCGAATTTAATAATTTCTAACTTCCTAAGAAAAAATGTGAAACCAAGTAAACTATTTGAATGGGCAGAAGAACGGTTGCCAAAGATTCTTCTTTTTTTTTTGTCATTTATCAGATTTTAAATACAGAGTTTTTCCTTCTACTTGGCCAGTTGCCTAGGCTGCAGTGCTCAGTCTACGCTACTATTTTAGATAAACTCAGTTTGGTCGTAGAAATGGTTGGTTGGTTGGTTTGTTGGGTTTTATGGCATATCAACCTTTGTTGGTTATTTAACGCCAAATCCATTTTATGTAAATAATCTGTTCTATTTAAAACAATTCAGTTTAGCATAAGTACACAGTTTAATGGTCAAAAACATTTCCATTTCTAACTATTCAAGCAGTTGTATGTAACAATTCGGTTAAGTGTAAATACAGTTTTAATGTCGAAAAACAGTTCTATTTCAAATAATTCAGTTAAGCATAAGCACGCAGTTTAAATGTAAGTACGGTTTAATAGTAAAAGTCATTTCTATTTCAAACTATTCAGTTTTACTCAAACAATTCATTTTAGCATAAGTATGTTGTTAATTCTATTTAACCCATAGATAGGACCCTTATCAGTTGCTACCACTCCGGGCGAGAGTGGACCTGGGAGCAATGGCAATGAAGGGATACTCCGCATTCCCCAAAGCTCCAGCATTGCTGGGACCTCACCATCAGATTGTTTAGTGTCATATCAGGACACTCGTTAGGGGGGGGGTCTTACCCCTCTGCAGAGGTGTAGTCAGTGTATTCTACAGCCCCAGCCAATTGGGCAATCGCAGAAATATATGAATATCTATATATACATATAGAAACACATTAGTCTCTCTCTAACTATATATATATATATATATATATATAGAGAGAGAGAGAGATTGAGTAAATAATTCAGCTCTTAGAAACCATTTTTCAAAAACCTTGTGTTTTTTAATATTGGCACACGCATACACACACACACACACACACACACACACACACACACGTACTTTAATTTTCATTTCTAATCTATAATTCTGTTTGTATGAAAAAAAAACAGATTGTACAATTTGCAAATTCTACAAACTGATATCCTGGAAGAAAAAATAGCAAAAAAGAAAAGACTAAAAACACACGTGCTACTTGAAAATAATCAAGAAGCACGTATGCCTCGTCAAAAGAAAAAACACCGACAAAATTATCTAAGCTAAAACGTAATAAAGTGCTCAATACATGAGATAGAGCTAATATAATGAAAATAATTTCTACAGGGCCAAGAACCATATGTGTGTGTATGTGTGTGCGTGTATGTGTGTGTGCGTGTATGTGTGCGCGTGTGTGTGTATGTGTATTTTTGTTGATAAATATTGCCGTATTTCTCTGCGTGTGTATTATGTATATAAAGAAAGAGAGCAAGAAAGAGAAAGATTCATGTTTCTGTATGTGTGTGTGTGTGTATTGATAAATATTGCTGTATTTTTCTGCGTGTGTATTATATATATATATATATATATATATATATATATATATATATATATATATATATATATAGAGAGAGAGAGAGAGAGAGAGAGATGTGTTTCTGTAGGTGTATAAATTCATGAGTTTATATAATTAAGAAAGGGAATACAACACGGAGAATTTAGAAAACTTCCAAGCTAACAAGTGTCCTGGGTATGACACTTAACAGCATCTGATGGTGAGGCTGCAGTCCTCGAGCTTCGAGGAATGTGGTGTACTCCTTCATTGCTATTACTCCCAGGTTCACTCAGACCTGGAGTGGTGGTGCCTTTAAGGGTTCCATCTATAGAACTATTTAATCATTTACTTGAAACTATATGTGTGCAAACAAATATGTTCTGGCTCCTTTAAAAATAATTTGTAATTTAATATTTTGTAGGTAAAATTATTTTTAAACAAGCCAGAACATATTTATTTGCACACAGTTTAAATGATTTCAAATATTGCTAACACTAATAATTTCATTTAATATATATATATATATATATATATATATATATAAACAGTATTTAGTATTAGATAACCCACAAAGGTTGACATGCCATAAAAAGTATTTATTTGGATAAGTTTGTAGTGGTTATGTAGCGAAAACTGTATTGAAATATTTTTATATGCTTGTGTGTAAGGGGGGACATCGCTGAGGACAGGAATTGGAACAGTCACGCAAAATGTTAACACATTGTGGTGAGTTTAATCCTTACTAAGTGCCCTGTATATTTGTAGTTTTAAAAAGCATTGGGCTTGCAGGTGTATCAGACAATTATTTCATATTAAAAAATAGTGTCATTTGAAAATATTTTGATGGCGCTATTCTTATTGCGAAACATGTCCATTTAATTTTCCATATTGTTGTCTACTTACCCCAAATATTCATTTACTATAGGCGGCTTTTAAGTAATCTATCTATCTATCTATCTATCTATCTATCTATCTTTCACTTTATTATTCAATAATTAAGAAACTCATTCCAATGAATGGAAAAAATAAGTTTAGACTTCAGTAAGACTGATCTGAATATTCCCTACACCTTACTGAGATCTATTTATCGGTCTATTTCATTAAGTACATAGCTATCTATCTATTTATCTAATTTGGCACATATCTATCTATCTATCTATCTATCTGAAAAAGAATTCCCATATGTTTGAAATAAAAAAAAAATCGGGTTTTGTCTTCAGTCGACAGAGCCTACTACAGAAAACTTTAAAAGACTAATGAAAGTGAGAATAAAGAAAACGTTATCATTGAAATGGCGCTTTGGCAGCTGTCTGTTATTATGAGAATTTCTGCTGTCTGTTTTTGTTATTATGAGAATTAAATATCAACACAAACCCTCTCTACCACTCCTCTTACCCATCCCTAACTGGTAGGAGAAAATTGGGGAAAATAATCGTCACTCGTAACAAGCAATCAATTGACAAAGGTCATGTGGTGAGACATTTCCGGTTCTTGTTCACAAGGGAGGTAACTGGACACAAGGGGCCATGTGTACATTGACGTGTAAAGAAGACAAGAGGGCTGATCACGACTTGGGGAGTATTTGCCTGTCTGCTCGGAACGTGTCGGCTGTAAAATGGTTTAGTTTCCTCTGCACGTGTGTCGACGTAGATTGTGAGAACAATGTGATCACGTGAGTATCCGTATCCTTAATTATACTAAACCATCAGTCCCCAACCTGCGACCGACGGACCGCAAGAGACCTTCGAGGCCTCGGACCTACATCCAATTTTCATTATTTTCTCTTTGCCTTTGATGTTGACTGTGAAGAAGTATTATTTTATTTGCAGATGGAACTCGTTGATCTTCAGAATAACAAAACAAGGGAACCTTTTTATCAGTCGAAACACGTTGCATTGTCAAGTGATCAGATCTGCATTTCTCAGATCAAATATTTTTATCATCACTTTTTTGACCAATGCTTTTTTTTCATCTTATAGTTGTTATGTATAACAACGTTAACATTGTTATAGTTTTCTACAATCATTTTTTAAGTAAACATCAGTGAGCAGAGCATAGATAAAAAGGGATCTAGTCAGACGTTGAAGAATTTTGAGTTATTTTTATAACCTTAAAGAGAGCAAAATCCACTAGATGAAGACTTATCCTCTTTATTATCATCATAATTCTTATTGTCCTTATTATTATCAACATTATCGTTATTATTATCCTTGTTATTATTTTCATTATAAGCAAGTCTTGCATACTAATTTTAAGTGTATTTTTTTCTTTTTTCTTTTTGCTTTCTTTTATTTTCATTCTGTGATCTGCTGAAACGGCAACAATCACAAGATGACTAGTTCTTCTCTTCTTGTTCATTAAAATTAGTAGAATTGATAATCCGTTTGTATCTCTGAGTCCCAAAGAATTTTATACGTCTCATTTTCTTCTTCTTCTTCTTCTTCTTCTTCTTCTTCTTATTATTATTATTATTATTATTATTATTATTATTTCCTTCCTTGGGAGTTTATCACACCAGCGTTAGCCGGTGGTTTTTTTACAGTGTGACTGTAAGTCTCTTCAAGTCTCCAGCACTTTTCTCAGTATTCTTGCTGATCTTAATAATTTTGTGGTCTGAACAGTGTCGAGCCTTCCACTCATTTCAATTCCTCCTGTCTTTTTTCGAAATCTTTGGGGATCGTTCCAAGTGCACCAACTACGACTAGTATCACCGTCACCATCATATTCCACATTTGTTTCACTCTGTGACACGCCGGAACAGCAAAATCCACAAGATGGCAAGTTCTTTTTTTTTCTTGTTAATTAACACCAGGTCTTGTCTTTTGACTGGGATAAAGTGATCCATTTATATATCAAAGTCTCGGAAATTGTTTACATTTCATTTTCTAGGATAGATTCTGATTTGCACAAATACCATTTGGCAGTGTCGTTAGATTTTAATCTCTTGCACAATTCCAAGTGGACCATCATTCCTACCCAACCATGCTTAATCTTGCACTCCTTTTGTGCTAGATTATTATTATTATTATTATTATTATTATTATTATTATTATTATTATCATAAAAAGAGCCAAAATTGTTGCAGCAAAAAATGTAAAAATATTGAATGTATAAACACGTAAGAATTAAAACTTTGAAATATTACTACACTAAATTCACAGAGAAAAGACCAGGATTATCTCTCTCTCTCTCACACACACAGACACCTTCACATACACACAAGCCCTTACAAGCATACACTTCCACACACACACATATACATATGAATATATGTATAAGCTCTACTCTAGATCTTCTCTAAAAAGGATATAAAAATATAAAAAACGAAAAAAGCAGAATATATATATATATATATATATATATATATATATGTATATATATATATATATATGCATGTATGTATGTATATGTGTGTATGTGTGAGTGCGTGTGTGTGTGTATTTGTAAGGGTGTGTGTATGGGTGTGTGTGTGTGTATTTGTAAGGGTGTGTGTATGGGTGTGTGTGTGTGTTAGTTTGTAAGGGTGTGTGTATGGATGTATGAGTGTCTGTAAGGGTGTGCGTATGGATGCGTGTGCGTATGTGTGTGTGTGTGTGTGTGTTTGTAAAGGTGTGTGTATGACTGTGTGTTTGTTTTTTTTTTTGTGTGTGTATGGGTATGTGTGTGTTTGCTGTAGTGGGAATAACGTTCATGACTCCTAGAAGATTAGTAGATTTGCCATTCATCAGAAATGGAATCTGATACTCATTTTACTTTTTTCACATTTTTCAAAGTTAAAGAAAAAACCCAAAAAAGCAAGCAAAACATTTTAGTCGCAAGTGCTCGTCCAACTTGCATAAACACTGCACTATACAACCGCGTCATGCTAGCTGAGTCAATCAAAGGTGATTTAAGATAATAATTTTTTTTCTACTTTACCAAGGTGCAAAAGAGTGCAAGTGAAGTGCATTTAAAAATGTGCATTATGCAACATCTTGAAATGTACGACAAATGAAAGTCATGTTTGATCTCAAACGACAATCTTTAAACATCTACGTACGTACCATGTTTGAGTGAGTGTCTCTTGGAGACATTGTACAATAATAATTCTATTCCCTTAGTAATTGTTACAGGAATTTGATTTCAGTCAAATCTTTAACATGTATTAAAAATCATTTACAGTACATTTCTACAATAAAATTGTTTTCAATTGACTTTTGTTGTAAAATTATTTGCCTGAATTTATGTCATATCTATAAAAGTTTTATTCAGTCAGTAACGCTTACTCTAATATCATAATCATTCACAATTACACTATTCCTGATTTTCAATATATTTCTATTGTATAAGTGTTTCTAGCCAATTTTTGTAGTAAAATCATTAGTTATATATTTACATTATATTTATAATAGATGTGTTTGAAAAACTTACCTTTATTCCTGGCCACTGATTATTTTTTTTTTTTTATTTCTATCTATTTTTATTGTAAAATCATCTGCAATACTTATACCTTCTACATTTAAAAGCCTTACTCTGTTAATAATACTTTTCTTGATCACTAATAATCCCTTTATTCTTGATTTTAATGACTTTTTTAATAGTAAAATGGATTAGCCACGGATTTACTTTATGCATATCGAAGTCTTATTCTTTGCGTAAAACTCCTATTAATTACTGACCAGTGACAATTCTTTTCTTCTTAATTTTCAATGCCTTTCTAGAGTAAAATCATTACTTACATTATTCTATCATTAATTCTTGATCACTTCTCTTTCTTCCTAATTTTAAAAGTATTTCAATAGAAAAATGATTTGCAATGCATTTATATAACAGCTCTGTTCTTTAACTAAAACTTCAATAAATTCCTGATAAATGACAATTTCTTCTTTTCTGATTTTCAATGCATTTTCTATCATGAAATCCGTTGTAAAGCCTTTGCATTCTAATTTTCAATAGATGACATGCAGATTGACCCCCGAAATATTACAACTAATTTTGATTGGTCGATTGGTTGGTTGTATTTTATGACATAACAAATCTTCTGGGTCATTTAATGTCAAGTACTGTTTATATATTTTTTATATTAAATATATATAATTTGTAAACGAATAGTTTATAGGTAACATTTTTAAACAAACCAGAGCTCATTTATTTGCGCACAGTTAAATGGTTTCAAGTATTGCTATTCAACACTAATAATTCAGTTTAATATTAATCATTTGTTTGTACACAGTTAAATGGTTTCAAGTATAGTAAATGATTAAATAGTTCTTTTTGACTCATAGATGGGACCCTAACAGAGTGGACCTGGGAGTAATGGTAATGAAGGAGTTCTACACATTCCCCAAAGCTTCAGTAATGGAGCCTCACAGTCAGATGGCTTTGTGTCAGATCCAGGACACCAGTCGTTAGAGGTGCAGTCGGAGTATTTTGTAGCCACAGTCAACTGGACAAACTAATTTTGAGTTTAAAACTTCAAAATTCTATTTAAATCTCATTTTAATAGGTTATTATAACAACGGAACGAAACGGCTGGAGAAGAAGCTAGACGGCAACTACACAAGAATGTTGTGAGCAATATTAAACAAGTCCTGGCGGCAACATCCCACAAAGCACCAACTATACGGCCACCTGCTTCCCATCACGAAAACTATCTAAGTTAGACGAACCAGGCACGCAGGACACTGCTGGAGGAGCAGGGACGAACTCATAAGTGATGTACTCCTATGGACCCCCACATATGGCCGAGCTAAAGCAGGACGACCATCTAGAACATACATACAGCAGCTATGTGAGGATACAGGATGTAGCCCA
>OY757917.1:7815017-7857517 GCA_963585895.1 Sepioteuthis lessoniana | reverse complement strand
CCTAAAAGAAGTACAAGACCATGCATGACTCGGTGGGAAAGGTGGTTCACTAGGAATTGGGCAAGAGATTATGATTTGACCGTACTAACAAACGGTCTAGGCACAAACCAGAATCTTTCCAAGTAAATGAGGCACACATAATTTTCTGGGACTTTGAGACTAGGACGAAAATACCGGAGCTAGTATTAATTAACAAAACAAAATAAAACTTGTCATCTGGTGGATTTTTCTCTTCCAATGAACCACAGAGTGAAAATAAAAGAAAGCGAAAAAAAAAAAAAGACACATGCTTGTTTCTTGTCAGAGAACTGAAAAAGCCGTGGAACATTTTAGCGGGTACGCTAGAAACAATCCCTAAGGGCTTTGAAAAGAGAGTGACGAAATTGGAAATCAGAGGAAGAATCGAGACCATACAGATGACATCATTGCTGAGATCGGCTAGAATACTGAGAAGAGTCCTGGAGGATTTGTAGTTGTAATACTCCTCCCACTAAATCATGAGACTAGTACTTTTCTTTTAGAGGAAGCCGTTCACCAAAAAAAGCAGGTGATAGGAATTCTTTTGAATTATTCCAAAATGACTTGTTTTTAAACAACTAAATATTAGTATCAGGTTTAAGCCAATTCAAGTACAAAGTTGCAGCTTAAATAACGAATATGGATTTAAACTTAAAGAGTTTTAAAGAGTTAACTGGTGTAATTTTAAAATTTAAAATTTAGAATGTTTAAAACCGTAGTGTTTTTTTAGGACCGCTTAAGTGTTCTTTTTCTTGTAAAAGTACCAGGCCACAGATAGATAATAATCCACCACATATACAACCCATGAAAAACGACAAATCCAAATCCTGATCAACGAGAGACTCTGAGGAGAGACCTAAGTGTCATAATCAGCTGGAGCTACATAGATAGCCAACATGGGGATCGAATGGATTCCTGCGAATGTTGGCTGTTCTTATTTCCGGCACACAATCAAAGACCAAAGCAACAATGCATCTGAGAGATGACAAAGGAAAAAATGGACGAGATAAGACAACAAAAATGTCATCTACTGTTATTTTAAAAGCAATCATGCGAAAAGAGGATATACGAAACGGATAATGGAGATCAGGACAGAATCCGCTAAATTTTATACAAGTCAAAGAGTTGCTAACCAAGCGAGATTGATTTTAAAGAAAGATTGGTTTTTTGACTTTGAATCACTAGAAATATTTGGCCTTTGAAATAGTGAATAATACACATAAAGTGAGTCCCATAAAAAAGATGAGACACAAAATATTGAAAACCAAACAATCATCGATTCCAACAACAGAGAAAGAAAATGTAGATTCACTCAAGAGAATCACGAGTAAACAGAAGACTACATTAGGATCCGTAATGGAATCAAGACAGGGAAAATATTAAGGTAGAAATTGAAAAAGTAAATGAATTATTGAAATATATCCTAACAGACACGGAACTGAACGAGTTAATTTATGCAGAAGCAAAATTAGTTGATGATAAAATAGACATTCCGATAAGAAATACAAAACCTGGATGGGAAAAGGAAGTTGGCGGTATAAATAAAGTAGCTGCGACAACAAGTAAAACTGCTAAGGATGATAAAACACACAGGAACCCAACGAAAAGAAAGAATTAAAAAAACAAAACAACCACAGATAAAAATCTGACAACACAACAAGAAGAAATAATCAAAAGATATTGGAAAAAGAAGGGAGACTCAAAAGATATTGGGATAAGGTCAAGCAATGTAAATGAAATAGGGTATTCCAAAAATAAAGAAAATTCTATCAACAAGTTAGTAGAGATGGTACAAAGATAAGTCGACAACCGGATGTAAAAGAAACAAAATAATTTTGGAGTCAAATATACAAACGTAAAGAACATAAAAGAAATGGTGAATGGATAAATAACATGAAGAAAATTAGAGAAACACGAAGAAGACCCCGTGGCGAAAATATACCTGAATTTGTTAAGAACAACATTCAAGAAAACGCCAAATTGGAATACGCCAGGCCATGATGGAATATACTGATTCTTGTTTTTAAAAAATCACATTCATCTACAATAGACTGGCTTTGCAGCTGAGTAAATGTTTCCAAGAAGCCAACCTACTCGAATGGATGACGAAGGAGAAAACTTCACAGATACAGAAAGACCTTCCAAATGGGACCATTCCAAGCAACTATCGACCGATAACGTGTTAACCTATGACATTAAAAAGTTTTACCACACAGATAAGAGAGGAAATCTATTACTCGCAGATATGATGCAGAATTTTTTCCGGAAACAAAAAGATGCGGCCGGGAAACAAGAGGAATAAATGACTGACGATATACAAACCAGTAAATCCTCAAAGAAGCCAAAACGAGGCGGAAAAATGCAGTCATTACATTGGATTGACTACAAAAAGGTCTATGACATGTTACTTCATAATTGAGTGTCTGAAAATGTATATCCGGTAAAATTATAAACTTCATCATAAATGTCAAGGAAAAACTGGGGGATGGAATTGAAAGCGGGAGGACAAACCCTATCAGAAGTAAAATTCCTGAAAGGCATCTTCCAGGGGGGCTCGCTTTCATCATACTATTCGTAATAGCAATGATATCATTCAACAATACTTAGAAAATGCAATGGGGGCTACAAATTTACTAAATCACAACAAAATATTAATCCCCTTATGTAAATGATGGATATAAAGGTCTTTTCAAAAAAATGAAAAAAGACCTGGTGACCTTGAAACAAACAATAAGCATATACAGACCAGATATAAGAATGGAATTTGACATTGAAAAATGGGCCATGCTCATAATGAAGATAGGGGAAAGACACATTCTGTAATTGTTTCTCTATATTTCATTTTAACTTGGCTTTTTTTATTTTTAGTGCTTTGATCAAATTTTAATTCGACTTTTCTGTATGTAAATCACATTTCATTAACCCAATTTCTTTCTATTGACAATTCTTTTGGTAGGACCATGTTTCCTTTCAATTAGTTTCGCCCAACTGTTTATTGAGGTCCCCCAAAACTTCCTTTTAACTGTAAATCTCGAGTATTATATTAAAAAGAGAAAAAAGAAAGTTTAATGACAGCAGTTAATAACAGCATTGGCAACATAAGTACAAATGGGAAAACAACAAAAATGAGGAAACAGAAATGGGAAGAAAAATAACTGTATGGATTTTTCAAGCTACAAATTAACAAGATTACACACAAGAACACATGGATATGGATAAGAAAGAGAAATTTAAAGGGAGAAACCGAATCTTTAATAATTGGAAAACAAAACAACGCTATAATGACCAATTATGTGTAAGCGAACATCGACAATACACAACCGAATAGCTAAGGTAGGTTACGTGAAGAAAAAGATGAAACAAGTTAATCGTTAGCGAATGTAGCAAGCTAGCTCAAAAAGAGTATAAGACGACACAAAAGTGGGTAGGAAAGGTGATCCGCTTGGAATTGTGCAAGAGATTGAATTTTAACCACATTAACAAATCGTACATGCGCAAACCAGAGTCGATCCTAGAAAATGAGACTTTTAAATTCTCTTGGATTTTGAGATACAAAAAAATCACATAATGCCGGCTAGAAGATCAGACCTATTGTTAATCAAGGAGAGAGAGAGAGAGAGAGAGAGAGAGAGAGAGCACAGAGGGAAAATAAAAGAAAGCGACATGATAAACAAATATTTGGACATTACCAAAGAACTAATAAAGCTGTAGAAAGTGCCCGTGGTGTAATGGTTATCGTCGTAGGAAATGGACACGGCAACACGAGTTCAAATCCTGGACGAGACTGATTTCATTTCACATATCACTAATACCCTTGGGAAAGGTATATTTCCAATTAGATTAGTTGCCTTGGGTAGGCAACTAATCTAGGAGAAGGAAAACTCTGAATTGAAACCTGTTAAACTCCGCTTAAAAATTGACCTTGTGTCATATCCTGTCCGAGCGGAGTGTTTGGGTAAATATGAACATGAGGGTGAGCAATTGTAATTGGTGCGTTTGGAACGGTCTCAAAAATCTTGGAAGAAAGACTGGAGAAATTAGAAATAATAAAAGGGAGAATCGAGACCATCCAGATTGGGAAACTGAGTCCTGGAAACTTGAGGAGACTTGCTGTCACCCTGACTCCAATGAAAGACCATCAACTAACGCTGGTATGAAAAACTCGTTGTAACGCGTTCTTCGCTGACAATTAGGAACTATAAGACGTCGTTATAAATCGCACTTTACTGATCGACTCGGAGCTGCGCCAGTCTGGTTTACTCTCAACTCGCTGTTCCTTGCTCTAAGCTCACCGGTCTTGGCTAACTCCTCACTCACTGCTTACTCGGTCACTCGCTTACTCTGGAGAACGCTTCCACCTTACATTGACGGTGGAAGAGTCCACCTTAACATCTCCCCTTGTAAGTCAAACAACTGGTTGTTATAATAGTAACATCTCACAAAACGATAGTATTGAGTCATATTTCCTCCACCTGATAAAACCTAAATATCATCAACTCATCTTTTTCGAAACGCGAGTTTTATTGTTGGCTGTTTAACCTTTGCTCTGTCGATAACTTTCATCTAAGTAAAATTCATTACAGTTACTGAAATTCCTTCTGTAGATATCCAGATTGATTCTTTTCATTTTTTGTATTTTCATTTTGACCATCTGAATACCTGGTATTTTTTGTACTGCTCTCTTTAACATTTCTCTCTCTCTCTCTCTCTCTCTCTCTCTCTCTCTCTCTCTCTCTCTCTCTCTCTCTCTCTCTTCCTTGAGAGCATACTCAACAGGCGGGGAACAGAAAGTAACACCCCCACCCCTTTAAAGTTGCAGCTGAAACTTTAGCTACTACAGACAGACACATGAGTTGAATTTTTTTCGAAGTAGATGGGAGTAGAAAAAACATTTTTTTTCAAAATTGGAGTGAAGACGACCAGTTTTCTTTTTAAAGGAGATCCACTTTTTTCATAACAAGAAAAAAATGGGGATTTAGAAATAAAGTAAGTTCCCCTGTCTTTTATAAAATCACTTTATCCCCCTTTTTCTTCTTCTTTTTTAATCGTATCGAAGACATTTTTTTTTCATGTTCCTTACAACAGAAAATATTATACCGAATTAGTGGACGATTAGATTTTTCGCCTGGCAGAACATTTGTCATTAATTTGGACACAAGAATAGAGCAATGAGCGGCTACAATAGCAATATCCACATTTGGTTGAGATCCCGCCATTATTTCTTGTCTTACACAACATGCACTTTGATTTCTTAGTTTTGTATCTTATATGTTGTAGAATAAGAGAGATGTGACGACCGTCTTGTGTCAATGTCTGGGATAGAATGCAAATGGCTGTCTCCTTCTCTTTATATATATATATATATATATATATATCAGTGCAGGGGCAGATCACTCTGTTCTATCTCTGCATGCCCCCCTCTCTCCCCCGGTGACCATGGGACAAATTTACATAGTCATCTTTTCCTCTCTCTCTCTCTCTCTGCGCCAGAGTACTCATGCGATTGTCTACACTTTTGTGAAGACAAAAAGTTCTTGGTACTCGTATCCTAAGACACACGAAGTGTTGTCTTGACGGTATGGGTTCGACCGGATGTAGGTATACGCCTGTGCTGCCCTCTGCCGCACCTGAAGCGCGATCGAATTGCAAATACGGCATTGGGCTCTGGTCTGCCTGACGCTAGCACCCAACCCGGGTCAGAATAATCTTTGTCTTGTGTTCACCTGCATGCCGTTCACACCTTGATGTGTGGAATGGAGTGACTCAAGTACCTCCGCACGAAGTTGTCGGTGTATGAGAATTTTGTTGCCTTTGATTAGTATGCCTTCTAGGCAGGTATATTTCATCGGCCAAAAAATATGATCTATGGGTGGAAGGTCATTGTGTAACTTGGGGAAGCCATTCTGCACCAGATCTGCTAAAGTCCGACATTCTTCGTCTGTGGCCACCGCAGCGACGATCTTCTCACATGTTATAGCCTTCAGATTAAGGTCACTTTCGTACATCGACATAAAGGTCGCTTTAGCTGCATTGTCAATCTTTTGGGTTGAGTAAACCATAACTATTTCGAGAGGTATAGGATTAGAAAAAAGGAGAGGGAAGATCTTGAATACGAGAAATTAAGAAATGGAGACATGACAACACTCCACTGGCTAAGGAAAAAAGGGGTAACGAAAAAGTCTATTCGTCCGAGGTGGGGTTCCAAGAGCCTGAAACCGCCGCTGCCATGTCAAGGAAGAGGAGGGAATTGTTGCTCCCTTCCGTATGACCAGGCATGCACCCAACTTTTGTCGGATGTTATGCGGTCCAAGCTTTTTCTAGCGCATCTGATCTTAACCCTAAGCTGATGCCTAAAGAAAAGAATCAGATCGCGATCAGAAAGTTTGCACCGTCATACAATCACTTCTTCCGCGTCGTCCAAACCTCCATTCTGGCAATGGCTAGGATTGGGAGAAACATCACACGTTTCTCACCTTTCCACGGAGGTGCAACATTATCCATGATGTAACCTACATTGAGCAGCACAAGCTGTTTGGGATCGATGCGAGCTGTCCACTCCCCGATGTGACTCCAAAACGGCTGAACCCGCTCGCAGTCGTAGAAGACGAGTACAGCCGTTTCTTCCACTCTTCTGACGTAGCGGGAACAATCAGGCATGTTTTCCAGGCCTGACTTGAAAGCCCACTCACGAAGGGGAAACGCATTCCGAGCGAACCGCCAGGTGAGTGAGAACTCAGAGTTGTTCAAGAAGCTCGAGCCTGTTGCCTAATTCCATCGGGAACAAATCTCCAACGACCAGCCGAGTTGCTCCATGAGCAGATCCGAAGCGGTACCCATCACTAATTACCGGTACAGCTCCTTTCGAGAACGAGAAACCTCACTGGACCGAGGAAGTTTGCGAAGGGCCTTAAGCACTGGGGTTAGACGCAAGGTCGGAAAAAACTACCTCAACTTTGGGTTTCCACATTGAATCCCCAGACAAAGGTCAACTCAAGAGTGCCAGTCTTCCAGCGAGCCAATGGGTCTCCAGATCGGGCATTCCCAGGCCCTCATTGTGGGGATTTGATAGAAGACTTGTCTGTGGAACATCGGTTTTCCACCTCGCCATAGCAACGTGGAGAGGGATTGTTGCGGTGCCCACCGATGGCTCTAAGGCAGGGGAAGTACAGACAGCCTGTAAAGTATCAAGAGGAAGATGTACCCGACGCACACCTCCACCCAGCCCTTAAAGAACAAACGCCTTCAGAACTAGGTACCCATCAGCACTTTTACATTTTCCAGTACTTCCGACCAATTTTGCTCCAACTGGAGGTCAGGCCTGAACCACACCGCGAGGATACGGATGAGTCCGTCACTCTAGCGGAAGGATCCAGGTAAGAGAGTGTCGCCCCAAAGGTACCTAGCCACAAACCTTTGCTTTTTCAAAGTTTATCTTGGTCCTGCTATCTATTCGTACCTCACGATGGCCTTCTTCAGAGCCTCTATGTCTGAGAAGCAGGACTCAAAGACTGTGATATCATCGGCGTATGCGGAGACTTTTGCTCTGTAACCACCGACAAAAGGAACACTTGCCCTCTAATACCTAAGTCTCCGGAGCAGGGACTCCAAAGCGAGGAGACAAAGAAGAGAGGGCAACTCTGCCCGCCCGACCGTTCGATCACGAAAGACTCCAAGTACTATCCATTCACTTACACAACTGCCTGAGGGTTGTGGTACTCATTGCTGATCCATCTGCAGAACTCCGGTTCGAATCTGGCGGTCTCCAAAACCGCAGCCAAAAACCGATTGTCCACTCTGTTGAAGGCCTTGAACCGATTAGTGCGCCATCAGTGTCATCTTCTGTTCCCTCTATGATTTCACGCACCAAATACAGTTTTTACTAGATTGATCTTCCCTACACTCTGTAGTTCTGCTCAGGTCCGCTCAAGTCCTCGACAACAATCCGCAAACGGTTCGACAAGAACCGGGCCAAAATCTTTAACTCTGTTTTAAGCAGAGTTATCGGCTTTTAATCATCTAATTCCTCCTAAATATACTTATCTCCTTTCTTCATCAATGTGATCACTCCATTGGTAATGCTGGCTCCCTGCGCAAACCAATGGTTGAACACATCCGTCAGAATAGACACAAACATATGCGACATCCTCAAGTACACTTCGTTAAGCAAACCATTCACTCCTGGCGACTTGTTGAGGCCGACCTGCTTCAACACATGACGAAGTTCGTACTCTTTAACCAACCTTTCGCAGCCAGCCGCTTCCCCTCATGAAGGCGAACGAAGTCGACATGATAGCTGCAAAACCTCTGAAGCGTGAGATCAAGCAAGTGGGAAAAATGATCATGTATATTTACTCGAAAGGCCTCGCGTATCTCGCGGCTAGACCAGAGCATGTGCTCATCCGGGAAAAGGATGAACTCGATGTATCGATGAGGAGAACTTCACCCTTCTTCCTTACGAACGTATGAATTATATTTCACAGCTACGTTGGGAACTCATTTTAGCCTAGATCTAACCACAAAACCCTTGTAGCGCTCGCTAGCCTCGCGCTCAAGGTCTTTTTTAAAGCTAAATCAACGGCTAAGAATTCCCCTGCACCGTCCGGAAAAGTCTATCATCTAAGGATTTCGCCTTCTTGGCCCTAATTTGAATTTGCGGCCGTATTTGATGACGAAATCTCTTATCCTATATTTTAAAGACCCCCACTACCTATTCTCAACTACCGCCCCTCCCCACTAGCGCCTGCTGATTCTAGCCGGTCCTAGAAGTCCCGTATCTCCAGTAAGGAGGTATTGAACTTCCAGTATACGGCCAGGCAAAGCCTACATTCTAGCCGCCGTCTGACTAACCAGTTTAGGGTCAGTCTGCTCAGTCCAGTGAAACATGGGGCAAGAAACAAAGTCGGGACCAGCTCGTCTAACACTATGTCTCGGTAAGACCTAAAACGGACAGAGAGTGATCTATCAATCCACGTCCACATCTCTTTCTTTAGGTGATCCAGACGAAACCTGTCGACCAAGTCGTGACGGGCCATAAAGTCAGTCAGGTTGCTTTCATATCTGTTCAACCCTCTAGCACCCATCTCGACCTTATCAATCTTGGAATCAAAGATCGCATACCGATCATCTACTAAGACTATCCGCTTTGGATCCTCGAGGAATAGCTCTAATTATCGAAAAAAGGAGCGTCTATCACCAGCAGAATTGGGCATATAAACCGACACTACTCGAAAGTCGAAACTTTTCACGGCAACATTAGCAATAACCAGTTGCCTTTCGTCATCTGCAAAGAAAAGATTGACATCTGCATCAAGGCTGCGTCAAGGCTGCGTCCGATGAGCTTAGAGACCCAGTGTTACAGCGACCGCCGAATGCTGAGAAAACCATATAGTCATCCTGCAGCATCCGACTGTCCCCGGCGCAAATGAAGTGAGTCTCCTGCACCGCGGCGACATCCACACAGAGGTTTGAGTGTTCGCCAAGCAAGTGCATAGACGTGCTTGGATTCTTCAGCCTCCTCACATTTAAGCAAACAAGATTTAAAGTCATGCTTTACTTACCTCTTACTCAGTATCAACGACGGTTTTGAAGTCTTCGGGTGTGACGATGCCGACGGTATGTGCGAGGGATACAATGCTGAGTTAACTTGTGACGCGGCCGTCCCTCGGCAACCTTCTGATATCAGGCAAGAACTTTACTTTTATAGCTCTATAGAAGGAGGGGTGAACGTAAATAGAGACACTCCCGGCGCGAAAATCGTGCTTTTTCTTGAGTGAGGGGTGATCTATTTCAGCCAAACTTACGTCGAGAGTGGCTTTGCTGACCCTATCTAGCCACGGCCACACATCCCGAGTGCGACTGCCAACCGATCTGACGAAAGTGGTCACAATGGGTGCACCTCGAAAGTTCCTTAGATTAATGATATGTTTGTCATCAATTTTTGCAGGTTTAAATGTGGCTTTAGTGTCTTCCTAAGCTGATAGTCATGTTTAAAGTCGACATCACTGGAAGAGCATGAAGCCACTCCTAAAAGGTCTTTGGAAGCTTCTGATTTGGGTTCCAGTCTTGTGTGCGTAGTGTATGTCCGTCGAACGAAGACGACTGTGCTCGTCGACGAATATGGGTTTTTTAGGGGGTGTCTCTATTTTCCGACCAGAAGCGGTGCAATTTTGGGGTAGAAAAATCAGAGAGGGAAGGTAAATGTGAGGTTAGGGGCTGGGTAAGTAGGTCCAGGCATTGAGTTGATAATGTAGATATGTTTTTAATCATTGTTATGTCTGCAATCTTTTCTTGTGGGGGTGTGGGCTGAAATTCAGTTTCTTTGCACAGTTTTTTTTTAGCTGACCCATCACTGCTGTCTCTTTTTTTCTTTAGGACGTCGACGTTAGTCGTTTCGGTTTCCCTGGGTTCTTTGAGATGATCTTGGTGTTGGAATTCCCCTGGAACTTTTTTTCCTTTGTTTTTTTTAGGGGAGGAGGAAACCACTGGTTCTTCTAATGTTTCTGAAGAATTTTCCTTAATGTGTTTTTTTGTTTGTTTGTTTGTTTTTTGACTTGGGACAGCATTTAAAGTTGAGGTTTCCGGATCTTTGTCCTTGGAACTGCTCTTTTCAACCGGAGTCTTTGGGGAATTGTCCCTGGACACTTTCGACTTCCGATCCTTCTTTCGTAATATCCTCTTTTTTAGAGAGGAAGCTGGAACTGGGGATTGCAGAGAGCTATCTCTAGAAAGAGCGGTTTCCGGTCGCCAGTCTCCTTTGATGTTTGCCAAGCAAGTCGGGGCCAGAGTCTCCAGAATGTTGTCGCTAGAAGGGGAGACTTCCGGCTCTCAGTCCTTTTTCTTTTCCAGATTCTGTTTAGAGGGGGAACCTGAGAATGCCATGTTGGCTTTGGCAGTGGTTTTCTTTTTCTGGTGGACTATATCAGTCCACTCTCCTTTTCTAGTGTTTTTTCCCGGCTCTTTTTCCTCGGCTTTAGCCGGTTCCGCCGCGTTCTTAGCGCTTTCTCCAATCTTCCGTTTGCAAAACCAGCAGTGAAGCCGTCTCCCTCGACGATGAGCATCATTTGCAAGTGTCGGGGATTGTCGCAAACACATCCTTCTTGAGGCAGATGAGAAAAGAGTAATCCCGTTATCGGCGTTCGAGCTACCCCGGATTGGGGTAATTTCCTCAATGCGGCCGTTACGTACTGAAGAAAGACGCCAAGGCGTGACTCGGTAGAGCAATGGGAACATAACACACCGTCACCTTAGTTTTTTGGAAGCCCCTCTACTCTGGCTGCAACCGGAAGTATATATTTTGAGCCAATGTTCGAGCCTGTTGTTCTGTTGGTATTAAAATGTCCCATGTCACAAAACTTCCGTGGCAGAAGTAGCGACATGGGATGCCGGTTGTTTTTAGTAGTTCTTTGAAGCTGACCCTCTCGCGTCCGGCCAACCTCCTAGTCCAGAGATCACAAACGACTGTATGCATGGCTCTAGCACCTGAGTTAATTTTGAGATAGGCAAGATTTTATTCCCATAGAAGTACTGGGCGAACTTACCAAGCCTATCCCGTTCGTAATCCTCAAGGGCCTTTTGTTGGGGCCTCCAGGTGCTAGAGTTTGTCTCTATTTTAGGACTGTCGTTTAGTCTTTAGGCCAGGTCAATGGGTTGAGAATCCAGTGTCTTCGACCTGGACTCTAGCTTGGCTTTCCTGGGTTGGAAAGAATGGTAGAGGCGGTCAGTCTACCTGAATCAATCTGACCGGAGAGGAACTCCGGTTACTCTGATCGCTTGACCTGTTGCATTACCGACCGCGTTCGGAAGGTCTCCAAAAAGGTTTGGATAACCTCTACTTCTTCTCTTATATATATATATATATATATATATGTCCAGAGGCAGATCACTATGTTCTACCTCTACACATGTAAAGACGTCTTTGTCTTAGAGCATTCTCCAGGTTCCTCAGTAAATAAATATTGGTTCTTTTTGAAATTCCGATAT
Organism: Sepioteuthis lessoniana; assembly: GCA_963585895.1. Taxonomy (NCBI): domain Eukaryota; kingdom Metazoa; phylum Mollusca; class Cephalopoda; order Myopsida; family Loliginidae; genus Sepioteuthis; species Sepioteuthis lessoniana. The sequence continues at coordinate 7,845,520 of OY757917.1, read as the reverse complement.
TCTGAACAGCAAATTTTACTGACTGACAAATGGAATTCATTGATTCCACTCATAAGTCAAAAAAATTTTGACGAATCCCCCCCCCCCAACATCCAAAGTCTTTGAACAATGTAGGCTTTTACTTTACCCGTTTTGACCCGCAAGGAGACGTCACATATAATTACACCTATTTTAAGTTTTGAACCAGAAACACCACGAGCCTCGCGATATATTTTTTCTATTTTAGATTTACTATTTTTCTTTCCTAGTTTCTTTTGAAATTTATCAAATTCAAGCCAGTATCAAGTTGTAATCTTACTGGTTTTCTGTTCATATATACTTGTACGAATTTCCTTTTTGCCGGATTTTTTCTTCCTCTGGGGTCTAGTACTACCTTCACCAACTCATCTTTAGTGAGACTCTTATTACTTCTTTTTATTACGACCCCGCTTGCAGAATTCTTATTGTGTGTCCGTACTTCTCACAGCGGAAACATTTCTTATTTTTGAAGGGACAGTTCATTCGGAAATGCAGGCCACCATATCCATAGCATGGATTTGGAGAAGAAGGGGTTGTTAGCGAGCATTTTCTCTACTGCCAGTATTTTCATTGACACTTAGCTTTCTCAGGAGAGAAAATGGTGTAAGAGGCTTAATCCACTTAGAATTTAGCTACAAAACTATTGGATTAAAGAAATATTTAGACACTTCAACAGATTGGATGCTACAGTTTGTAAACACACATGTGAAGCAAAATAAAAAGTATTCATTAAGTAAAGAAAGCAATAAATTTACTATCAACACGACCTCACACCGAAAGAATTAGTTCAAAAAGATAAAGCTACTGAAGCAGAAAAAAAAATCAGATTAAGAAAGAAACAAAAACACAAGGATTATATCAATTCAAAAATGCTTAAGAACAAAAACCTTTATATGGACGAGATGGACAAAAAATTAGAAATGCTAATATAGATATAGTAAAGACTAATCGATGTCTGAAAAGTACTGAACCGTGGACGGAGATAGAGGGGTTAATAATAGCAGCACAAGACCAGCGTCTACCAACTAAAAATTATCTGGCAAGCATGATAAAAAAATGGAACAAACCCAATATTGTTCGAACACATAGTTTCCGGTTGTACAAACGTAACACTGGGAGACTATTAAGAACAGTATGGTAAAACAGGACATTATACTCATTAAAAATATTTAAATACAATAGAATTGTGAAAAACACCAACCAGAACCAATAACAGAAGCAAAAGAGGCAAAAAGAGCAAAAGTAGCTACTGTTCTCTGAGAGTTTGCTATCCAAAGAAAACTAAAGATCGATAGACCAGATATTGTGGTTAAGGGCTGTAAAAGAAAAACACGTCTTCTAATTGATATGGCAGTATCAACAGATAATAACTTATCAGCCAAAGAATATAATAAAATAAGTAAATACAAAGACTTGGAAATAAAAAACTCAAAAAATGTGGCACCTTAAAACTATCAGTAATGCCAGTAATAGTGGGAGCACTGGATATGATCAAGAGGGGGACAAACAAACGCATTAACAAGAGACCTGGTAGTCCTAACCTATATAAAGTAAAAAGTAAAGTTGGCAACCTTAGTCGAGGGTGACCCAAAAGCTCCCTTTTCAATAGCTACTACACCGAGGAGTAGGGGAGGCCACCACCCCTTTCCCTGGATTGCTCCATTTTACCCTTGATCTTAAATTATAATGCTGAGTGTTAAGCAAGGTGTCATCAAGTACCATTTTTTGAGTCTTTGGTAAGACTCAACCAGGGATTGAACCCCGGTCTCCCGGACCATTGGTGAACACATAACTCATTAGGCCAATGGCCCGGTTGGAATACAAAAAAAATGCATTTTGCGGATCTGCTCATCTCCTTAGGAGAGTATTATCAATGTGACTGAAAAAAAATCACCCCCAAAAGGCTGCAGAAAATATGAATACTTAGAATGTATATAATCACAACTTTCTCTCACTCAAGGTCTTGGGTCAAAACAGGGTAAAGGATTGTAAGAAATCAAAAATAGAACAGAAATAACAAGCGACAAATGAAATTTCACACAAGAAAACTTCGAAATGGCTGGGAAAGGGACACCTAAAGAGAGAAACTGAATCTCTTGCGATAGCAGCACAAAACAACGCCATAAGGACTAACTATGTCAAAGGTGACAGTGATAAGTGGCGCGCTTGGTACCGTCACCAAAGGATTGGTAAAAGGACTGGAAGACTTGAAAATAAGATGACGAGTGGAGACCATCCAAACTAGAGCATTGAGATTGGTCAGAATAATAAGAAGAGTCTTGGAGACTGAAGGAGACTTGCTGTCACTCGGACTCCAGTGGAAAACCGTCAACTAACGCTGGTGTGAAAAACTGTCAAATGAGTAAAATAAATAATAATAATAATAATAATAATAATAATAATAATAATAATAATAATAATAAAGGTATATATATATATATATATATATATATATAGTGTTCAGATAAATGAAACAAATTTTGAAGGGAAGATCTGTAAAAACGAATAAACAATTCATACATATGATTTAATCATCTTTAAAAAGATTTCAAGAAAAAATTAAATGAGTAAGTACGTAAAAATTAAAGTTGTATTGGGAGAAGGTGAGAGAAAGGTTGCAGAGAGAGAGAGAGAGAGAGAAGGGGGGAAGAGAGAGAATGAGAGAGAGAGTGCGAGAGAGAGAGAGAGAGAGAGAGTGTGTGTGTGTGTGTGTGTGTGAAAGAGAGAGAGAAAAGGGAAGAATGTGACACATAGAGGTGAGATAGATAGATAGATAGATAGATAGATAGATAGATAGATAGATCTTGAAGCTAGGTAAAATATTACAGAGAGTGGAGACCTGAAATCGTTTAACCGTACAGTGTTGTCTTTGGGGTTGGGGAGGCGTTCTCGCACTAGTTATCTCCTAACCCTATTGCTTAATTTCTCCAAGCAGTTACACTTCCGGTTCGTCAAACCCACCTCTGTCCATATCCTCCAACCTTTTTTCTACCTTCTCGAAATCTCTCATTTTCTTTTTCTGTAATCATTTTAGCCCTTTCTCTTCTTCTTTTTCTTCTTCTTTTCTAACTTCCTCTCTTCCAATTGTTTGCTTCCGTTATTTGCTATCGTCTGCTCTTCCTTTACACTAACGACATGGCGGGAAATTTGGTGACTATTGATTTCCTCTAATGGCAAAGCAGTTCACACTGAGCAGCCATTAAGAGTGAGAGGTTTTCAAGTGTACGCATGCGTGGGTGTAGTTTCCCATCCTTCTGTGCCAAACTATCCATCAGAACGGCTCACTTACCTCCCAATGAAAGAGAAGTGGCCAACGTACTCAATCTAAAAGGTATTGCGTCCATTAAATTATAATTAAAAGTTAATTTGCTAAGAGGTTTTATTTGCTTATCAGGTGAGAGCGTACAATTTAGTAGACTTCGTATGCCAGTCTAACACAGATTGAATCAATGAAGGTGATGGTGGTGGTGGGGGGGGGGACAAATAATAATTTTGTTCATTGGCCGAGTACTTTTTTTTTTTGGTGAGGTAGGCTGTGATTACAGTAAGGGACAGATACACAAGAGAATCGAGCTAGCACCATAACTGTTGCATAAGTCTTTTCGTTTTTATTAGTTGATAGTTTACTGGGAATGTCTCGAGAGATGATCTATTTTGAAGAAAGATTATGTAATTCTCTACATTATTCATGTTTTCTCTACTTTATGTTTAAAAGCATCCTAATTTGCTGCTGATGGTTGTCCCTTTTATCAGATTTTACACGGTTCCGTTATATATATATATATATATATAGCGTGTGTGGGGGGACATAGTCTTTAGATACGTATATAAAGTAAACTTTAAAGTAAAGATCTGCAAAAACAAAAATACAGGGACTACGTTGAAGACATAGCGCTTCAGGCAAATACACTTGCCCAGGCTAAACTTCTGCTGCATAGTCTGGAGAAGGAGGCAAACGGCAGAGGGCTCCATGTCAATGCAGACAAAACGGAATACATGTGCTTTAATAAAAATCAAAAAGGAGACATCTCTTGACTAGGAGGTGGTTTTCTGAAACTAGGGGACAAGTTCACATATCTCGGAAGCATCGTCTTATCTTCGGAAAACGACATTATTACACGACTAGTGAAGGTATGGACAGCTATCGATAGGCTATCGGTCATATGGAGGTCATACCTGTCCGATAAAATAAAACACAATTTTTTCAGGAGACGGTCGAGTCCATAGCACCATATGAACACTGACAAAGCGTACTGAGAAAAAGCTTAACAGCAATTGCATAAGAATGCTGCGCACTGTAATATACAAATCCTGGAAGCAGCACCCCACAAAGCAGCAGCTACACGGCCACTTCTCTTCCATTGTTAAAATCATCCAAATAAGAGAAACAAGATATGCTGAACTGTTGGAGAAGTAAGGACGACTTATAAGCGAACTGCTCCACTGGACCCCTTCACACCGACGAGCAAGTGTTGAACGACCAGCTAGAACTTATCTACAGGAGCTCTGTACGGACACAGGATGTAGTCTAGAAGACCTGCCGAAACCGATGGACAATTGAGACGAGTGGTGAGGAGGGGACTCAGGAGAATTTGTGCAAGAGGCACAACATGATATATATATATATATATATATATACTATATCATGAACACAGTACAGACACTGACTCACAAACTTAGAACAGAAATATACTTGTGGACCTATTCATTTTAAAATATTTACTTTTTTCTCGTATTGGACTAACAAAAATTCTTTATATATATATATATATATATATATATATATATATATAAGATGAACAAATGTGATAAGACAAACAAAAATATTTCTTTGTAATTATCAATTTTTAATTGTTCGTAATTAGTTTTGATTTTAAGTTTTTCGAAAAGTTCTAAGCCTCACCCAGATTTTAAATTTGTCTCACACTTTTGTATGAGTCTTACCTGTACAGCAATGGAGACTGCAATTTGATTGAGTTTTCTACTTTCATAAGATGTGACAGTGTATTGCTAAATGTTCAGCTCGAGGTCTTCTTTCTGAGTGAAGCTAAGAAATTTTTGAACGACCTTTGCCAGTCATATTTATTATAGAGACTACTTTCACTGTTTTCATAACCAAATTAGATAAAAAATTTATACATTTCCACTTAATATAGGACAATGAGATTTACGCTGTTTGTCCATCTTATGCAGAACCTCTTTTTGAATTTCAAGTTTTACCAATTATTACAGGGTGGAACGATAAAATTGTCGTCCTAAAGAAAACAACACTACAGCTTCATTTTAAAACTTTTATTGAAAAAAATTAATTCAGGTAACTTGATTATGTAGTAGAGCTGACATCTATTCAATGTAGCCGCCTTCAGCCTCAATCACCGCCTCGATACGGATCCGGAACTGGAAGCATGCCTTTTCCACAAGCGCCACCGGGAACTCGGTGAATACTCGGCTGATGGCGGCGATCAGGTTGGCTTTGGTGCTGTGGGAGGTCATGTTGGTGATGTTCTCGACGTATGATCAAACGAAGTAGTCCAGCGGGTTCAGGTCGGAGGAGGAGGGGGGCCAGTGAGAAAAGGGTACAAAGTCATAGCACTCCTTCTGAAGCCAAGCCTGGGTCTCTTTGGACTTGTGGGCCAGTGCCGAGTCCTGCTGCCACACCCAGGGTCTGCCACCTGATTGCACCAGGGGATCACCACACTCTTCAGCACATCCAGATACACTTTGGTGTTGACTTTCAAGCCGACTTGGAAGATGTGAGGTGGCATTATGTGGCCCTCACTTGAAACCACACCAAAGACCATAACCGTAGCCGGAAACTTTGTTTTCATCACCCTGGGAACGTTGAACCGTCCGGATTTGCATTTTGAGGGTGCTGGCAATGGTCCTGTTGTCATAACTTGGATCGGTAGAGAGCATGCGTTGTACTGCGGCGCATCTCCGATCTCGCTCGTTGAACATTGTGTCACTTTAAGACATGATAGAAGGCTTCTATCGCTCTTGGGATTTGTACACAAAAGGCCAACTAGTAGATGGTCTGCAAAAAAAAAAAAAAAAAAAAAAAAAAGAAAACCGGTTTTCATTAAACGGAAATGGAACCACGTCGTCTTTTTTAGGGCGACGATTTTATCGTTCCACCCCGTATAAATAATCACTCATACCGTTGATGTTCCTGATTCTTGTTGTCTTTTGTCGCAACTCATTCTGGTCTTTACTTTTACCACAGCAATGAACAGCATTGGAAAGAGGAATAAAGAATTTGCTCCCGGTGAGACTCGAAATCAATTCTCCCATGTTTTTTCTTCTTGATTATTATAGCTGTAAAAACCTCGAAAAACTTTTTAAAAAGGATTGTTTAATACAAGATTGTTGAAATGGTTTCAGTTCCGACGTTAATTTCACCAATATTTTGATCGAGTATAAGATATCTCGGATCTTTTTAGAGATTCTTGGTTGATGCAGAACTTGATGATGTACTTGCATTTTTGGGTAGATTTGTGGGGTCACCTTTTCATTATCATTTCTCCTAATTTCAGTCTGAATTGGAGTTTTAGAACCCATTAGAGTCCCATCTCTCGGTCAAATACCTACGAATACTTGAAACCGTATACCTGTGTACAAATTAGTTGTATTAAGAATAGTTACTTGAAGCTATAACTGTTTTCACATAATTATAATCAAATTGAAATGATCACTTGACATCATATAATTTGCAAAACAGACAAATTCTTATTTATAGCTATTACTCCCCACTTTATATATATATATATATATATATATATATATATATATATATATATATATATATATATATATATATATATATCACCCTGTCTGCGAAGCTTAGAACACGTTGAGTACATCTTCTGCAGAGAAATGTGACCCTCACCCAACAAAAGAATGTCCTGTGTATGACGCTAAACTTCTCCCGATGATGACGCTCCAGTTCTGGGGCTCTGGAGAATATGTAGTACCCTATTATTGCCATGACTCCAGATAGACTGACTCAGAGCTGTTAAGGTCCCATTTATGGGTCAAATAGATCTGTTTCAAAATCATTTGTGTAAAGTCGAATTGCTTGATATCATATGAGTGCAAACAATTTTTGACAGAAAACTAAAAAGTGCAATTTTTAAAAAATGCCATGGAACATTGAAAATATAATTATGATTACTAGCAAACTTTTATAAAGGAATGAAATTTCGACTTTTTAACAACCCATTAGGAGTTGATCTACCGTTAAACAAATAAGCCAAACCAAATTATATGATATAATTAATTTTTTTTCTCAAATACAGGGTGTCTATGAAAGAAATAGTTAAAATAAATTAAGATACTGACACTCATAATAATTGTAAAGAAACCCTCGAAGTTTATAACTGAAAATTACCGTCGACTTGATTTCTCTTACCTGTGTAAGCAGTAAACACGATTCAGTTGTCTTTTTAATGTTAATGGTCTCCCAGGACGTTACATATTCTGTTGATTCAAATTCCTTGTATCAATCGTTAAATTCAAAGCTTTATCACATTTAAACAAATAGTTGATATGATTTCTGTTTATTTAACAAACATCTCCCAAATATTTTTTTAATAATTATCTATTTGTGCATGTTGTCTGTCATTTCAGGTACACCTTCCCCATGCCAATATGTGTTGACAAATCTATTTCTTCTAATTGTTATAAAACAAAATAAATTTCCTTATTTTCTGTTGTGTGTGAGAGTTGTCTATCATCTCAAATACACCCCCAACACCAACATGAGTTGTCAAATCTCCATCTTTTCATGTTATGAAACAAAAAGAAATCTTGCTCTGTGGCGTGAGTTGCTATAATATATAATTCTTTATAAAAAAAATTTATAAAGAAAATGATATAATTTTCTCTGATGTCAATCCCCCTCCACCACGATACAATCTCAGTCATTCATCTACCCCTGTATAATCTTAGACACCCCTTCACTACCAAGCCCAGTCGGCTGGGGCTGTAGAATACACCAACTGCATCTCTGCAGAGGAGTAGGACTCCCCAACGAGTGTCCAAGTTATGACGTTAAACCGTCTGATGGTGAGGATCGAGCTTTGGAGATTTAGAGAATGTGGAGTACTCTTTCATAGCAATTACTCTCATGTCGACTCTGACCCGCAATGGTAACAGTTGATAGAGCCCTATCTAGGAGTCAAATAGAACTGTTTAATATTTAAACTGCGTGTTAACAAATTACTTATGCTCGATTGAATTGTTAAAAAGGCTGAAGAATCTAGTCTGCCTTACTATTTACCTATAGCTGGAGGGAGAATAATTGGATTCATACCTTTCCCAAAGGTATTAGTGCTATGTGAAATGCAATCAGTCTCGTCCAGGATTTGAACTCGTGTCGCCGTGTCCATTTCCTACGACGATAACCATTACACCACGGGCACCTCCATAACACCACGGGCACCTCCATACTTGGAACTATTAATTGTGTGCCAATGAAGGAATAGTGTTCAATTGAATAAGTAGTGTTAAAAAGTAGCACTAGTAACCACTTAACTCTCTGCAAACAAATGAATAATATTGAATAGAATTATTTGTGTTAGATAACAATAATTGAAACCATTTAGTTGAAACAATACTAATACTGATATGCAAAAAATAAAATGAAATCGCCAACAAACATTTCACTAACAAATCATATATGAATATCCATTTAAATGTGTGCGAACAAAATGACTGATGTTAAATTGTTACTGTTTTATAGTATTACTTGAAACTATTTAACTGTGTGTAAAGAAATGATTAATAGTAAAAAATCAAAAAAAATCATTCGTATTAAATATGAATGAAAACTTTTGCCTGAGTGCTCAAAAATGAGCAGAGACTCATTGGAAAATGTTATCAACAAAATGTGTATACAAATCATATATAAGTAATAGATATATATGAAGAGGATTTGGAATTAAATAACCTACAATGGTTGATATGCCATAAAAGCTAACTAGACCCAACCAAACTATCACCACAACATAATCTCAATCACCTCCCCAACACAATATAATATCAGTCACTCCTCCACCACAATATAATCTTAGTCACCCCCCCATCACAATTTAATGTCATTCACACCTCCATTACAATTTAATCTCAGTCACCCCTCCACCACAATACAATCTCAGTCACGCCTTTCACCACAATATAATCTTACTCATCCCCTCCATCACAATTTAATGTCAGTAACCCCTCCACCACAATATAATCACAAACACCTTTCCATTACAATTTAATGTCAGTTACCCCTCTTCTACAATATGACCTTAGTCCCCCCCTTCAGTACAATTTAATCTCAGACCCCCCCTCGCCACCTTATAATCTTAGTCACCCCTCCCTTTCAATAGATCCTTGACAGAAGCTGATAGTGATTTCATTAATGTTCTTTTCATATTTTATTTTTTAATGTATATAAAATTGGATAATTTTTATCATCATTTTTTGATTTTGAATTGAACACGTTAGAAATATCACAGTAAATTCAACTTTTCTTTGGAGAAAAACTCAGTCAGATGTGAAGGACAAATAATCAAGTTTTAAGAGGATATTACGAAAATTGTTTTGCTGCCGGCCATTAAAAACCTTGTTTGTGGGCCTATTGTATATAGTAAATCGTTATTTACAAAGCATCACTTAGTTTTATTGGAAATCCGCAATCATGAGACACACAGGAATGATAGAACCCATTACTCAGCAGGATTGATCAGCAAAATAGGCTCGTTAACCATTACACTATGACGAGACGCCATTTGCATGTGTATAAACTAACATTTGCATCTACTCAAATATGTCCCGGTGATTATATCTACGCCCTGTTATGCGCAGACATAGCGTATTTTGCAGTCGTTTACGCACGTCTATAAATAAAGAATCCTCTTTTTATCGTTTGCACATACTCAGGGCTTGGACGTATTTTGACGCATGCGCACATACATCCCTGAATACTAGGATAATGCCACTGAACGCTCCCGGCGGAAAAAAAATTGCCATTCTATTATTATTCTTTCATCAATTCTTAACTTGAACAACCTTCCGGTCTGAGTTGAACCAACCAACTGAAGTGACGAAGCTGCTAAAATTGCAAAGTGTTTGGCATAATTATATGTAGTCCGAAACATCGGGTCACAAACCCTATTTCATTCTCTCGTCAGCAAAAACATATTTTTCATCTTTTATATTGTTTATTCGTTTGTTTTTATGGCCATTTTCTCATAATTGCATCTTTTTTTTTTACTTTGATTTCATTTTTACATTGCAAACAATGTAGATATTGCTTTGTCAGCCATGTTATCTGACAGGAAAATGGCGTATCAGACACTGACTTGACCACCTACGACACTTTCAACAGGCTACATATCTCAGCTTGACCGTTAGAACGATAATAACAATGTATTGACCACCCCATCGGTGGAGTCTAGAATATGTTGACTGTATCTTCTTCAGAGGTTTAAGACCCCCCCCCCGATCTCTCCATCATAACGGTGTCCTAACTATGACAGTAAACTGCATTCTGTGGTTTTAGTTTTGGAGCTCTGTGGAGTGTGAAGTCACTTCCGCCCTTAACATCACTCCCAGTTTCACGGTGATCTGAGAAGAGTTAGGGTCCCCATCTATGGCTTAAATAGATTCGTTTGAAATAATGTTTAAAATAATTTTGAACTACATAGATACATTCGCTCTTAAATTATTGATTTGGCTACTAAGTATGAAGTGTTTACTGTTTAATTTATTGTGAAGATATAGGTTTGAATATGATTTGTGATCATAATTATAAAACTGGCTTAGGAATAAAATATGTGTTTACCTAACCCCTCCACAACGTGAAGGATGCAACACAAGGTCAATTTTTAAACGGAATAAAGCTGATTTGAATTAAGAGTTTTCCTTCTCTTAGATTAATGGCTAAAGAACCAAGTCTGTCCCATTATTAACCCATGAGAGTCGGGTGGGATGGATTCATGCCTTTCCCAAGGTCATTAGCGTGACGTGAATCATAAACAACTGCGTCCAGGATTTAAATTTGAGTCACTGATTCCTACGAAGATAATCATTATGTTAAGTGCGCCTGTGGTATACTATAAATCAACAAGGGTTGACATGTCATAAAGCCAATTACCAACCAACCAACCATGTACTAATGTATTCAAGAGATCACCGACAATATCAGAGAATGGTACCTCTGCTTAGTGTGATGGTTAACAAACTAGTCTCACAGATCATTTTCTGCTAAGCATTGAGTTCGTGTTTCACTGAGTGCCCATTCTCTTGGCCTTGTGCTAAACTAAGGTGCGTAAATGAAAACAATATTAGAAACACTAACAACTATGTACAACTCAAATTCTCATATATATATATATATATATATATATATATATATATATATATATATATATATATATATATATATGTGTGTGTGTGTGTGTCTGTCTGTCCATCTGTCTGTTTGTGTGGCTGTAACCCAGCTAAAGCGACACATCATAACGAGATTTTTTATAAAAACAATACAATTAAGATGATATAACTTTGAGAACAAAGTAATTTTCAGTCCAGTTGGTAAGTGAATAATAATTATTGGTTTGTGCGTCCGCACTAAATGGTTTTTTTTAATTATCCTAATTTTTGATACGACGGAGATATGAAATGCTACTGAGAATTATTCACTTTTTCCGAAACACAATCATCGATATCATCTTCAACTCTAATTACAACGAGAATCCGACTTGTTTATGGATCGTCTAGATAGATAGCGTAGTCTGCCCTATTATTTACCCATAACTCGAGTGAAAGAGACGGATTCATGCAAGACAGTAAAGCGTAAGCAGCTTCGTCCTGAAATTGAACCTTGTTCGCTGAGTCTATGTTCTCCAACGCTAACCATTACACAAGCGTCGTTAAACGAACAGAAGAATAAAAGTGAAAGGAAGAACATTGATATGCCCATTGGACTGGCAGAAAGAACTTTTGGGATAAATGACGATGTAAAATAACAAGATTTGGAACTGGAAATATAAAATGGAGACAAAAGAAAAGTTCAAAGAGAAGAGAAGAAGAACAGGCGAAAGAAAACAAAAAGAAAGAAATGTGGTGGTAAATGAAAAAGATGAAATGAAAGAGACGATAAATGTCGAGGGAGAAAGAATTTCAGTCATTCTTCAATAACAATCTCAGTCACCCCCACCCAACAAAAGAAATACAAGAAAAAAAAAAAGAGTTATTTAAGAATGTTTGATAAAATAAAGTGCTCTGATGTCGGCAAGCAGAGCAGTATAAAAACTAAAATAATTATTTACCTCGCATTCCCTTCCTCACCTGTTACTAGAAGTTTTATGCGTTTTTTTTAAACAAAAGCAAAATCATCAGACAATAGAAGGTTTGAAGTTAAGTATTAATGAGCCCGTTCAATACTTAGATGAGTGACCATTTAGGAACAACGGGTCTTGTTAGCATTCTGATGCCTGAATGTGATTTCAACGTCACTTAACTGCAATCATAAACAAATATGTTTGCCAATTACGAATCATAGCTTAAAGTTGATGCAAAGCCACCATCAAGGGTTGCCTAGTGAGAATCAAATTCACTGCCCTGTAGTGTTTGATTTTGGCTAACACTTGACTGAGTCAAGCAAAGCTTAGCAAATCACAACAACGATTTTTATAATAATTTTCACACTGAAAACTCCGGTTTTTGTCAGATCACTCAAGTAAAGCAGTGATCAGATTTTTCAGTACTTAGATTAGTGACTACGATTAACCGTTGGTACTATTTACCAACCCCTCCGCTCGGGCAGGATATGACACAAGGTCAATTTTTAAGCGGAGTTTAACAGGTTTGAATTCAGAGTTTTCCTTCTCCTAGACTAGTTGCCTAACCATGGCTGAAGAACCTAGTCTGTCCTACTATTTACCCATAGCTGGAGGGAGAATTATTGGATTCATACCTTTCCCATTAACCGTTGGTACCTTAAGTAACCTGTGTACCTTAATATGTAATGTCTGATTGATTTTAATGGCATATCAACCTGTCTTGGATTATTTTATGTCTGGAGGTTAGGGAACCGCGTATATTGTATATTTATATTTACATTTTATGTATAGTTGTTTTTTACGAATTTTTTTTTGTTGTAGTTGCATAAAGTTATACAGCCTCAAGTATTCCTATCAAATACACATAATTTTTAAACCGTCCTATTAGACCCGGAGTGACACCCTAACAGGTATAATCATTCCAGTTCAAAATTGATGCCCATGAAGGAATATTCCATACTCCCCTGAGGTCCACAATTGGAGCTCTACCACCAGATACAGTTTAGTGTTATACACAGCGGGGCATATCTTATTTGGGGGGGGGGTCTTACTCCTCATTAGGCGATACAATCAACGTATTGTAAGCCTCGCTGTAAGGGCATATGACTTTGCAACTAAAGTTTAATCAATAGTAATTATACTTATTTAATATTGTTGATTATGATTAGTTTTACTATAAAATTTTTGGTACACGAGTTAAATTATGGCGAATAAAAACCATTTTATGGTAAGCCAACGTTTTTTTTCTTTTTCCATTGATAATGGTAATCTTTTTTTTTTCTTTGGCTTATGTATCTCATTTTTTTTTTTTTTTGTTCGTCTTCGATCGAATCCATGTCATAAAACAAAACAGAAACTTATGTAAAACCGCAGAAAGTCATAAAACTCGTAGAAAATACCCCATTAACGTTTGTCTTTTTCTATTTCTTTTTCAGTGAGGAAATGAATAAGAGAGACGTACAAGGTGATTCACTTTGAATGAGAGAGAGAGAGAGAGAGAGAGAGAGAGAGAGAGAAGGAGTGAAGAGAGAGGGGGGGAACGCTGATAAAACTTGTCTGAAAGGCTTGTTCATATTTAATGTTTTCCCGTCGTAACATTCACTTTGTTTATTTTTAATACGTTTGGCATGAGATAAAAACTTGTCTTTATCAAATGGTTCCCGTAGGCCGACTTTCATGAGTGGACATTACACACTTGACAACAATATACAACGGAGAACTCAGCCTTGGAGTTGATTAAATAGTTGCCTCTATGCCACTGACGCCAGTGGTTGGAGTTCGAAAAAAAAAATTAGGAGTTCTAATGCTGATTTTAAAGGCAAGTAGACAGGTCCTCTGCATTTAGAAGAATGACGAAACATTTTTTTTTATTCTTCTTATTCGAATGCTGATTTTAAAGGCACGCAGGTTATCCCCATTTCGAAGAATATATCTTTTACTCTTATTTAACAGACAAAAATAACTGTTAGGAAAGATTTATAAAATATAAGGAAAAATTGATTAGTGTGGGTGTAGTGTCAATGGTTGGTTGGCTGATTTTAAGCCATGTCAATCCTGGTTGGGTTATTTAGTGCCGAAGTCAGTCTATTTTCTCAAGCAATTATATGGTTTCAAGTAACGAATAATGATAATGATAAACTTTATAAACGAATACAACTTCAAAAAACTATTTTTTATACAAATAATTTGCACACAGTGATGTGATTTTAAGTATTTCTATCTAATACTAATAATTTATACCCCAAAAGTTTCTAGCAATTACTTCTATTTAATAATCATTATTTGTTTGCAAATATTTATGTAATTTAAAGTATTCTTATCAAATACTGATAGTTTGCTTACAATTATATAGTTTCAAGTAACTTGTTATAATAATTGTTTGTAAAAGATTTAGGCTTACAGCTTTATGTAACTATTAAATTCCAGAACAAAAACAGAAGAGATATTAACAAATTACTTCTACGTACCTTAGGACTTGATTGCTTATTTTACCAATATTCCGACGTAATTTAGACAATCCAGATATTAAAATTTCATAAATAACAACTTTTTTATTTGTCTGTGTGCGTCACGTGCTCAAAATCATCATACCTTAAAATATCGTTGATTAGCTACCTCTTGTCATTTTTTTGTCTGACGATTGTGTGGTGCCCCACATGAAACTTTAAGCAACGAACTCAACGAGAAAATAATTTGGATACTCTTATATATATATATATATATATATATATATATATATATATATATATTGCTGTTTTTCAGCCTCAGATTAAACGTGTGGAGTCATCTGATGAGATGAAGTGTATAATGATATTCTTCGCATATATATATATATATATGTATATATATATATATAGGCGAAGAATATCATTATACTCTTTATATATATATATATATATATATATATATATATATATATATATATATATATATATATATATATATATATATATATATATATATATATATATATATATATATATATATATATATATATATATATATATATATATATATATATATATATATATATAAAACCGTGGTGTAATGGTTATCGTCGAAGGAAATG
The DNA here is from genome assembly GCA_963585895.1 of Sepioteuthis lessoniana. Lineage (NCBI taxonomy): Eukaryota > Metazoa > Mollusca > Cephalopoda > Myopsida > Loliginidae > Sepioteuthis > Sepioteuthis lessoniana. Next base: position 7,830,103 of record OY757917.1, on the reverse strand, counting down.
TACATGGCGCCACGAGTTCAACTCCTTGACAAGACTATTTGCATTTCACATAGCGTTAATACCCTTGGGGAAAAGTATGAAACGAATCCACCATTTTCCCTCCCGTTACGGGCAAATAGGGAAGACTGGGCTCTTTAACCTTGGTATGCCAACCGTTCTCGGAGAAGGAAAACTCTGAATACAAACCTGTTAAACTCTGTTTCAAAATTGACCTTGTGTCACATCGTATATGTGCAGAGGCGTTGGTAAAATATATATATATATGTGTGTGTGTGTGTGTGTGTGTGTGTGTGTGTGCGTCCAAAAGTATATGTATTTTTCCTAGTGTTAAAACGTGTTAGCTATAAGGCATTGATTCATTTGAAGCGACAATAAAGATGAAACTTTCAGTCTTTGGTGTTTTGGGTCCTCGAACACTGCCCGATTGTCAGACCGTTCAATCCACTCACAGGATGATTAGAACTTTAATAATTTCCGGGTCGTTCAAGTCTTCTATTTTATTTCTTTCATGCTCATAACTTTTCAATGAATAAATAAAAGTGTGAAGCCCATCGAAAATAAAGCCTGAAAAGCAAGCGGCTTGTGATGTTATCGAGTAAATAACAATAGACAAATGAATAAATAAAATGAAAATGGCCGCGCCATTGCCCAAGCGATAACAGCGTAGAAAATGCGCAGTAATCTCATTTATTTGATGTCGACAATTAAATCACGGACTCGATCACGTTTTGTCACGTTCTGATAAGCAAATTGATTGTCCGCTTGTATATAACTGAAGCAAACAGATCAGCTAATGACTGATGCTAGTTTTGTGACGGATATAAATAAATACCGACGACAAATTCATTTGTTGAACAGAAGATAAACGACCAAAATTTTACCGTAACAATTAATTCCACTTTTCAGATGAAACACCAAAATTTGTCGTTTTTTAAGTGACACCTCGATTGATTGATTTTCTCGCTTTTTTTTCCTCCAACTTTTTTTAATGAACATGGCATTCTATGAACAGCCGTAATTCTTTATCTATTTATTGAGTCTTAAATATTTATTAATGATTATCTGGTTTTTGTCAGCTTGTATGTTACTTTAGCACAAAAGCATATTACATCGTGGTGTGTGAGGTGTTCGAGGCGAAACGGTTATTGTTGTAGAAAATGGGCCCGGGTTCAAATCTTGTATGAGGCAGCTTGTACTTGCACATCACGTCTATACTCTTTGGAAAGGTACGAATCTAACTATTCTCTATCCAACTATGGGTAAATAGTAAAGCAAACTGAATTTTTAAACTTTGGTTAGGCAACCAGTCTAGGAGAAGGAAAACTCTGAATTCCGTTTGAAAATTGACTTTGTGTCACATCCTTCCCGGGGCGAAGGGGTTATGTAAATATATGCCAACAACTAAAATTTTACTGTGGGTAATTTATTAGAAATATTAACAATTGCTCTAGTCTGACACAAGGATACAATAGAGGGGACTTAGTAAGGGAAAGAACAGATATACGATCCGCTGAGTTTAAAACTTGGTTCGTGTACATATTCCTTTCTGAGCGTGTGATTACACAAGTGGGAGGCGTTTACGAAATGGGGGCAAGGTGCAATCAATGTATTTTGCTTCTGCTTAAATGTCATATTATTTATATTCTTCCTAGGACCATCCAAAACTGAACATGTGACCATCATGTCCAATTTTACGAAAGAAAGGATTTTGAGACGTTGTCTAACAGGGTGGGGGGGTGAGAGTGGGACAACATGGGGTTGTGAGTTGGGCGACAAGGAGCGATAAGGGAAGGTGAGTGGGTAACAACGGCTTAATTAAAATACGACGCCGTCTATTCTTGCAAAACGACCAACTGTTGGATCATTTTTTTAAAAAAGTCGAGGGACATGATAAATGTAAATCGTAAGAGCATGCATACAAGCAATTCATCGAAATATGAGAAACAAACGAGAAGTCTGTTGATATTTCGATGTTTATTTGCATCTTACTCAAGAAAGAAAAAAAAGAAGTCATTCTATATTTAGAATTTTGTAAACACGGACTGTTTCAATAAGTTGGTAAAAGTTACTGAAACATAAACAAAATAATATATACACTAGCAAACATATGAACCCTCCGGTTGCAAGGATTAAAGTTTAAATATAGTGAAAGTAAAGAACAAAATTACATTTTTTTTTCTTCATTTAAACGACTAACTTATTCTTTTTGAAGATGTGTGTTTAAATACTAAAGTATATTTATAAAAATATCAATAAAAATATTTTAAAAATTGATAAGATAAACAATAACATTTGATATTATTCAAAATTATATCATTATGTTAAACCTATTGAAACATAGAGGGTATAATCAAAGAATAGAACAGCAAGGATGCTAGCTCTTCCTATCACTCCCGCCTTTCGTTGCTAAATTTTCCTAATTTCACTATTTAACAAAACTGGATTGGAAAGAATAAAATTACAATAATTCTTTTGGTTAACGGATTACTTTTAAGATTTATTGACAGGATTTTTGCTCCAACTTTAAAAATAAAAGCAAACCAAGCTATCCACACGGTGTACAACACTATTTGATTTTATATATAAATGTAATTGTATGTTATTAGCATGGAGAGAATGATGATGATGATAAGTCATGGAGATGATGATGATGATGATGATGATGATAAGGTGTGTAGATGATGATGATGTAGATAAGACATGTAGATAATGATGTTGATAAGGTGTGTAGATGATGATGATGTATGTAGATAAGGATGTTGATAAGGTGTGTAGATGATGATGATGTAGATAAAGCATTTCGATGATGATGATGCAGATAATGATGTTAATAAGGTATGTAGATGATGATGATGTTAATAAGGCGTGTAGATGATGATGATGATGATGATAAGTCATGTAGATGATGATGTAGAAAAGGCATGTAGATGATGATGTAGATAAGGCAAACACACACACACACACACGCACACACACAAACGCACACATACACACACACACACACACACATATATATATATATATTCAAAATATGTCTTTGAAATGAGATGGACATATATGAGTTGACAGATAAACACTTAAATAAACAAATGCCCACGTTAAATGCCAGACTAAAACTGTTACAGATAATTTGGAATATGCACCATCCATGTCTAACAAGTATCTTCCAAGTGTAGATCTTACTGTCAGGTGTTCAAGATAGCAGAAAAATGTTCTGTTCAAAACAATTGGATATCAAAAAATAAAATAAAATAAAATAACGAATGAATATGCTACGTTATCCTTTATTTTTCGTCACTTCTTTTGTGGCAAATTTACTCTTTTTAAAAACTATTTGAAAAACTAGTTTGGAAACTATCTTAAATAATTTATAAAGAAAACAACTTTTCTTCGCAAAAACTCCTCAGACCGAAACTAATACAAAATGATAAAAAGAATGAATAACGACAAAGATTTTCTGTCAATTTTTACGATAAAATCATTCACAATGTGGTTACGGAAAAGGGTCACTAATGAAAACGCAAACACAGATATTAGATAACAGATTATATTACACAAGAAAGATAAAGTTACATAGAAAATGTAAGAAGTCTCGTACTGTTCGGATAACCATATTTACCTAAGCCTCCGCTCGGGCAGGATATGACACAAGGTAAATTTTTAAGCGGAGTTTAACAGGTTTGAATTCAGAGTTTTCCTTCTCCTAGACTAGTTGCCTTCACCAAGGCTGAAGGACCTAGTCTGCCCTACTATTTACCCATAGCTGGAGGGAGAATAATTGGATTCATACCTTTCCCAAGGGTATTAGTGCTATGCAAAATGCAATCAGTCTCGGCCAGGATTTGAACTCGTGTCGCCGTGTTCATTTCCTATGACGATAACATCACACTACGGGCACCTCCACTGTTCGGATAACACCGATATTGATCTGTCCCCTGGTAGCAAAATCTCTCAGTTCTAATAACGGTGAGAAGAGTCCATTATGGTGAGATGGGTAAGGCTCCCACAACAATTATACATACTAACAAAAATATGAGCCCTCAGGGCGCAAGTATTCAACTTTTAATGAAATAGAATATTTTATTAAATTTGAAAGATTAACGAAACTAGATAAGAACACGTATAAAAATATTATAACAATTTTTATTCTATTTCAATTTATTTCTCTAAAAAAACTAAAGATAAAATAGCTTTTAATATATTCGAGAATAAAACAATGATATTTGAAATCAATAAAACCAATTAATTTTCAGTAGATCCAGTCTTGTTAAAACCATTATGCAAATTATCCACCCCATATATTTCTTAGTGATATATTAGTGATATATTACTTTAAAAACTGACCTTGTGTCACATCCTGTTCGTGCAAAGGGGTTGGTAAATATATATGATACACGTTGCTGGATTTTATCCGTATTAATTTCACGAGCCGTTTGAGGGGTAAATTTGAAGCAGCTAAACTCTACTAGAGACGTCGTTAATTGATAAGACGCTAATTAAGAATAGATAATGATTATTTAATAATCATTGAGTAAATAACTAAGGGAATTTTGGAGTAGGCGGTGACGTAGTTTCGGTTACAGACAGACACATAATCTCCATTATTATAAGATAATAGACATATTCTATTGTTGATGCTTGCTTTCATTCCTGACCAGTGACAATCTCTTTCTACCTGATTTTCACAGCACGACTTGCACACACACACACACACACACACATACAACAAACATTTATTTTTTAACATAGTCTCCAGTTTGTTAATTCGTTTAATTCAGTGGTGATGATTAAATAGATCAAAATAGTCATTTTAGATCAAAATTCAAGTAAATAGCACCCTTATATATATATATATATATATGTGTGTGTGTGTGTGTGTGTGTGTTGTAAAAAGAAGAAACGGAAAGAAAAATACATTTAAGATATTTCCTCCAGATATACCTTACACCTTAAATTTTCATAATTTCATATCTTGGAACATTTGTACAACAGGTCGAAACGCGTTGGTGAAAATGATATTAATTATAAAAATTCTCTCATCCATTTATATGTATTTTTCTTTCCGTTTCTTCTTTTTGATTCATTTCAGCTTCATCTCTTCCTCAAATATATATATAAATGAACAAACTCATTGTTTGAAAATTTCTTTTTTTAATCGAGAAAGTGCTCAAATGCTTGTCAGTCGAGCAAGATAAAAGAAATTGATATCTCACCTCTTTATGTTGGTTTCGTGACTAACAGTTTCATGTATTAAGAATGAAATCATTAAATGAAACTTAGAAAAAATATATATAGTGACCTCACTCCTCACTGGGTGTCCTGCACTTGTATTCTTTAAGCAGATTAGTAAATATTACTGCAACAGTTTTCTCGTGGCTATATTTTACTATTTTGTCCCGAACAATGTACTGGCACAGTACCCGTAAAAGATTACTGGGTTATTTGTGTATAGTTTAAGACTTTTGCCTGGAAAGTGTCTGTGGATGCACTCTGCCAAGCATCAAATTGTTCCTTTTCGGCCCACTGCCAAGGATCAGTGTTGTATCTGTGCGTCCTACCTAAATTATCAATTCAAATTTAATTTTATCGCGCTGACTGAGCCACAAAATGCTGGCATTGTCCATTGTTTTCATAGAGTTTCGAAATCAGAACCAATCGAGAGTGTCCTCCTCGTGGTGTCAATGGTAAAAGCGCTAGACTACGGAATCGTAGTAAGCGAGTTCACTTTCGGGCAAATACCCTTTGGAAGGTATGAACCCCCTTATCATCCCAGCTATGAGTAAAATAGTACCACAACTATTCTCCTTGAAGTGATTGATTTGGCATTAAATAACCCAAGAACGTTGATATGTCATTAAAAAGACAAACACAAATTTCTCTTGTTATTTTCATATCCGGAGTACGTTCATGACTATCCAGAATAAGGCATTTTTTCTTCTTTCTTTCTTTCATGGGGTTTTAAAAAGGAGAACCCATGGCGTAATGGTTAAAGTGTTGGACTGTGGCCTCGAGGTAAACGTGTTCGAGCTCCAGTCGCACTATGACGTTCACTTTCGGACTAATACTCCAGGGAAAAGTTTGAACCCTCTTAACCCTCTCCACAGTTATTGGTTACTTAGTGCCAATATTGGTCTTCCACAAGTACAGCATTAAATAACCCACAATGGTAGATATGTCATTAAACAAAGAAATCGAATCACGAAGATGTGTGTACAGCAGATTGATTAATTCATGAATCTCAATACTTTTTGATCAACAATTTTGACGAAACACAAAATTGTACAAGTGCGGCACGCTTGTTACTCACCACACCTCATTTTCTTGTTAAATAAACTGAAAATTCATCTCAAGAGTAAAATTTGAGGACGTGGAGGACAGCAAAAGAAACATTCGGGTGTAGTTTCACATTATATCAAAAGAGGAGTTTCGGAGGTGCTTCGCACAACGAAAAACTCGCAGGAATAAGTTATAAGCCAAGGGGACATTTGGAAGAAAATGAACGTTTCATTCATTATTCATTTTTGTTTTGGTAAATACAGCACAATGCTTTCTGAACATGTTTCATACCAGATTATTTTTGTGTGTCAAAAATTCATGACAAAGGAATAAAGAAACAGAGAAAAATTAAACTGTTCTATAGATAGTTATGAACTGATAGATAGATAGATAGATAGATAGATAGATAGATAGATAGATAATTGGAGTAAAAAAATAACTCTCCTTTCTTTATGAATTTGATTAACGCAAAAAATTACACCAAAAATTCTTTCTAGTCCAAATACGTTGAAGTTTAAATTTATTTACTGATGAAAAACCAAATGAAAATTATTTACCCTACTTACACCAAAAACGTGTTAACGTATTTGTGTGTGTGTGTGTGTGTGTGTGTGTGTGTGTGTGTGTGCGTTACATTCGTTAATGTAGAAAATGTGAAAATGGATAGTGGTTTCTAGAGTTCCCACCACACTAATACCCTTCTGCGAGGAAAGGCATGAATCACCTTCTCCCTGTCATATTCTCTATAAACAGATATTATTATAAAATATCTCGTCACTGACATATCACGTTTGGTTGACGGAAAAGATAGTTGGTGCATGGGTACCTAAGTAAACTATTCACGAAGAAAAGTATACTTTTAGATGCTCAGTTTTTTGTAGTATCGAAAAGCTGCTGCCTTCATAGTCAACCTTGACGTGCTGATATGGTATTATATTTTATTCTAGTTTTAAAATACATCAAACAAAAAACAGAAAGTAATTAAGATAAACATTTATCTTTAAAAAACAATAAAGAAATCATGATAGAAACCACGACTTGAATAGAAAGACGGGAAAAGAGAAAAATTGGACGAATAAAAGAGGTGAGGTGTGTCTACCTTAAAAGGAAATAAGCCCCGCCTCTTAGAAATAAACTGCTGGGGAAAAGAACTAATCAGATTATTGTCTGCTGTATTTCTATTTGCCCCGCCTCTTTTTTGATTTCTGATTGGCCGCAACTTTTTATTTTATAAGTCTATCTTTCTTTTACGAACATTTCTTTCACAGTCCCCGCCCCCTATCTCACTCCTTTGCAGCGTCTGGATGGGAATTTTTCGACTTTTCTGCCTATTACGATCTATTTATCTATCCTAATTTCTATCTATCTATCTATCTATCTATCTATCTATCTATCTTAATTTCTTCATCTCTCTCTCTCTCTCTCTTTCTCTCTCTCTCTCTCTCTCTCTATATATATATATATATATATATATATATATGAATCTTTTTAATTCAGAGCTTAAATAATAGGCTTAAGCATAATTTCTAATGTTTTTGTTTCCCACTTTTTAAAGTTCCATAACAATCGGCGTTCCTAATTATGTTACCATGACAACATCATACATGATTGCAATATTTCCAAATATTTTTCCTTAAACAAAATTTTTAAAAAATCCTCATCTGATGAAGCTCGTAAAAAGTGAAACGTCTAATTAATAAACACTTTCACCAAATTGATTTTCATATCTTTTTTGTCAGATTTTCTATCCATATATTCATTCATCTATCTATCTATCTATCTATCTATATCAGTTTGTTTATCTATCTCTTGTTTTACAACCACTTTTTGTGTCGATCTCTGTTTCACACACACACACACACACACACACACACACACACACACACACACACACACACACACACACTCTCTCTCTCTCTCTCTCTCTCTCCTTGAATCCTTTCTCTTTTTCTTCCTCCACCATTACTCGCTCTCTCTTTCTCTCCATTGTCTCTTTTCTCCTCTTATCTTCTCGTTAAACAGATGAACACAATTTATCATTTTATACAATCTAATGATTCCATCAAACGAACATCGTCATCTTTATTATTTTGACTATAGTATTTCGACCGATCTGCTCTCCAGCCTCACTTAACTGTTGGGAATTACTTCGTCTATTGATATGAATCCCAGCTTTTTGCCATGTTTGATAACTCCCAACTTCTTTTCGCCGAGTTAGTGTGCCTTCGCACAGCATAGATGAGGGTTTGAACTCACGACTTTTGGGTAACAATTCCTAACTTACGTTATAAGAACTAGTGACCATTTAGTAAAAGTTGGTATTATTAACAATCAAAGGATTATGCGCCAGACTAAACAAACTTTAGTAAATAACATTGACTTAGGTTCAAGTCTCGCTGAATGCACCTAATGCTGTCCGATTACTGAAATTAAGCAGCAATCAGTCTCTTCAGTTATAGGATGGGTGACCGACCACAAAGGGATTGTAGATACAGTAAGTAAATCGAGGCCTGTGTGCAACATTAAGTAAACCTTAATAAATAACTTCGATTAAATTTAGGGGCTAGTGATTCAGATAGCCATATATTTCGCACAAGAGCCGGAAGGAACACACCCATACATACACACACACACACACACACACACACACATTAGACGCAAGGTAAAGTTTAAGGTCCACTATCGACCCCCCACCAAAAAAAAAAAAACTGCGTCTAAACCAAGTACGGCACAAGGACCCCAAAAGTAAAGCACCGTGTTAGGTTTTAAGTCATTCCAGTTGTAAAGTGATATGAGATTCTTTCCGACTACTAACTAACAAAGCACCCAAAACATTTACTTAGGCAACACGAAGCCATACAAATAAAGCTCCCGGTGAGGCACAAATTCATTACAAGCAGATATACAAAACTAGATAGATAACCATTGTTCCTTATTTAGATTTCTAAAATGAATTTTTAATTACAAAATTTAGCTAAAGCTTTGTACTTAAATTATCTTAATTTAATAATTTTAATTAAATTATTTTAATTCAATTACTATTATAGTAAGTTTTTCACACCAATTATAACTGAGTGAAAGAAAGTCTCTTCAGGTTTCTTCAACTTATTCACACTGATTTTTACAGTGCTGTGGTCTGGATAGTCTCCGTTCTTCCTCCGATCTCAAATTCCACCTGTAACTTTTGGGGGACCTTTCCAAAGACACCAATTACAATTTGTATCACACTCACCTTCTCATGTTCCACATTTTTTTTTTCAGCTTTCAGGCAAGATCCTGGTATTTGTCTAGCTGTTTACTTTCTTTTATCAAAAAATTCAAAATGTCACTTGAGCAAGGAGTGCTGTGTTCTTCATTGGTTACTTACTCCAAGTAAAATGCGACGGATGGTACTGAGTTACATGGTACGAAAAGCAATCAGTAATCCCAGATCGAAAAATTTAGACAAATTGTGCGAAGATATAGATATATTACTCAGTTGGCCACGATACCTAATGGGGTCAAAATTTAGACAAGAAGTTGTATTCCGTCAGTCTTCCTTAGGAAGAAAACTTGCTCACACACACACACACACACACACACACACACACACACACATATATATATATATATATATATGTGTGTGTGTGTGTGTGTGTGTGTGTATCCTGTACCCAGAATTTAATTAAATAAATATATATATATATATATATATATATATATATATATATATATATATATATATAAAACTGTTGAAAGAAGGGAAATACGTAACAACCTAAGTTTCATTGATTCGGTTTAGTTTTATGGCATATCAACCCTTATAGGTTATTTAATGCCAAATCCTGTTTATACATATATATTAAACATATAGGATTTGATTTGATTTGATGGTAAATCAACCTTTGTAGGTTATTTGATCTCAAATCCTTTTAAGAGATATATACAACAAATATATTATGTTTTGTAAAGACAATTTTTTGATAACATTTTTAAACAAACCTAAGCTCAATTTTTTTTTGCAAACAGTTAAATGTTTTCAAGTATTCTTATGTATCACTAACAATTTAATTAAACCTCAGTCATTACACACAGTTAAATGGTAAAACAGTTCTATTTCTTACAATTCAATTTAGCATACGTCATTTGTTTGCACACAGTTTTAATATCAAACAGTTCTTTTTGACCCATAGATAGGACTCTATGAGGTGCTACCAATCCGGGTCAGAGTGGACCTGGGAGCAATGGCAAGAAGGGGCACTCTACGTCTATTAAAGCTCCAGGGCTGAAGCCTCACCATCAGATTGCTTTATGTCATATTTGGGACACCCGGTGCCGCCGGGCGGGAGGTCTTACTCCTCGGCAGAGATGGAGTCAGTGTATTCTACAGCCCCAGCCGACTGGACACGCATAGATTTGCATACATACACGCATAATATCATCATCATCATCATCATGTCGCGCCGCCAGCGCGGATATCCCTGACCCTCTCTCGCCATTTCTCCCTATCATTCATCGCCTCCGGCAGGTCTTCAGGGTTACATCCTGTGTCCTCACATAGTTGCTGTATGTAGGTTCGTGCTGGTCGTCCCACTCTTGCACATCCATATGTGGGGGTCCACAGGAGTACATCGCTTATGAGCTCGTCCTTGCTTCTCCAGCAGTGTCCTGCGTGTCTGGTTCGTCGAACTTGTATAGTTTTCGTGATGGGGGGCAAGTGTCCGTATAGTTGGAGTCTCGTGGGGTGTTGTCGCCAGGACTTGTTTATATATATATATATATATATATATATATATTTGGTCAAATTGGCGCTAAATGTTACGAAGTCTCTTATTTAAGATAATTCGGCTTCATCGCTTATGTATGTTTAGAAAGATAGATAAACAAATAATCGAATTAACCAAACAGAAATAGAAAGACGAATGTTAACAATGAAGAAGACAGACCTATTACGGAATATTTACAATAGGTAGATATGAACTAAATAAGATAGATAGATAGATAGATAGATGTAATATGGATATTTTAATGAATAAATTTTGAAATTTGAAACAGAACGCTACCAACGGAAATAAAATGTTTTAGGACTCATTTTTTAGTTTCATTTATTAATTTGCACGCCTTGATGAAGGTATCAAAACCGAAACGTTTAACGTTGACTAATAGTTCTACAAATCAAATCATCTTCTCAAAAATTTTTTTTTTATATCTGAATATTTTTACGTAATATTTTACATATTTCATATTTACATAATGTTGGATTTATTTCCATTCATCTATCTATCTATCTATTCACACACACACACACACACACACACACACACACATATATATATATATATATATATATATATATATATATATATACAATAATGTAGTTTGCCATATTTATAAATAAAGATTGCTCAATATCGTTGTTAGATCATATATAAGCTAAGTTTATGTCGATGCAAAGTCATCGGTGCTTGATGTCAGCTAGTTTCTCGATTAACAAACCAATATATGTATATATTTATATGTATATATATAGCGTTTATAATATATATATATATATATATATATATATATATATATATATATATATATATATATATATATATATATATATAATAAAAGATAAGACAGACAGCAATAGTATTCCTTTATATTCCTGTTTTAATTGTTCTCAACAAGTTTCGATCTTAAATCATCATAAGGAGAAAGGTTTATTTTTTCAAAGAATTCAAGAAAGATTATGCCACAAAATATCGCCGAAGAAAAAGTGGCATACATTCATTTAAGCCGGATAATTTGTTAATATTTGAATGTTTTTGAACTGTCACTACCGCGACACCAGTATTCCATTATATATATATATATATATATATATATATATATATATATATATATATATATATATATATATATTTGTGTGTGTGTGTTTGAGAGAGAGTGTGTGAGAGAGAGAGAGATGTTACCCAAGTCTTGGAAATTTTGGCTAAAAATTGACAAAAAATTAAAACTAAAGAAAATGCTAATGAAATAATAATAATAATAATAATAATAATAATAATAATAATAATAATAATAATAATAATAATGGCTGACAGTACTTCATCCATTAAATATTGCAAATGATATTGTGTACAGAAATGTTTGTATATATTTCTTTAGAAAAACAAATAAAAAAAATGTATTTTTGCTTACAGCCTCTTTTTTTTTCTTTTTTTTTTTTTTTTTCCTTTTTTTAAACACATGCAGACTCTACAGAATTCTTCGTCAGAATTTAACGCAACCATAGAAAAATAACAACTTCCTTCCTTCCTTTTTGTAACGCTAAAATACCATCTCTCTCCCCCCCTCTCTCTTTCTCTCTCTTTTCGTTCATCTCTCGTTCATCTTTTCCTCCCCTCTTTTTCTTTCCTTTATCCCCACCTATCTCTCTCTACATATACCTCTTCTCTTTATCACCGCTCTCTCTCTCCTCACTTTTCTTCTTTTTCCTCTCCTTCTTCTAAGCCACATACGAGCCTGCCGATAAAAACCTAATTTATATTAACAAAAGAATAAACTGCGAAAAACCTCTTATCATTTTCACTTTAGCAAAATACGAAATAACTTTCTACTCCCTTTCCCGTCACCTAAGCGGCTGCCATCTTGTCTCCTCCCAACTCATTAGTTATATTTCATTGTTTTCCTGTTATAATCCTTCTGCTTACAACCATCGATTTTTGCAGCCGTACCAACCCTCACCTCGACAGCCGCCTTCCGTTCCCGCTAACCTTTTTCCAGCCTTTACCGGGGAAAAATAATTATTGACATTGTAGCAGTTTCCGTCAGCTATCATTGGATCATCATCTTGCTACGGAGAAAAGGGGTCCCAGACGGGAACCGCATCTTCATCGGGTTGGAGCTTTATTCAACATTGATCTTCATTTTTAAAAAGCCTCTCTTCTTGGAGACAAACGCTTGGCAAAAATTTGGAGCAGTACAATGAAAGAGCGAAGAAAAAAAAAAGTTGATTTAAGAAGAGCCGACCGAAGTCGATGATCAAGCGAATAATAATAATAATAATAATAATAATAATAATAATAATAATAATAATAATAATAATAAAAGGACATGTTGTCACTTAGATTGCGGTGAAAAACTATCATTTAAAACTGATGTGAAAATCACACTGAGTAATATTAATAATAATCAGTATAATAACAATTATTATTATCATCATCATCATTATTATTATTATTATTACAACTACTACTACTACTACAACTACTACTACTACTAATACTAATATTACCTCACTACAACAGTATACCTATATCCAAACGTATATATATATATACGTATCTATGAAAATATGAAGAGGAAACAGTTTGGGAAAATAATAAGTTATTGTACAATCTAAGGGACTCGCTTGCTTAGATACAAATGTGCAGAAGCGGAAACTGATATATATATATATATATATATATATATATATATATATATATATATATATATATATATATGCATGTGTGTGTGTGTGTGTGTGTGTGTGTGTGTGTGTGTATATATGCATGTATATGTGTATGCATGTATGTATGTGCATAGAATAAAACAAGACAAGGTAAAGGAAATAAATTGAGAGAGAGAAAAAAAAAAAAAAGAAAAGAAGAATGACCTATGATAGCAAGACTTCCTCCCTTCGTTTGTGGGTAATTTAATTTAATATATAACTCTGGTTGCAATTCCCTTCTCTTCTCGTCAACGTCTGTACGTGCTTCAGTTCAATTCAATTTTACAACCTGGAGAAGATCGGAGATTAACCGATCACTAAAGAAATGGTCTTCTTCGCCTCTGTCGCTACACCTGCTTAGATGAGTGCTAAAAAAATAAAAACAAAAACAAACGATAAAACAAAAACAAAAAAAATGATAAGCCTGTAACAGTCAGATTCTTACATAAAATCTAAACGAATATTTTATATATATATATATATATATATATATATATATATATATATATATATATATACATATATATATATATATAAAATCAAAAGAAGAAATGCAAACATTTCATTTGTTTGTCTAAGAAGTGAGGGAACCTTTTCTGCAGGAGACAACAAAAAAAAGGACTATTTTGCAAGGAACGATCTTCTCTCGGCTTCATTTGTTTAAAAGGTTTTACAATTATTTTATTTTTGATTCTGATATTTGAATTCAATTTTAATTATTCATTTGTTATATTTCATCTGCGAAACACAAAAAGAAACAACTTCAAAAAAAAAAAAAAAAAAAAAAGAAAGAAAAAAGAAAAAAAAAGAAAGAGACTTTTCCCACTGAAAATTTTGGGTTTTTCTATTTCAACATTTTACTCTTCCAATGAATGAATGACTTTCCCGAAAGACAACGATGAATTCCAAAAATTGACAGTAGGTATATAATATTATCTATGATATGGCCTGACTCTATTGGCATTTTCTTTCTTTCTTTCTTTCTCTCTTTCTTTCTTTTTTAAAATTGATATGTATATAAATGTTCACACACACACACACACACACACACACACACACACACATATATATATATATATATATATATATATATATATATATATATATATATATATATATAACCCCCATGACAATATACATTTAGCACATTTTAAAATGACATATATTACACATCTAAGAATGACTATCTTATATACCTTAGTAGTTTTTTCACAGAAGTCTGAGTGACAGCAAGTCTCTTCAGGTCTCCAGAACTCTTCTAAGTATTCTAGCTGATTTTAACACTGCTGTGGTCTGGATGGTCTTGATTTTCCCTCTGACCTCCAGTTCCTCTAATCTTTTTTCCGGGCCT
>OY757917.1:7772517-7800017 GCA_963585895.1 Sepioteuthis lessoniana | reverse complement strand
ATTGAGTAGTAGAGCAAATTATATTCTTTAGCCTTGGTAGGGCAACCAGTCTAAAAGAAGGAAAACTTTTAATTCAAATCGCAAGTTTTAAAATAGGATCAAAAACAGATGGTTTTGTTTAAAGGGAAAAGTTACCTTAAACAGAGCTTTGGGCTGTTCGGTTAAATATTGTTTCATGTCCTCCACCTTCCAACTTATATGAACAGTTTTGAAGCCCAGTATAAAATAAAACCTTAAAATTGACAAAATCTCATACTTGTATCCGTCATTATAGCATCTAAAACAAAAGTTAGGCTGAATAGTATATATATATATATATATATATATACACAGACACCCGCATATATATATATATATATATATATATATATATGCGTGCGTGTATATATATATATATATATATACACACACGCATGTATATATATATAAATATATATATATATATATATATGAATATATATATATATACACACACGCGCATATATATATGTATATATATATGCGTGTGTATATATATATATATATGCGTGTGTGTATATATATATATGTATATATACACACACACGCATATATATATATATATATATATATATATATATATATATATATATATATATATATATATGGAAGTAAGTAATAGAAAAGAAAACGACAATATGAAGAAAAATGGGAAAACAAAGTAATCCAACGTGAAATTAAATCACATTAAATTCTTCACTTTGGATTTCTTTGTTTTTCAATTTTCTCCATATATATATATATATATATATATATATATATATATATATATATATATATATATACTTGAGTCGTAGATACTGTTATCTATTTAAAATAATTTACGGATTTTTTCTCCCATTTTCAATCTTAATTTTTTATTAACATTTTTACACATGGAATTGTTTTGGTGATAGTTTTTATGATAATTCTGGGCTGCAATAGTTTTTTTTTTATCAGCGTTGATCTTCTCTTGAACTGGCAATGTTGACCTTATTCTAATTCCAACCTCCTACCCAAAACCCGAACGAAATCTCACAAAAATAAGATAATTATATTTACATAAAAAAAATGAAGTACTTCACAAAACCGAATCAAATTTTCAATTTAAGTTTTTTCTTTTTTCTTTTTTTTTTTTTTTTGAAGGGGCTGTGTGAATATGTGTGTGTGTGAGTACATACGATATTATTGTTGTTGTTGTTGTTGTTTAATTTTCAGTTTTATATTCGGTCATTTCCAATCTTTCACCGGCTCTTTACCTCAGACTTTGAGCGAGGAAAAGTAGTGATTATATGTATTCTATTTATTCATTGTTTTTAGCTGTCTCTTTTGGGTAATATTTTTCAGTCACGTTGATAGTATACTCCCAAGGAGATGAGCAATTCTGCAAAGTGCAATTTTTATATTTCCTTGTTATTGGAGTTTTTCACATCAGCGTAAGCTGATGGTTTTCACTGGAGTTTGAGTGACAGTAAGTCTCCTCAAGTCTCCAGGACTCTTCTCAGTATTCTGGCCGTTCTCAGCAATGTTGGAGTTTGGATGGTCTTCACTCGTCCTCCAACTTCCGAGTCCTTCAGTCCCTTTAATAGTCCTTTAGTTACTGTACCGAATGCACCAAACACGATTGGTATAATCGTCACCTTCATGTTCCATAATTTTTTTTTAATTCTCTGCCAAGGTCTAGGTACTTATCTTTCTTTTCACTTTCTTTCAGTTTTATTCTGTGGTCAGCCGGTAATTATCATTTATTATTATTATTATTATTATTATTATTATTATTATTATTATTATTATTATTATTATTTTCGCCTTGAGAGCTTTTCACATCAGTTTTAACTGATGGTCTTTCACTGGAGTTTGAGTGACAGCAAGTCTCCTAAAGTCTTCAGGACTCTTCTCAGTATTCTGGCCGTTCTCAATTATCATTATTATCATTATTATTATTCCCAGCAAATTTTTCACACCACTATTAGCTGATGGTCTTTCACTGGAGACTGAGTGACAGTAAGTCTCCCCAAATCTCCAGGACTCTTCTCAGTATTTCGGCTGACGCCAAAAATTCCGTAGTTTGGTCGGTTTCTGTTCGTCCTCCGATTTCCAACTCTTCCAGATTATTTTCTCGTTAGATTATATTTTGACATTATATCATTCATTTATTGGAACGGTCTATTCATAGCGATACACCAATATTTTAAAATTGAAATTTTAAAAAATCATCTGGGAGATATATCAAAATGTTATTCATAGATTAAATGAGTACGATTATTATGCATGCATTCCGTAGACTTTCCGGTTGTATAACTTATATATATATATATATATATAAGGTGTGATCCGAAAGTATTGAGACTGATGTTTTTCTGCTTTTCAAAATTTTTATGAAAGTGTGTGCACATCTGAACAATATATATGATAATATTATTATGTCTAGGCGTCTGGAGGACTGTCTTCAGATCTGGACGACTGCCTACATATCTGGAAGATAGTCTAGAGATCTGGATGAATGCCTCGAGAGCTAGAAGACTGTCTAGAGATCTGGACAAGTGCCTAGACATCAGGAGGACTGACTAGAGATCTGGACAAGTGCCTAGACATCGGGAGGACTGACTAGAGATCTGGACAAGTGCCTAGACATCAGGAGGACTGACTAGAGATCTGGACAAGTGCCTAGACATCGGGAGGACTGACTAGAGATCTGGACAAGTGCCTAGACATCGGGAGGACTGACTAGAGATCTGGACAAGTGCCTAGACATCAGGAGGACTGACTAGAGATCTGGACAAGTGCCTAGACATCGGGAGGACTGACTAGAGATCTGGACAAGTGCCTAGACATCGGGAGGACTGACTAGAGATCTGGACAAGTGCCTAGACATCAGGAGGACTGACTAGAGATCGCAATAGATTTCTAGGTAAAGTTTCGATGAAGCTGTGCCAATTCTTGACACTTTTTTATCTGCAGTTTTTGACGAAACACAAGATTGTGCAAGTGCAACAAACCCCCTATTATTTCAAGATTTATGCGACCTTTTTCTTTTTCCTAAACTGATAATTCAAATGCAAGATTTGAAAACGTGGAAAGCATTAAAAGAAATACAACGGGCAGATTCACAGCATATCAAAAGTGGAGAATCAAAGGTGCTTCGACCCATGGAAACCTCACTGGAATAACGGTTGAAAGTCAAACGGACTCTTTTGAAAAAAAATTATCATTTTATTCTTTGTCCTTTTGTCTTAGTAAAAACAACTAAAGTCTCGAATCTGTTGTTACACATCGTATATATATATATATATAAAAATCAGTAAATCATTTTATATACATAAAAGTACCAACGACTCAAGTATATATATATATATATATATATATATATATATATATATATTTACTGATTTTTCTTCGTGCTTTTGGTTTACATCAGAAACACATAACAGGATGGAAATAAATTTATAATCCTAAAGTAACCGGTCTATGGTTTTTTCTTAAAGAAAGTATATATATATATATATATTGAATACAATCTCATCTTAGGTTGGACAACCAAAAGCTCTGAGTCGTGTTTTATTATCGTGTTTTGTTATTATCCTATGATATATATATATATATATATATAGGATTAACAATTATCTAAAATTTGTTCCCTTATGTGTATTCTGTTTTTCATATATATATATATATATATATATATATATATATATATATATATATATATATATATATTAAAATGAGTAGGTCTATAGAGAGATTTGTATTTTTTTAGAATTTATTTATTTATTTTGTTCTTGCATACGTGTATATTTCCAGCTTGTTGCTTTCGTCAGAGAACATATATATATGGCACAAGGCCTTGTTAATGGGGTACTTATACAAATACACACACACACACACACACATATATATATATATCCACACGCACAGTACGAACAATTCGGGGCAAAAATTTATCCAATGTTTACTTACAAAGAATTTGTAAAGTGCTCTGCGCTTTCTTTAAAGTAGTCTGTAACTTAAAATTTGAACGCAACATTTTTTTTTTTTGCTGTATTATAGATTCGCACATCGGAGTTTCATGCATTTGAAACGATCTTCATATATATATATAAATATATATATATATATATATATATGCGTGTGTGTGTGTGTGTGTGTGTGTGTGTGTGTGTGTGTGTGTGTGTGTGTGTGTGTGTGATTTTTAATAATACAAATTATAGCGAAAATACATTTGTTGTTTTATTTCTTTAAAGCCAGTGCGAGGAAAATGGCAATCAAAATCGCTTAAATGTGTTCAATAGAATTAAAAGAATGAGTATAACTAAAATAAGTTGAGGCGATTTAAAATCGCTAAACTTACAGCCTCATTTCCCTGATCCATTTATTACTCAATTTCATGGATATATATATATATATATGGGATTAACAATTATCTAGGATTTGTACACTAACATTTTTATCTTTATTCTGTCATTCATAAAATACACACACACACACATACACACACATACACACACACACACACACACACACATATATATATATATATATATATATATATATATATATATATATATATATAATGAAAACTTCGAAGACTAGACAACTCAGATATGTTATTGTCAGTCTGAGGTGTTAATTATGACTTGAATGAATTGGAAATTGATATAAGAAATTACATAGGATTTAAAATGATTGTTTTTTTCCTCATAATTCTTAATGACCATTAGTTGTCAGTCGATTAATCCGTCCTCTTTTATTTCTTAGTTTTCAAAGATTCACAATTGTGCGTTTTTATTATTTATTTATTTACTTATTTTTACTCACAATCTGGGTTTAGGGGGTTTAAACTTTGTCAATGTATTTCCCATGGGTCGGGGTAGTTACTTTTAATAACTAACAACGTACTTCTTGCGTGTGTGATAAATATGCTGGCTTGGGGTAGGGCGCTGACTTTCTTGAAAATCAACTTTTAGGATCCTAGGATTTACCTAGGTTCGATCAACGATTTCTCTGCTAAATAAACCACAAATTATGGAATTTCGAATTCTTCAGATAATACTGAAATTTTCTCTTTTTATTCTTTTGATTTCGTTTCACTTTTGTTTAATAGTTATTTACTAAACTTAGCTTAGTTGTGGCACAAGGCCGAATGTATGGGGCACTCAGTGAGAATCGAGTCCAATGGTCTGCTAATCCAACTTGTTAATCATTACAGCACTTGAGGTGCCCTTACTTTTTTTTAAAAATATGTGACTTCTTTCATTGGGGTTTTTTTTTTCTTATCGTTGAAATTATTTATTTCTCTCAAACCGTCTTCATCGTGATTTGGATTTGGGGATTCTTTTCACCTTGTTGACAGGTCTTAGATAACGCTGACTGTATCCCCCTGTAGGGGCGGGGTTAGACCCCCTCCCCTTAATAAGGGATTATCTTCAGTATGATATATGTTGAGGCTCTAGTTTTGGAAATCAGGGAGATTATCGAATCACTCCTTCATTGCCATCACTACCAGGTCTACTCTAAGTCATTGTGGTAGTACCAGGAAGGGTCTTGTTTATGGGTAAAACAGATCTGTTTAAAGATTATTTGTATTAGATAGGAATACTTGATATCCTAAAACTGTAAATTAATCGTATAAATAATAGTTACTTGAAGTTATAGTTGTTTACTAAGTGTTATTATTATTATTATTATTATTATTTTTATTATTATTATTATTATTATTATTATTATTATTATTATTATTATTATTATTATTATTATCATTATTATTATTTACTTGAAACCTTATAACCGAATGCAAAAAAATTACAGTCATTAAATAGAAATTATTACTTAAAACGATATAATCATAAGTATTAGATAGGAATACTTTATGCCATCTAATTGTATGCACATTATTTGTATTAGATATGAATACTTGAAACCATAAATGTATGTCCAAATTATTTGTATTTGATTGTAATACTTGAAACCATAGAACTGTGGGCAAAAAATGCTTAAAAAACGACTAAACAAAAAATGTAAATATAAACATACAATTTGCGCGATTCCCTAACCTCGAAGCATAAAATAACTCTATGCGGGCTGACATACCGTTAAAATCAATCAATCAATCATTGGGTTCTGGCTGATTATTACTGTCATGTAGCAAAATTGATTCTCACTGGACGCAGCATATTTTGACCTTGTGTCAAGTTAAGCAGAACTTAGTCTACACCTATATAGATACGTCTTACGAGGTGTATGTATTAACCCCTCCCCCACTGGCAGGATGCGATATATGGTCAATTATTAAGCGTTGTCCAGCTGGTTTGTATTCAAAGTTTTTTCTTCTCCTAGACTGGTTGTTTTACCAAGGCTAAAGACCCCAACTGCCTTACTATTTACTCGTAGCTGGGTGCAGAAGAGATAGATTCCTGACTTTCCCATAGGCTTTAGCGTGAAGTGAAATGAAAACAGTTTTGTTCAGGATACTTGGTTCACCAAGTTCCTTTCCTTCGACATGGGATGATGGCGAAATGAATTGTTTCGCCAACATATATATATATATATGATTTTTAATAATACAAATTATAGAGAAAATACATTTGTTGTTTTATTTCTTTAAAGCCAGTGCGAGGAAAATGGCAATCAAAATCGCTTAAATGTGTTCAATAGAATTAAAAGAATGAGTATAACTAAAATAAGTTGAGGCAATTTAAAATCGCTAAACTTACAGCCTCATTTCCCTGATCCATTTATTTCGCCAACTATCACTTCTGTGTTGTAAGTTCAATCCTCATCGGGTAAACCACACTTTAGCCAAGTATCAGAATAAGGAAACAATAGTAAATACCTTGATAAATGTTTACTCAACCTGAGTCAATGTTTAATTAGTTCTAGACCACTACTTTGGCTTTGTGCCCGACTAATCTAAACTTTTGGTATTCATAATTCAACATGATTTCCATTCTTGTTAATGTGCTTAATCCAACCCCACTTCACCTATCCCATTCGCATGTATTATACACTCAGAATGAAGCCAATAATCATCGAACTGTTATGAAACACAGCTACATTGTCTTTTGTTCGCCAAATGTTGATTATCAGCAGATATGTTTTTCGGAGTTACTTTTTTCTTTATTTGTTTTATGAATCGATGACGTTTGAATTGCCTGTTTTTAGATTATGATCAGTTATTGAGATGTGGCCATCATCTCATTGATAATGGATTTGTATCATTTGTAATTAAGCTGATTTAAATCCAGAGTAAAGGGTTTAAGATTAACACTGTATACTATCTCATGTGGTATGTGTGTTCAATTGCAACATATATCATTAAATGCTGAGATCGCTGCAAAGCAAACCCGCATCACGTGATGCGTATGGGGAATCTCGTGTCGCAAGGGCATCAAACAGAAGAACAATTTTAAAACATGATTTATAATTACAGTAATTACCAATAGACAATTTTATCTAACATGATACAAGATATACATAATTTCGATTATATATATATTGCAATTCCGAGTCGTCCACATTTGGTACGATCGCGGTGGTCAATCCATCCGGAGGGCAATGGATGGGCCTTGCCCTGGGAGAACAGCCTAACTGATCACTGTTGCTCCTAAACTCGGGTATGGCCTAATGAGTAGAGTGTTCAACATTAGCCTGGGAGACCAGGGTTCAATCGCAGGTCGTCATACCAAAGACTCAAAAATTGGTACTTGGTGTGGCTTTGCTAAACACTCGGCATTATAAGGTAAGGATCAAGGGTAAAGTGGAGCAATCCAGGGAAAGGAGTAGCGCCCTCCCTTACACCTCGGTGTAGTAGCTATCGAAAAGGGAGCCTCGACTAAGGTCGCCAACTTTGCTTATATATATATATATATATATATATATATATTAAGTAAAGGTGGCGACTGTAGTCGAGGCCCACCCGAAGGCTCCCCTTTCAATAGCCATTACACCAAGGAGTAGGGGAGGGCACTACTCCTTTCCCTGTATTGCTCCACTTTACCCTTCATACGTACTTTATAATGCTGAGTGTTAAGCAAGGTGGTATCAAGTACAATTTTTTGAGTCTTTGGTATGATTTTACCTGGGATTGAACCCCTATCTCCTGGGCCATTGGTGAACACTCTACTAATTAACTAATAAACTTCATTGAAATACACATAGCTACATATATATGTGTGTATATGTATGTATGCATATGCATGTATGTATATACCTGTATGTCTATATATACACATGTATGTATATGCATGTATATGTAAATAAGAATATATATATATATATATATATGTTGGAAAAATAAACCCAAATGTGTGACCAACTAAGCTTTCAGCAGATGTTGTTTCTGGGGGTCAGGCATGGTTTCGAGGTGAAACCATCATTAACTCTTATCCAGAGTATATATATATATATTGTTTTATTAATCTATAAATATAATGTTTTAAAGAATGCAGCTACGCCGTATAATGCTTTTTTGCGAGTATATATATATATATATATATATATATATATATATATATATATATATATATATATATATATATATATATATATATATATATATATATATATATATATATATATATATATATATATATATATATATATATATATATATATATATATACATGAACACACACACACACACACACACACACAAACATATACTATAATAAGACTCTTCCTCCCAAGGGGTGTCCTAGGTATGGCATTAAACTGCAGTAAATGGTTAGTCTAAAATTCCTGTGATCTAGAGAAGTGGGAGTAGCTCTTCTTTGTCACTCCTCTCCGGTCCATTATGACCTGGGGAGGTCGTACCGGTTAGGGTTCCATTTATAGGCCAAGTAGATCTATTAAAAATTATTCATATTCGATTGGACCATGTGCAAAAAAAAAAGAAAAGAAAAAAAACCTAAAGAAACACCTGCATAAAAATGTAAATATGAACGTACAATGTACGTGATTCCTTAACTTCAAGGCATAAAATAAACTTAAGTTGATATGCAATTTAAATCAATCAACAATCAATCCACACACACACACACACACACTCACATATATATATATATATATGCGAACACACACATACTCCTATGTATGTATGTATGTACCTGTATGTGTCTGTATAGTTTCGTTAATAAGTTTAGAGCCCAATGATGAAAAAGCATTTATTTGTAAAAAATATAATTTTTAAACATAATCTCTTCCTTATATCAATGAGCTTAACAAATCTCTTCTTCTCTTTCAATCATATAGATCGAACATTACAAAATGAAAATTTCATATAAAAATTCAGGTAAGAAGTACGGACTTACTGATCCACTCTCTCATTTATACATATATATATATATATATGTGTGTGTGTGTGTGTGTGTGTGTGTGTGTGTGTGTGTGTGTGTGTGTGTGAAACAAAACAGAACAACTCTTTTTCGGAGGTACTATGTTACCTAGGACAACTGGTCAAATATTTGGTAGAGATGGGCAATTAAACCTTATTAATTCGAGAAATATCATGAAAGAACTAGCATTGGACCATGACGATCTACTACTTCGAGAGATAATTTGATTTCTTTTATATTTATGTAATGATAATTTAAAGTTCTTTGCTGGTTTTGTTTTTTGTTTTTTGTTTATATGCATATTTCATTATAGATTTCTTAAAGCTTTATTTGTTGCTGCTTTATCCCAACATTTTCACTAATTTCTTCTTCATCTTCGGCTGTAAAAATGAATTAGAAGAATTAGTTTTCAGATCATTAACTGGTTGTCTTTTAAGAAAAGGAGGCTTTTCGATTGATGGAATAGACGAAGGGGTCAGCCAAAGAATGTGAACAACATCGAGCAACAGCACTCCCTGACTCGCTAAACACCCCGCCCTAAAGTTCAGTCTGTTCAGTGTTTAGATGGGTGATCACTTAATAATAGCATGCAATGTGAGCAACCTGAAGCCTTTAATGACACACTGAACAAAGATTATTAGACAAAATTTATATTCGAGAAAAGGGTTCAGTTATCTGAAGAATATTGGAACTTAGTAATATATATATATATATATATATATATATATATATATATATATATGCATTTATGCATGAGTATGTTTCCAGGTATACCGAATAGATAGATAGATAGATAGGTAGATAGATAGATAGATAGATATCCAACCCTTCTGAACGATCAAGATGCAACACAAGGTCAATTTTTAAAGAGTGTTTAACATGTTTGAATTCAAAGTTTTCCTTCTCCTAGACTGGCTACCGTACCAAAGTTAAAGAACCAATTCTGTCCTAT
This sequence comes from Sepioteuthis lessoniana, assembly GCA_963585895.1. Taxonomy (NCBI): domain Eukaryota; kingdom Metazoa; phylum Mollusca; class Cephalopoda; order Myopsida; family Loliginidae; genus Sepioteuthis; species Sepioteuthis lessoniana. The sequence continues at coordinate 7,789,739 of OY757917.1, read as the reverse complement.
TTATTCATAGTTAGAGAAAGAATAATTGGATTCATACTTTTCCCAAGGGTATTGGCACCATGTGAAAATGCAAACAGCCTCGTCCAGGGTTTGAACTTAGATCACCTTGTCTATTTCCCATGACGGTAACCCCTGAACTGCACAAATATATCTGTAGGTGCATGTGTGTATATGTATGTATGTGTGTGTATGTATGTGTGTGTGTGTGTTTATAAATTTGTATGTATTTATTTACTTGTATATTTGAGTCAATTTGAATGAACTTCATATTTTAATTGATATTTGTTTATATTAATTTTCGCAATTTGATTTGGGTATATATATATATATATATATATATATATATATATATATATATATATATATATATATATATATATATCTGATTACTATCAAGATTTACCTGTAAAATCATTTTAAAACAGTAAAATACATTGTAATACGCCCAAAAATGCACAGTGGGGACTTTTCATAGCGTTGGGGGAGAACGTGCTAAAAATGAGGCCTCTTTGTAAGAGAGTTTTTTTGTGGAGGTGCCAGTGGTATAATGGTTATCGTCGTAGGAAATGGACACGGCGATACGAGTTCAAATCCTGGACCAGGCTAATTTTATTTCACATCGCACTAATACCCTTTGGAAAGGTATGAATCCAACTATTCTCCTTACAGCTATTGGTAAAATAGTAGGGCAGACTAGGTTCTTCAGTTTTGGTGAGGCAACTTGTCTAGGAGAAGGAAAACTCTGAATTCAAACCTGTTAAACTCCGTTTAAAAATTGACCTTGTGTCATATCCTGCCCGAGCGGAGGGGTTGGGTAAATATGTAAGAGAGTTTGAACTCTAGTCGTTCTGTAACATTCATTTTCGGACTAATACCCTCGGGAAAGTTATAATCTCCCTTATCCCCCCAGCTATGGATTAAATAAATCACTGTTCTTCGACACGAATGGCTTTGGTTTTAAATAACCTAGGAAGTTTCACATGCCATTAAACGAAGTAAACAAGCCAGATAAAAAACAGAGCTCTGTTATATCTTACATCATTCAATAACATAAAACGGGATGCTGAGTTTCACAGGGACAATTTTCTGGTGAGGTTTTATTGTGATCAACGGTATTGGCCTAGTGGGTAAAATATTTAGCAGCGGCCCGGGAGACCGGGGTTCAACCCCAGGTTGAATCAGACCGGACCGGACGAGTGTGGCACAAGGCCTTGTTTTAGATGGGTCCAGGCGCAGGGCCGTAGCCCAGACACGCCTGGCGAGCACAAAAATGCCGTTGGCATTCCCCTAAAATAGTGCACCTCAGGCACCATGCCATTAACCTAGCCCCTCCAAGGAGGGTTAGAGCCTAGGTGATGCCCCACTCACTAGGCACGAGGATGCCGATCTTGGCGTGTCCGACATAGATGTCGGCTTCCTGGAATCCGTGTCTGACGGTCTCGACTGACAGCCACCGGAACCAGGACACACCCGACCAGATCAATGTACCGACCAATACGGCCGACCGAAGTGCATCCCAACCCAGAATCGCTCAGAGACTGTGCATACGCACGTGTCTCCCAGGCCAAGTCATAGCAAAGGCTAAAAAAATCGTATTTGATGCCTCCTTGCTTAACACTCAGAATTATAAACTAAGGATCAAGGGTAAGTGGAACATTCCTGGGAAAGGAGCAACACTCTTGCCTTCACCTCGGTGTAGTAGCTATTGAAAATGGAACTTTCTGTTCGCCCTTGACTATGGTCACCATCTTTACTTTTATATATATATATATATATATATATATATATATATATGTGTGTGTGTGTGTGTGTGTGTGTGTGTGTGTGTGTGTGTGTGTGTGTGTGTATTTATTTGAAATTTATACGTATATCATGTGGTACATATATTGTACATTGTATAAGCTGTATATAACTGGATGATTTATACTTAAACTAATGCAAGAGTTAGTATGGTAGCCCCTTAGGACCAACCTTTTCAAATTATTTCATGTATCTCGTCGACTATGACATTTTTACAAATCTTTGAATAGCCAAAACATATGTTTGTTATGTACATGATGTCTTCATTCTAGTTCAAAATCTAAAAAGAATTAAATTAAAAATCCTCATATTCGCTTTTGATGAAAAATTCTTTTCCAAATTCACTAATCAACTAAGTAACAATAAAACAAATCCCATTTCTTGATATGAAATACAATAATAATACATTTCCCACTTCGCAATATGAAAATACCGCACAAACCAAAATTCTTGCCATCTCAATCATAACTGCAAATGTCTTCAAAGATATAAAAGAGCAATAATGAAAAATTTCCTCAATAGGGAACACTTTATTTCTTCTCGCTCGTTATTCTTTAAAAAAAATAAAAGGAATGCTAATAAACAAGGGCTTTCCAAATCATATTATTGACAATATAAATTGATTCTATTGCAACCAACTATATAAGAATTACAAACTGAACGATTATTCTTTGTATCCCATACTTGTGAACATGCCTTGGGTCACATCCTTGTGAACATGCCTTGGGTCACATCCTTGTGAACATGCCTTGGGTCACATCCTTGGGAATATGGCTTGTGTCACATCTTTGTGAACATGCCTTGTGTCACATCTTTGTAAATATCCTTTGTGTCACATCTTAGTAAATATGCCTTGTGTCACATTCTTGTGAATACGCCTTGTGTCATATATATATATATATATATATATATATATATGAGAGTCTTTCAATATATAAGTTGAATTTTGCCTAAGGATTTATCAATAGGAAGCACTGTTTATAGTTGAACCTTTTTCAAGGAAATCAATAATGATGGCTCCTTTCATGTTCTAGAAGATTGTCAGCATGACTCTATTTATTGACAGCTGCACCCGGAACTTTTTTCTTTACCATAGAGTCAATGTATTTCTATTGCATTCTTTTCGTTTCTGGCTTGTAGTAACAAATCCATGTTTAGCCTATTTGTAAACATTTTTGACTAAAACATACTTCTCCATACATATCACACATTTTTCTGTAAATTTCACATGGTTTGTATTTCTCTGCTACCAAAGATTTGATGACAAAACTCTTTCTTAAACCAAGAGAGTTGCTTAATTTCTCGTTATTTCGAATAGCACCAAAACTAAATTTTCTGCGAGATTCAAATATTTTTTGCTATAAACCAATTCCAAATAATTCAGAGTTTACATTTATGGAAAAGAATTCTAAAAAGAAATGTTGCTTTTTTCAAAAATGTTCCCCCTGATATACATATATATATATATATACACACACACACATATATATATATATATATATATATATGTAAAGTTACCAACCGTGGTGGAGAGCGACCCAAAGGCTTCCTTTTCAATAGCTACGAGTAGGGGAGGGCGATATTCCTTTCCCTTGATTGCTCCACTTTACCCTTGATATGTACCTTATAATGCTGAGTGTTAAGCAAGGAGGCATCAAGTACCATTTTTTGAGTCTTTAGTATGACTCGACCTGAGATTGAACACCGGTCTCCCGGGCTATCAGCGAACTATATATATATATATATATATTGTCATCCACGGACAGACTGTTTCGTTGTATCACAACTCTTCAGTGTGGCTAGACTCGCAGGACGCTTCGAGCTGGGATCGGAACTCGCCTAACTTTACGCTAGCTTTGGTATCTAACCGCTCAGCCATTTCGATGGCATACGTGAGCTCAGGAATTATAACGCATTTGTATTAGCTTTCGTTTATTTACATTTTGCGCTATCGGATACCAGAGTGCTCACTTTGTTAGAAGAGCTTTGCATTACGTGGGAGGCAGCCGTTAATTCCTTCACCAGAGTGCTCAACCCTCGTTAGGGGTATATATATATATATATGTGTGTGTGTGTGTGTGTGTGTGTGTGTGTGTGTGTGTGTGTGTGGAATCTGTGGTGAAGTGTCAAACGAACTGGATTGCGACATTATAGTAAGTGAGTTCGAACTCGAGTTCCCCATTTACGTTCACTTTCAGTCTAGAATCCTTAAGAAAGGTGTGAACCCCCTTCATCCCCCAGCAGTAGATTAGATAGTACCACTGCTGTTTTTCTACAAATGTAGCTTTAGTATTAAATAACCCACGAAGGTTGATATGCCATTCAATAAAGAAACCGTACGAAACTTCATATAGTAATTTACGAAGGTTTTTGCTTCGATGTGGTACAAGGCCGAATGAATAGGGCACCCAATGAGGCTCGAACTCACTCGTGAAAGTTTGCTAAACATTACACCACACGAAGCACCCAGCCAAACTACATATATATATATATGTGTGTGTGTGTGTGTGCTGTTTTCCTATCTTTGTGTTGGTTTCATAAGTAAGGTGTCATGTACGTAGAAAAAATACAATCTTCAAATGAATTATTCATATTCTCATATATTTGTAAATCAAACCACTTATCGTCCAGTAGTATTTAGATATATATCTATTACTACAATATCTGTAACAATATATACATGTATATTTTCAATATTCTTTATGATATTTTAAAAAAACAACTTTTACTGCCTCAGGACCAATTTCCAATTTAACCGGCTCATTTGCCTTATGTGTAGAGCATTCGCCAATGGCTCGGGAGACCAGGGTTCAGTCCCAGGTCGCTTCATACCAAAGACTTAAAAAATGATTCTTGATACCTCCTTGCTTAACACTCAGCATTATAAGGTACGTATCAAGGGTAAAGTGGAGCAATCCGAGGAAAGGAGTAGCACCCTTCCCTACACCTCGGTGTAGTAGCTATTGAAAAGGGAGCCTTCCGGTCGCTAACTTTACTTATCAATTTCTCCTGTCATTCTCAAATTCTGATTTTAACTTTTTATTTTTACCAGAAAAATAAAAACGTGTTTACGATACTAGGACTTGAAAGATAAGACTACTTATAATGTTTTTGTCACATTTCATATATATATATATTTATATATACGAGGATCATTAAATAAGTTTCCAGATTTTTTTCGTATGGGCACTTTTATTGGTAATACACACATGAAACTCTAGTCCCCTTCGAAGTAATCTCCTCCGGCTGCAATGCACTTGTTGTACTGTTCCAACAACTTCTGGAAGGCCCCATGGAAGTCCTCTTGTGTGAGCATGTCAATGACCTTCGTCACAGCCTCTTTCATCACCTCAATTGTCTCATAACGACAGCCTCTGAGCTTAGGGAATAAGCAAAAGTCACTGGGAGCAAGGTCTGGACTATAGGGAGGCTGAGGAACTGTCTTGATGCCCATCTTGGTCAAATAGTCTGTGACAAGGATGGAGTTGTGGACTGGTGCATAGTCCCGCTGGCCTCTTCCGACGGAATCTCTTCCTGAACTCCCTTAAAACCTCAACATAGTAACCCTAACCCTAACCCTTTGGCCAATCAACTCTGGTGTATCGACTTCCTTACTCCTCCCACACCTCTTATCATCCCTCACAGACTCCTTGGCTTCCTTGAAGCTCTTATGCCACTCAAAAACTGATGCTCGACTCCTGCAAGATGCTCCAAAAGCAGCCTGAAGCATTTCATACGTTTCTGTGGTGGCATTTTTTCCAAGTTTAAAACAGAATTTTATTGCATAGCGTTCTTCTTCACGTCCAGATTGCATTTTTGAAATTCACCTGCTGTGACAATCAGGCTTTAGTAGGGTGTATTCCAATTGCTGCTGTAGCTGTTCACTTGAAGCTGAAATCATAAAAACTGGTCAGTCATATCATAAGATGTATAGCAATAACATACTGAATTTTCAAGTGTCTACGACAATTTTAAATGCCTGTACAAAAAAAGTCTGGAAATTTATTGAATGTACCAAATATATATATATATATATATATATATATATATATATATATATATATATATATATATATATATATATACCTCCCATCCCACAAAGAGTGCAAGTAAGATGAACAGAATATGCAAAAGGCACTACTGAAAATAAAAGGGGAAACTCATTACGATGTTCTTCTGCAGACTACTTCATATAAACACATAAATGTTGGCAACCAAAACATGCATTCATCAACTCTGTGTGGACACTGGATGCCGTCTACTGATCTTAGCAAGAGCGATGGTCGATAGGAACGGATAGTGAGAGAGAAAGAGAAAGAGAGAGAGAGGGAGTAAAAGGAATTCGGCCTGTCGGCATGCCTTGATGATGATAATGATGGTGTTATATATATACGTATATGCGCGTGCGCATGTGTGTGTGTATGTATGTATGTATGTGTGTGTAACTGAAAAGCCATAAATATGTATTTCAATTTGCTCAAAATTAAACATTCAGGTAATATAGTTGGTTTGTTTTGTCCACTTTTGTTGGGTCAGTTTATGCAGTTTTGCAATGATGCAACCCCTTAATATGATAATGATTTATTACTGAAATAAGTGCAATGACGATTATTTGGAACACGTCCTGTAAAAAATGCTTCCTTTGAGCCAGACACCAGATCAATGTTTTTTTTCTTTAATTGTTATTATATCAGCTTCCAGGATATGTAATCTTTTTTTTTTTTAAGTTTCTTATCTCATTAATAAAGCTTTACCATATTAATGGGTTTCATCTATTTTGAGACAGTTTTCAATGATTTTGTTTCCAAATAAGTAAAGACGCAAAATATTATCTCTTCTCTTGTCCAAGGCATTGTGATTAAGGATTAATAGTTGTTATAGTATACTATGTTCACATCTGAAAGAAAAAAGAACATAACATCAGTTGAGTTAATGGCAGTTACATGAGTCCCATATATATTGAGACACCATATAAACGGCTTCAAGTAACTTTTCCTGTTTAATAATAATTTTATTATTACGACTACTAATACTACTATAATTTGTTTAATCTGTTCTTATTTAATGCACATAAGTTTTAAACAGACCTATTCGACCAATGGATGGGCACCTATAATACGCGCATGCGCACGCACGCAAACAAAACACCTAGTATCCGTCAATTTCATGAAACAATCAATCTGCCTCTCGCTCTTAGCACAGACCAGGCCAACGTTGTGTGGTAGACCGACAGTTGCCTATGCTACAGTTCTCCCCTCTTCATGACACCATTGTTGTCCAAAAGAAAAGCAAGTTAGTGACAATGTCGCCACGGATATTGTCCGAATCCAACTTCTGATTTTGCTATCCCATAGCAGCAGATCTATTTGGCCTATAGGTGGGACCCAAATGAGTTTTATCACTCAAAGTTAGATTGGACCTGAGAGTCGTGACGATGAAAGTGTTACTCGACACTCCCCACAACTGCAGAACTCGAACCACACCACCTGATGCAGTTAAGTGTCACACCGAGGACAGATCTCCATTATTCACAACACCAATCTTCACCTAGGAAAAGATAAAATGCTATACTCCTTGACATTATTGACCCCGCAGAATTAGCTAGGAGGTTGAACACAATATCAGACTACCTTAGAGACTCCAAACCCTGGCTTTAACACTTCCTAGCAGAGCCTTATCCAACCACACTGGTAGGGGGCGAATTCAGAGTTTTCTTTCTTCTAGATCAGTTGCCCTTAACAAGGATATGGAGCCTAGTCTACACTACTATTTATCCATAGTTGGAGTGGGGAGGAGGCGCTAATTTCCCACAGTGAAACATTAATAGTCTCATCCAAGATTTGAAACCGGCTCACCGATTCCATTTTCTACGTCGATAACCGTTAAAACATTTGGACTGGCATTCACACACAACTACACACACACACACACACACACGCACGCACACACTCACACACATAATCATTGAAGTGGTCACGAATGAAAAAAACGGTTTCTTATTAATTATCAATTTATTATTTTTATATTTTCGTCGCGAAAAAATATATTTCTCTTTGTTTTCACATGTTCTTGTAAGCCTGGATTTCTCACGCTAAAAAAAAAACAACCTGTTATTTTGAATATCTCAAAAACCAATTGCACGGCTTTGATGTAACTTAGCAACCGATCCAAGAGAACCTTGCGGCGCATGCTTGAAATGTAACTTTGCAGTGGAAATGAGATGCTATTGTGTCTTCCTTCCCGGTGGCTCCATCTATGACATTTATGCTTGTGAAATAAAATTTTTAAAAAATAAGCTTTAGGAAAATCAACAAGTAATTCTGCTACAAGATAACGTCTGTCCTCATGTTACAAATACAAGCAAGAAATTTGAACTAGAATACCAGAATCTTCCATGTGTGGTCTATTCTCTTAATCTGACTCCTTTAAATTCCCTTCCTTCATTCTATGCAACAAGTTCTGGTTTCCTCAAAGATTTCCTCAAAGAATAAATTGAAATTGGAATTCAAATGAATGAATTCATGATTTACTTGAATGATTACAGAAGGTTATAAAAAGCCGAGGAAAATACACTAAATTTTAAAAATTGAATTTTGAATATTAATGCAATGGATCTTCCTATAGTTGGTTAAGTATCAACCCATCCATCTTTACACCTAAGGTTCCACCATTTTTTGCTCAATTTCCAACTTTCTGGGATTGGTTGAGATATGGCTTGAAAGAGTTTGAACTGAGTTAGGAAATTAGGTTCGGACTGGTGTTTAAGTGTGTGTGTGTGTGTGTGTGTGTGTGTGTGTGGTGGGGAGTCTGTCTCTCATTCTTTGTCTCTTACTGTCCCCCTCACAGTAAAAAGGTCTTTATCTTACACATAGCATTAGTAAGTCATTCTAAACGTTTGTCTTTAAAGTGTTAGGGTCAGATTTATAACCTAATGCCAGAGTTACACCTCCAAGAGAATTTTTACTGAACTAAGCTATGTTTTTTGTATTAAGGGGAGGTTTCGCCTACAAAACAAGACTGACCTTTTATCATATCCTATCTGTAGAGAAAAAGCATGGTAAATAATGTGTAATATGCTATTAATTAGTTTTTATTTGTTCAATGGTACATCAACCTTTGTAGGGTTTTTAATGCCAAAGCCACCTTTAAAGAAAAACAGCTGTGGTACTATTTAAACCCAAGATAGAGCGATAAAGAGGTTCATGCCTTTCACAAAGGTATTAGGCCGAAAGTGAATGTAATAGCTCGACTGGAATTCGAACTCTCTTACTCTGAGAGTTTTTGTTTGCAAATATTTGGTTTTAAGTAAGTATTAATAATTATTGGTTTATTTTATTCTATTCTATTTTAATTTTTGTTTAACGACATATGGATTATTTAATGCCAAAATTTTATTACAAATAATTTGAAAACAATTTTATGGTTTCAAGTATTCCAAACTCGCACAAATCCTTTCTACACAATTACATATTTAAAGAAAATATTATTATTTAATGATAGTTTGTTTGCAGATAGTTATATGGTTTCAAGTATTCCCATCAAAATCTAATAATTTTCAAACATTTTATTTGACACATAGCTGTGACCCAAACAGGTACTACCACTCCAGGTTAGAGTTGACCTAAAAGTAATGGCAACGAAAGAGTACGCCACATTCTCCAGTGTTCCAGAACATGAGCCTCACCACGAGATGCAATTAAGTGTCATACTCAGGACACCTCTTTTTAGTGAAGGTGATACAGGAGCAAATGCTTGACCAAGATATTCACTGCTAATTTGAAATACAACCCGTTCATATTTGACATATCCCAAATGGAGAGCTCAGAGCCAGGTGTCTGTGAGAGGAGAAATCATATGCGAATAAATAAGTTTCGTTACATGTCTTGTAAAAACTATTTTTTTGAATTAAAAAAATGTTACTTTACAAAAACTTTTCTCTTGATGAGAAGCCAAGGTCAAAACTTATTGAAAAATCAAAAACTAACACAAAAGAAATATTCTTATTTGCTCATCTTATATGTATATATGATAGAGAAAGAGAAAGGGTTTGGTTTGGTTTTATGGCATATCAACCATTGTAGGTTATTTAATGTTAAATCCATTTTTATACATATAAACAGTTCTATTTCAAACAATTCAGTTTAGCATAAGTACAAAGTTTTTTGTTTACATACAGTAAAATGATAACAAGGTAATCCAAGTAGAAGGAGAGATTTATTGAGAAACAAAGTCGACACTATAGCGTTTCGGTTCTACTGAACCATCATCAGGTCTTTGAGGGGTTATATTAGTGATGTTAAGTTAACGATGGATGTGTAAAAAGTGTAAAAAATATATAAAAACTTTGGAACATCTCTCCTTCTACTTGGATTACCTTGTTATCAAATTTTCTTCACAAACTGTCGGATTACAACCCATTATTTTCTTCCACACAGTTAAATGTAAAAACAGTTCTATTTCAAGCAATTCAGTTGAGTATAAACTTGCGGTTTAGTTCTATTTGACCCATAGATTGGAGCCTATCAAGTGTTATCACTCCGGGCCAGAGTGGAACTGAGAGTGATGGCAACGAAGGAGTACTGGAGCCTCACTATCAGATTGTTTCGATTCATATCTAAGACACTCGTTGTGGGAGTCTTACCCCCTATGCAGCCATAACTGACGGGGCTAAAGAGGAAGGGGGTGAGATAAAGGGATTATAGTATGCTAAAGGAAAGAATGTTCAGACTTCTCTTCCACTGTGCTGAGTTTGTGATGTTCATTACCACGAGCCCAAATGAATCCATTTGGACTGTTTTGTGTTTCACTAAAAAATAATAACATCCGGGTAATTTTTGGTTTACAAGAAAATTAACTTCTTATAAAGATTTTTTTTTTTATTGTTTAGGGTTTACTAATTTATTGATGGTACTGAATTTATAAAGTTTACTTTGACATATGGACTCTTTTTATGGACAATTCCGTTGATATGAACAGGATGAAAGAACTAACAAAATAAGAATAAAATGAAAAGGAAGAAATATATATATATATATATATATATATATATATATATATATATATAAATAATTCTTCCTTTTCATATATATATATATATATATATATATATATATATATATATATATATATATATTGATTTCTCTTTAAACATTTAACGGCACACCGAACTGTCTCGAGAAACTGACGTTGGACAAATTTAAATAGGAGTCTGCAGTTATCTCGGTTTGAGAAGAAAAGAAATGACAAAGATATTATATGAGGGTCATAAACTTAACGGTGAAGACTGGTTCAACGATTTTTCTTATAAGTTTTTAATATGACATCTTTTTGACTATAGCAGATTAAATAAATATTATTATTGTTCATTAAATTATTATTCACTGCTTTTTTCTTTCTTTATTTCTTTCTTTCTTTCTTTCTTTCTTTTCTTATTCGCAGCCAATTTTTTTCTCTTTTCCCTTTTCTATACTAATTCATTTCTTTCTTTCTTTCTTTCTTTCTTTCTTTCTTTCTTTTGTTTGTTTGTTTGTTTCTTTTTTTCTCTTCTCTTCTCTTCTCTTCTCTTCTCTTACTCTTTTCTCTTTTTGACTCTTGTCCTTTTTTTGTTCTACCTCAATCTGATTAAAAGAAAAACAAAATTATCCTCTTGTATTTTCTCCTCCTCTCCTTTCCGCTTGTCGGTTCGTCTCTCTTTCCAACATGGCATCTTTGTGTTGCCTCTTCAGACAATGGATCTGAAGAAATCAAAAGGAACAGATGGAGAGCAATTACAAAAGCAGATATTGGAATGGCAACAAAAACAGAACGAATAAGGATCTAGGAAAGCCTATAACTGGAGAGAAAAACAACTGTACAGATATTTCCTGAGACAAATTGGAGGCATTTTCGATGAATCAACATGGACATGATTGAGTTGGGGAAGTCTAAAAAGAGAAATTGAATAGCTGTAAATGGCGGCTCGGAACAACTTTGTAAGAGTCAATTATTTAAAGTGTAAGATATATGATAGACAAAATAATAATTTCAGACAATGCGGAGATACAGATGAGAAGGAGTGTGCGACAAATAAGGTCCAAACATTTACTAATGCGATATGTTTATTACTATGAAATAAAACATTGTGGGTACGTTACCAGAACTACTATGCTACTTTTCCATGTTACTGCTATCGAGGAGAGTAGCTGTGGCATAGTGGCTGACGCACTGGACAGTGACATCTTAGTACGCGAATTCGAACTCTAATCGCATTGTCACGCTCACTTACGGACTAATACCCTTGGGAACGGCATGAACCCCTTATATCCCCAGGCTACGAATCAGATAGTATCACTGCTGTTCTTCGACACGGATAGCTTTGGCATTAAATAACCCATGAAGGTTGATATGCCATTAGACAAAGAAACAAAAGCCAAACCAAACATGAGCTTGTCCCATCGGTGATGAGTGCATAAATACCATCCATGGAGAACGTGGCGTTGGTATCTTATATACGCATGCGCTGTCATTGAAAGTTTGGCAAACCCATGTTATTTTGTGTTTACAGCTTTCATAATGTTTTAATTCTAGTCGATTTATTCCTATATGTACCTAAAATTTCGGACATCTTTTTATATATGATAAACGAATGCAGAAAGTCAAAGTAAAAAAAAGGCATGACCTGATAGGAAGTGGGATTCACTGGGAATTATGCAAACGATTGAGATTCGAATCTACAAAGCAGTGGTATATGCACCAACCAGAAATTCTTGTCCTATCCACGAGGCTTAGAAATGGCCAACTGTATCCCCCTGCAGAGGGGCAAAATCATCACCAAAACGAGTATCCTGGGTATGAAACTAAACTTCATCTGGTGATGACGCTCCAATTCTGGATCTCTAGGGAGTATGGAGTCACCCCTTCATTCCTATTACTCCCAGGCCCACTATAACCCGAAGTCCTTGTTCCATTTCGGCTTTAGATAACCCATAAGGAGTTGATATGCTGGTAGAAAAATAAATCAAACTAAACCAAACAAAATGAACTCAAACAAAGCAGAATCTCTTTTAGAAAATGAAAGACCCAAAATTGTTAATTGAACTCATTAATTTTTGGCACCAGAAGTAATAGATAACTTTTACAGGATATCAAGTGACAACAAGTCTCTTTAATATTTCACCAATCTTCTCAGTAGTTTAGTTAAATCTAATAACGTTCTCATCTGAATGGTTCCAATTCTTCTACATATTTCTCGATGTACAAATATAATTCTGCATAATATTCCCCCAAAATCACATGACAATTTTAAAAACAAACGCTGGTTTACTGATTAAACAGACAACTTTCCCTGATATAGAGGTTTTCCCTAGATGTTTTGTAAAATCTTTTAAACATCCATCGTTGATTTAACATCACTAATATTATCCCTCCCTGTCCAATGGTGGTTCATTAAAACCGAAACGCAAAAGTGTCGACTTTGTTTCTTAATAAATCTCTCCTTTTACTTGGATTACCTTATCAATTTTTTTTCTATATAGTAGGATTTTACTTCATTAATTACTTTTATTTCCATTTCTATCATTTATTTTGCGACTGTTCTAAGCTAACGAATAATGATAGATGCGTCCACCTTTATATCCCATAGTTTTTTTCTCTTCTTTCGTAAAGCGTTGATATTTTTCCAGTTTTTCGCTTTCTGTGGTCCGCTAAAACAGCAAAATCCACTATCTGATACACTCTCTCCTGTTTTCGATGGTGCAACCTGGTGTTTTTCGTTCAGATTGGAAGGGGACCAGTTCGAATTGAAATTCTCATAGAATTTTATAGATTTTGATCTTTAACAGATTCTGCTTTGTGCTCATACCATTGGGTATATGATCATATCATTTGCACAATTCTCAGTGGATTACCCTTTCTCTATTAGTCATGTCAACTTAATATCAGCTGCCAACTTGTTGGTGGTCTCTTTTAGAGCTCGACATGGTCACCATTTCGTATTTTTATGTCCTGCTTTTCTTAGCCTTTCTGCTACTACTTTACTGATACTATTATTAGTAGTATGAAGACGACCACCTCTAATAATAATTATGACATGGATATGGCTGCGCTAAGGATAGTTAAAGAGAGAAACCGGATCGGTATTTGTAGAAGGACAAAAACATGTCATAAGAAACAACTATGTCGGAGCTGGAATATATAGATTCAGAACAAGTGCAGGTTATGTAAAGAGAGAGAAAGCGGGGAGTGGCTGGGTTAGATCAGCCAATGAGTTACATCCTAAATACCCAAATATGTATATATACGTGTGTATATATATATATATATATGTGTGTGTGTGTGTGTGTGTGTGTGTGTGGGTGTGTGTGTAAAATAAATAAGAGAATGCTGTAAACTGGTCTAGAGAGAGTCTAAAAGCAGGCATGACTGGGTGGGGAAAATGGTTTATTGTGAGCTAGGATTCCGGTATAAAGAGGAATCACACAATCCTGACCAGAAGACATGCTCCTTGTTATAATTGACAAAAAGAAAAAAAAATTACAAAGAATACTTCTCACATTCTATTGAAGACCACTAGTTTGGACTGGCGGGAAAAGTTGTGTACACACAAATCAAATATTATTGGCACAAACCAGAATCTGTAGCAGAAAATGAGATGCCTAAAACGAGACGCTGGGATATTGAGATATAAACGGATCATTCAATCCCGGACAGAAGACCAGACCTTGTTTTAATTAACAAGAAAAAAAACTGGTTATCTGGTGATTGTTGCCGTTGCAGCGAACAACAGAATCGAAATAAAAGAAAGCGAAAAGATAGACAAACAGCAGGACCTTGCCAGAGAGCAGAAGTTGTGGAACATAAAAATGACGGTAATTCCAATCATAGTTGAACAGTCTCCAAGAACCTGAAAAAGAGACTAGGTGAACTGAAGATCAGAGGAAGGATCGAGTCCATCCAGACCACAGCACTGATAAAATCAGCTAGGATAGTTAAGAGTCCTGAGGATCCGAGGAAAGACGTGGTCACTCAGACTTCAGTAAAAAAAAAAAAAAAAAAAAAAACATCAGTTACTACAAGTGTTAAAAAAACAATCAGCAAATGGAGTGTAACAATAATAATAATATCAATAATAATAATAATAATAATAATAATGTCCCTGAGAATATAACAATTATAATTCCTCTGCCTCCTCCTCCTCTTCTTACTACTACTACAACTAATCTAGGCGAGTTTTTCACACCAATTTTAACTGAAGTCTGAGTGAGAGCAAGTTTGTTCAGGTCTCCAGCATTCTTCTTAGTATTCAAGCTGATTTTATCAGTGCTGTGGTCTGGATAGGCTCAATTCTTCCTCTGATCACCAGTTTCCCCAATCTTTTTTCCTCGACCGTTCTAATGTCATCAACTACAATTGGTCTCACTGTCACCTTCAAATTCTACAGCTTTTTTCAAGTATTTCTTAATCGTTTCGCTTTCTTTTATTTTCACTCTGTGGTCAGTTGAAAAGGCAAGATTCACAAAGTGACAATTTCTTCTTGTTGGTAAACACTAGGTCAAGTTAATAAACACAAGGTCTTGTATTCTGGCCTGAACTGAGGGATCCTGGTATATCTCAAAATCCCCGAGATTATTATGTGTCTCATTTTCTGGGACATATTCTGGTTCTTGCATAAACCATTAGTTAGCATCATCAGATTTTAATCGCTTGCACAATTCCTGTGGATCACCTTTCCCACCCAGCCATGCCTACTCTTGTATTTCTTTAAAGCTCGTTTACTTCATTCGCTTATAATGTAATTGATCATTTCATCTCAGTCACCACATAACTGATATACAATTATTATTATTATTATTATTATTATTATTATTATTATTATTATTCTACTTCTTACGAGTTTTTCACACTAGTGTTAGCTTATGGTCTTTCATTGGGGGCTGAGTGACAGCAAGTCTCCTTGGTCTCCAGGACTCTTCTCAGTATTCTGGCCGATCTTAACAATGCCGTAGTTTGGATCGCCACGATTCATCCTCCGATTTTCAACTCTTCCAACCCCTTTACCAACCAAGCCTTTGGAGACTATTCCAAGCGCGCCAATTACCATTGGTATCACCGTCACCCTTATGTTCCACAGCTATCTTATTTCTCTGACAAGATCCAAATACAAGTCTCTCTTTTTGCTTTCTTTGATTTTCACTAGTGTTGTGGTATTCAGATAAGACCGGTGGAAGAACAATTCAAACAACGGGTGATAGGTGAACGTTACTGTATTAGCAGAAAAAAGGAAGTCATAAAAAAGAAGTACTAGCCGTTCTCGGCTTGCAGTCTGTCTGTCAAATGTCTCGTAAGAAACGAGAAGTTGTTTTCTCCGAGCAAGCTAAGCTCGGAGAATATGTTTAGGTTGGACGAGTCCATCTTTGGGGTATGGTAGAATATGTCCCCATAACAACTAGGTGCTCAGCTGGGACGACAAAGCCAGGTTCTCTTTTTATTATTTATTTGTTTATTCATATTTGTTAATTGTCACTTGGTCTGGTCTTCTAACCGCGATAAGGTGAACCCTTTTGTATCTCAAATCCAAACAGAATTTTGTGCGTCTCATTCTCCAAGATGGATTCTGGTCTGTGCATGTACCATGTGTGTGTTATCAAATTTCAATTTCTTGCACACTTCCCGGTGGATTACCTTTCCCACCCAGTCGTGTTTAGTCTTATCCTCCCTTTGCGCCAATTTGTTTCATTCGCTTAATATGTGATGAACCTTTTCGTCTCCATCACCATATAATCTCCACTTGGTATTCTGTCGCGTCTTATCTATTTTCGCTTTTATATTATCATTATTATTATTATTATTGCATTCCGCATTGAAATATTTCACCTTTTTTAAAGTAATGTCTCTGTCTGTCTGTCTCTCTCTCTCTCTCTCTCTTTTTCATACAATTACACGCACTCACACACATTTATATGCTTGCTACATTCGGTAGAATAATAAACAATCCGACAATATGAAATAAATACAGATATTTGATTAGAAATTAAAGATTTAATTTAGTCTGGCAAAATCATAATCTTTTGGTACTAATATATCTATCTATCTATCTATCTATCTATATATATATATATATATATATATATGTATATATATATATATATATATATATATATGAACATACATAGATATCTATGTTCAATACCACACATAAATAGATAGATCCCGAACAAAATTTGACAAAAAGTTCATTTTCATCGAAACAAAAGATAGCAGAATTTTAGTAACTTTAGTGGAACTTTATACGATAGATAGATAGATAGATAGATAGATAGATAGAATTGACTTTTATTTATTATCAAAGTTTTGAAACACTGTAACCGAAAATATGAATAAATAGCTGTGTAAAAATAAGGATACTCCTGCGTCTCATCCTGCAGTGCTGAAAATGTTAGGTAAAT
>OY757917.1:7735017-7760017 GCA_963585895.1 Sepioteuthis lessoniana | reverse complement strand
AACTTGATGAGCTGAATTATATATGTGGTTGTTTTATTTGTTGTTAGATTTTTTCCTTTTTCTTTTTTTTTTTTAAATTTGTTCTCGTACTTGACGTAACTTTTTCTGTGTTTATCAGTTAGAAAAAATTAGACGAGCTAAAAAATGATTACCACTTATACAGTGTAGTAATTTACTTAGCCTTCTGTTAGATATGGTGCAGTGCCATAAGAATGGGGTACCCAGTGTAATTAGTTATTTGTATGTTTGGTTGTTGTTTGATTTTCCGAGTTGTTAATTTTCTTGAGTCAGTCTGCTTTTCTTAGAGTGCATACGGGGGGGGGGGTTTACGAACAATTGTATTGTTTTAAGTTACTCTACTTAATACTCATAATTTGCACACAATTATATGACTTCAAATATCCCGATAAATAATTTGCAAAGACTTTTATGGTTTCAGGTAATTATTTCTATTTAATAATAATAATAATAATGATAATAATAGATAAGTTGCAGTTAAGAGTCATTTAAACCCAGGACACTGTATGATAAATAGATAGATAGATAGATAGATAGATAGATAGATGCCTTTAGAAAGGCATGCATCCTTCTCTTGTCTAGCTATGGATAAATAGTAGGGTAGACTGGCTCTTCGGCCTTTGTAGGGGAACCTATCAAGGAGAAGGAAAAACTCTGAATTAAAAACTTGAGGAGTGTTATTCGGTAAATGTTATTGACAAGTTATTGTCATAAGAAGGTCTGGTCTTCTGGTCGAGTATCAGTGATCAGTTTTATGCTCAAAATCCCAAAGAATTTTATGTCTCATTTCCCCTGGACAGATTCTGATTTGTGTCTATACTATTTGTAGGATCAAAGTGCAGTTATTTGCACCGTTCCTAGAGGATCACTTTCTCTACTCAGTCGTAGTTGATCTTCTTCTGGATTACTTTGCTGCTTCCACTTATTGATCGTTTCAACTCATCTCTCTTTCTCTTTCTCTCTATCTCTCTCTCCCCCTCTCTCTCTCTCTTTCTCTCCCCATATTATTATTATTATTATTATTATTGTTGTTGTCTCTTTTTCACTACAATAATAACTGGTGGTTTTCACTGGAGTCTAAGTGACAGCAAGTCTCTTCAACTTTCCAGGACTCTTCTAAGTAACTCCAACTCTCACAGTGTCGTTTCCATTTTTAAAAAAATCATTATTCCAAGGGCTACAGTCATCTTTATTTCCCATAATATTTTCGGTTCTCGAGCAAGGTCCAGATATTTCTCCAGTTTTTCACTTTCTTTTACTCTTACTCTGATCAGCTCGAACATCAACATTCACCAGATGCCAAGTTCTTTCCTTCTTGTTAATTAAATCTACGTCTAGTTTTCTGGCCTGGGTTAGGTGATTAATTTGCATGAAGGTCGACTGAAAAATTCAATGGCTGTGACCAAATGAGCTTTCTTTATTAACATACTTCTTTCATCGGTGTTGCAGTGCTTATATCTCATCGGATCCTTCAGCAGATATGATGTCATCATATGAACTTTTCCACCAGTGAACTTTTCGACCTATATTCGTCTCAGAAAATTTTGTCTCTCATTTTCTAAGATAGATTCTGTTTTGTGCATGAACCATGTGCTAACGTGATCAAATTTCAGTCTCTTGCACAATTCTTTGTAGATCAGCTTATCCACCCAGTCATGCTTACTATTGTATTCCTTTCGTGCCTACATTTGTTATTGTCCTCAGTATTATCAAATTTTGCTTTGACGTACACCCCATAGTAGTTCAGAAGAAAATAAAAATACGAAACAGCCTAAGTAAAAGTCCCAATGCCACCCCCACCAAATAAAAGAAAAAAAAACGAGACCCCCCCCAACAAACCCCCAAAAATGACGAAATAACTAGTGTCCCCCTCCCCAAGTAGTAGACCTTCCCAAATAATATTTAAATTCATTCGTGAGTAAACGGTAGAGCAGAACTGAAGATGAAGAACTCGCTTGTGCCACCAGAAAAGCAGTTTCAATACTGGTTAGTATAATGTCTTTAAGTCCTACTAATTTAAAATGCCGAAAATTTTACAAAATTGTATGCTGTTTTATTCTTGGTAAAATGCTGCTTATACAGTGTGTTTTAAATGTAAAGACACTTTTACCGTAAATCCAAATTGAATATATGACTTCTGGCCGAAAATGTGTTAGCATACACGGCGAAAGGTTCTGAAACTCTTCTAAAAGCTTAGAATGCCCACTCCTTTCCCCAACCCCATAGTAGTTTAAAAATAAACAAACAAAAACAAAACACATGTTAGGGCCAGTTTCAGAATACAGGTGAAAAAAAAATAGAACTTTTATAAATATACATTAGTCTTGGACTTTAACTAAATTAAAACTTATGGGTAAAGGAAGCCCCCTCCCCCTTTTTTTACGTACACATGGGAAGCAGCATGATGGACGTAAAGGTATGCGAATAAACCCTCTTACGGCCAAACGCAATGCCTAACCAGGTCCTTGACGTGTGAGACTTGCGGCTCAATGCCTAGGATCGTCAGTTCGATCGGAGAACTACAGCGGCTCATCTATAAGAGTGGCTTCTATAGATGAGAATAAAAACAGCCATCGAAAGATAACGATGACCCACAATCAAACCACATACATAAACCGCATCGCTCTTCGCGCGGGTAAAAAAGGGGCGCGTCCTGCTGAGGTTGGAGCCCTGGCCTCAGTGTTCGAAAAATCAGCTACAGAGCTCAAACAACAAAAACTACTAAAATGCAAACAAACAATACAAATAGCGACGTTTAACGTTAGAACTTTAAATAGAATAGGTCAACTACCAGAGCTAACCGCATCGGCCGTAGAACATAAGATAGACATAATATGCATACAAGAACACAGATACACGCACACCGAAGATATCAAATATCACGATACTGGCAATGGATGGATGCTGGCCACTGTATCAGCATGGAAAAACTCTGTCAATGCCATGGCAGGAGGGGTAGGAATGCTTATAGGACCAAGAGCATTAAAAAGACTTGATAGCATTGGGAGAATACAACCTAGGATGATGGCAGCTACGTTTAATGGCAACCCCAAAGCAACAATCATCTCCTGCTAGAGCCCTAGCAATATTAGTGAAGAAACTGAACTAGTCGCCTTCTACGATGAGCTATCCTCTCTAGTGCGTAGCATTCCGAAACACAACGTACTAGTCATTGGCGGAGATATGAATGGCCAAATCGAGAAAAGTGGGAACAACAAATACAGCCTTCACAACACATCAAATAGGAATGGACAACATCTAACAGGATTCATGATGGAAAATAGATTAACATGCCTCAATACAAACTATCAAAAAAGGGAGGGAAATTTATGGACCTACACATACGCGAACAATAGTAAAGCACAGATAGATTACGTCTTTATAAACAAGAAATGGAAAAATAGCGCAATGAATTGCGAGGCATACTCCTCTTTCGAGGGTGTGTCCTCCGATCACCGAATAGTCACGGCAAAAATACGACTAAGCCTACGAAAGAACGCCACATGAACAGCGACCCCCAAACACTATGACTGGGCCCTTTTGAACAACAGAGATATTAGAGATGAATATGTACTAGAACTGAGAAACATTCGAAACACTACAAGAGAAGAGAGAAAAGGGTACCCCAAATGACGAATATGAGAATTTCGTTGACACACGCCTCCAGGCGGCATCGAAGTGTATTCCAACAAAACCTAGAACTAAATATAGAGTCCCATGGGAAACGTTAGCGGTTAGAGAAAAACGTGCACACGTGAAAACTGCCTCCAAAGGCTATAGGAAGAACCCGACAAACACAAATGCCATAAAACTAAAAAAGGCACAATATCAATTAATAGGCATATATCTAAAAGAACAGACAGAATACACACAAAATCAGATAGATAAGATTAGAGACTCGGTGGAAGATAGGCAATCTATGATAGCCTGGCAAACAATAAACGAAGTGAGTAGAAGGAAGAGCACAACCAAAGCAAAATTGAAAGCTTCAAACCAACAAGAAAGAATAAAACTGTGGAAACAGCATTTCGAAAATCTACTAGAAAACCCACCGAAAGTTACGCATGAACCAATCACCAAAATTATTAGTAAGCAATTGGACATTAAACTAGGAACGTTCACGCAAGAACCCGACTCGGTTCTTAAAAAAATTAAAAATAGGAAAGCTGCAGGGCTTGTGGAGATTCCCCCAGAAGTATGGAAGACCAGACAATTCGATGACATACTGCTCCGACACTACAACGCAGTCTATAATCAAAATCCGATAGACAGGTGGATGAAGGGATGCATCCTTCCCTTCCCTAAAAAGGATGACCTCGGATTAGCCAAAAACTACCGAGGTATAACACTCACATCCATAGCAGCCAAAATTTACAATGCCCTACTACGAAACCGCATAGAACCCAAAATTGACAACATCCTTAGGAAAAACCAAAATGGTTTCCGAAGAAATAGATCTATGACCTCACAAATATTGACCATACGTAGAATCCTCGAAGGTGTACGGGCAAAAAACCTACAGGCGACATTACCATTTGTCGACTTTACCAAGGCCTTCGATTCCATTCACAGAGGGAAGATGGAACAAATCCTACTAGCATACGGCCTACCAAAAGAAACCGAAGCAGCAATAACGATTCTCTATAGAAACACCAAAGTGAAAGTACGTTCACCGGATGGAGACACAGCATACTTCGACATTGTAGCAGGAGTACTACAAGGGGACACACTAGCCCCATACCTCTTTATCATCTGTCTAGACTACGTGCTTAGAACATCGATTGATAAAATCAGAGAAAACGGCTTCGAGCTGAGAAAGAAAAGAAGCAGAAGGTATCCCGCAAAAACAATTACCGACGCCGACTACGCCGGTGACATAGCGATACTGGCGAATACAACCAACCAGGCCGAAACCCTACTACATAGTTTGGAACGAGCCGCCGCAGGCATTGGCCTCCATGTCAATGCACACAAAACTGAATATATGGGCTTTAATCAAGCAGGCGACATTTCCACACTAGAGGGAACCTCTCTGAAACTGGTAGACAAATTCACCTACCTAGGAAGCAGTGTCTCATCAACCGAAAAGAAATCGACACTCGGCTAACGAAGGCATGGACAGCTATCGATAAGCTATCGATAATATGGAAATCAGGCCTGACCGATAAAATGAAACGCAGTTTCTTCCAAGCTGCGGTCGTGTCGATACTGCTGTATGGATGCACCACTTGGACGCTAACAAAACGGCTGGAGAAGAAGCTAGACGGCAATTACACAAGAATGTTGCGAACAATATTGAATAAGTCCTGGCAGCAACACCCCACAAAGCACCAACTATACGGCCACCTGCCTCCCATCACGAAAACCATCCAAGTTAGACGAACCAGACATGCAGGACACTGCTGGAGAAGCAGGAACGAGTTCATAAGTGATGTACTCCTATGGACCCCCACATATGGCCGAGCAAGAGCAGGACGACCAGCTCGAAGATACATACAGCAGCTATGTGAGGATACGGGATGTTGCCCTGAGGACCTGCCAGAGGCGATGAACGATAAGGAGAAGTGTCGAGAGAGGGTCAAGGATATCCGTGCTAGCGGCACGACATGATGATGATGATGATGATGACTGTTGCTATTAAAAGAAATTCAGATTTTCTCTTCAAGTTTCTCTTTCGTTGCCATGTTAAGGCCATCTCATATGCTATTTCCTTAGTTTGTCGTTTGAAATATTTCCATTTGGCCGTCTTCCGTGGTTCATCAGATCCTATTTATAGAATTGATATTATGATTCATTAAATGAGAATAAATAGTTCAATAAGAAGAAATAATGTTTTGTTATCAGCATTTAATAGTATTTGTCTCAATTTCTTAGATGAGGAGTAGTTATTATTTATATTATTTACATGGTTTAGTGGAAATGAAAGTGAGTTTAATAATACAATTAAGTCACAGTTTACTTACTTATTTAGCAAAAAAGAATCTCGTAAAACATGACCACCCTTATGACTACATAAACGTTTTCCTCACATTAATTTTGGCCTCCTTGCGAGTTTTTCACACCAGTTTTAACTGGGGGTCTTTCACTGGAGTCTGAGTGACCACAAGTCTCTTAAGGTCTTCAGGACTCTTCTCAGTATTCTAGCCACGCTTAGAAATGCTGTAGTCTGTATAGTCTCGATTCCTCTGATTTCCTATTCCTCCAAGCATTTTTCCAAGCCCTTGGGGACCGTTCCAAGCACATCATCTACAATTGATAACACCATCACCTTCATGTTCCACATCTTCTTTAGCTCTCTGGCAAGATTCAATTATTTTTCTATCTCTGCACTCAATATCTTTATTCACCTGCACCGACAGATTTTTTTTTCACGGAAGATCAAGTAACAACAAGTTTCCCAAGCTCTCCAGGACTTTTCTTAGTATTTTAGCTAATCTTAGTAATAGTTTGAACAGCGTCAATTCTTTCTCAGATCTCCAGTTATTCCAGGTTCTTTTCCAAATTCTTCAAGATCAAAGTCTCTGACCATGATTAGAATCTCTGTCACCTTTATTTTCACGAATTTTTTAGACCTCTGGCAAGGTCTAGGTATTTGTCAATTATTTTCTTTTTCTTTACTGTCAATCAACAGTGAAATAACTCAGAAGGCTAATTAACTAATTCGAAATATTTCAAGACATGGACACCGGAATCGGAACAGTAAAGGGTTTGGCTCGAAATTCCTTGAAGGTTACCGTCTTCAAGAAATACACCTGAAAAAGACCGGAGAGGACAAGAGCTGAAACTTTATGTTTTATATTTATCGTTATGATGAGGACAATAACCCTCATTGCGTAAATAATGTAAACAATAGCATTTAATAATAATCTCCATTGAGAACTTATAATGATCAGGTCCAGCATGAACAGTGATATCACACTATGATAATTACATCATCGTTCGTTGCAAATTGGATTGGAAAATGCTTTATTCTTTAAGTTAATGCATTTTAATCTTAATGCTTTTACAAATATAACATTTCTGTTGTCTAATGGTAACATACATATAAAAAATTGGATTATTATAATTATTATTATTATTATTGTTGTTGTTGTTGTTGTTTTATGTGACTGCACTAGATGCAAATAATGTAGTTTTTCTTCGACTGAATGAAACTAATCGTTGCGACTATTTAATTGCCAGAAAAAGGGGTTCCATGTTCTGAGACAGAATTTTCAACAAAACACAATTCTAAAAATAGAATATTCAGTTTACCATTCAAATAAAAATGTTTCATCCATGGCAATAAATGTGACGAGAAAAAAATTTGAAAGTGGGAATTTTTATTAAGAAAGCATAAAATTCCACTTTAGAAGAGAGAAGTCACCGTGTCGCAATGGCTAAAGTGCTGTACTGTGGACTTGCAGTAAACGTGTTCGAACTCCAGTCGCGTTATCACGTTCACTTTTGGACTCACACACTTGGGAAAAGTATCAGCCCTCTTATACCCCCCACCCTAGCCATGGAATAAATATTATTACAACTGTTTTTCCACAAGGATAGCTTTGGCATCAAATAACCCTCGAAGGTTGATATGCCATGGAAACAAAGAAACTGAACCGTTTTAAAAAGTGATGCCGTACAAACAAAATTATACGTACATTTTGCAATTTGTATCAGTACTCTATATCTTCTTTTGTTACAATAATCGTCTTCTTTTTCTCTGCCTCTTCTACACAGCCTTTCCTCCTCCTCCTCCTCCTCCTTCTTCTTCTTCTTCTTCTTCTTCTTCTTCTTCTTCTTCTTCTTCTCATCGGCCTCGTGATATATATATATATATATATATATATATATATATATATTGCAAGGGGCAATTCAAATATTAAAACAATTTGATCATGACAAAAAAGGAGACATTCTTGCACTTAACTCCCTCGTCTACTTCGTAGAAGTCCCCTTGGTAATATTAACAGTGATTTCACTTTTAGAATTACAAACAACTTTTAATGGTGAAACCTTGTACTATAATTACCATATATTGCCATATAAGGTACCTGAATATCTTAGTAGATGTTACATAATAAGATTTATGTGCCAAAAGACGTACTTTCATTTTAGTAGTGACTGAGAAATCAAATTATATATATATATATATACATCTGTATATATATATATATATATATATATAGAATTAACTTAAATCGCTAGTCGAAAATCTTCTACTAAAGTTTCACCTTAACGGAAGGCGAAACTTCCTGATGATCCGTTAGGTGAAACTTTAGTAGAAGATTTTCGACTAGCGATTTAAGTTAATTCTATAATTGGCTCCATTGGTTAATGTTGAGCACTTTAGTAATTATAGCATTGCAGTATTCGCGGAGGGTTTTTTGGTTTTCTTTTGGCCACTGACTTAGTACCCCTTGATTTTTTTCAAGGAGTAGGACGAGGTTGGTCTTTTCTTTCTTTTTTACCCAAAAAACTTTTTCTTTTTCCTCTAGACCGGGATTCGAGATATTTTTATTTTATCTCTTGTTCCTGGCCAGGGGTTTTTTGTTTTTTTCTGGTACCGTGGATACTGGTAGATAATTGATTAGTAAATATATATATATATATATATATATATATATATTTGTGTGT
This sequence comes from Sepioteuthis lessoniana, assembly GCA_963585895.1. Lineage (NCBI taxonomy): Eukaryota > Metazoa > Mollusca > Cephalopoda > Myopsida > Loliginidae > Sepioteuthis > Sepioteuthis lessoniana. The sequence continues at coordinate 7,751,383 of OY757917.1, read as the reverse complement.
GTGTGTGTTTATTCCACCCCCACCCTCTGCTGGATATGGCAATTGGTTTATTTTGAGGCGGAATTTAACTGGTTTGAATTTTGAATCTTCCTTCTCCTATACTGGTTGTCATTCCAAGGTTAAAGAGCCAGTCTCCCCTACTATTTTCACATAGCTAGAGGTAGAATCGTTAGATTCATGCCTTTCCCAAGGATATTATGACTATCTAAAATACAAACACTGTCCTCTAGGAGTTGAACTTGGGTTTCTATACCCATTTTCTGCTACAGCAACCCTTACACCGTTATTGCTCTCTCTCTCTCTCTCTCTATATATATATATATATATATATATATATATATATGTAGTATTATTCGAGTATTTTTTATTTGAGAACGAGAGTTTAAACAAAACATGTACATGTTTTGTTTAAATAACTCTCGTTCTCAATAAAAAAATACTTGAACAATACAACTCTATCAGCATACATTGGAAACTGAAAGACAAGAATATTACACCAAGCATTACTTGAGAAGTTATAAAATCAACTCCCGCCTCCAACAAAATATCAAAAAGATGCCTGCTTTGCCTCCATGAAAAAGTTGCGATAATCAACCACCCATCACAATATACACTCCTAAACTACAAATCTGAGATAATCTCAAAATATCGAGACGGAAACAAACATCTCCTATTCCAATTCGACCCAAACACTTAATCAAAACATAAATTCCAGACCCCTTCTTATTTTTTAAGCATCACTATTATTTTCATATTTACATATATTTCTGCTATCTACATTCACACTACTCACTAAAGCTTCTTCCATGTCCTTTCACCATATCCCACCTGTTTTTCCAATACCTTTCTTATTGACACACCAACCATCAACCTTTCCTGAAACCATACTAATTATACAATAGAACCACCGACCGTAAGTACCATTTTCCCCACATTATCAAGTTATGGACATCCACAAGTACTGCCAGTAAGTAAAAGAAATATGTTAGTATTGTCAATAATTATAAGCACAATTTTTACATATTATTGCATCATAAACACCTATCAGTACTATCAAAAACCGTAATTGTTAATTGTATTTTTTTATCATTTTACTAATTTTTTTTTGTTCATTTATTTTATTTCATTTTTTTTTAAATACATATTTTTTATACATTTATTGTTACAAAAGATACCCAAAACCTATCATTTTATTTCCTGCCCATAAATACCATACCAAAAAAAAAAGGTAACGTGATGATGATTTTAATTTTAATCATCATCATTATCATCATTACTCAATAAACTTCCCTAAAAAAACAGACATTTCAAATCAAAATAAACTTTTAAAGTTAGAAAGAAAAAAAATCTGATTGCAACAATCAATTTCCTCCTCCCTCACCCACTCTTCTCTTCTCACACTCTCTTCCTTTGTCCCCCTCCTCCTCTTTTCCCACCAACAGACACAGCGGAAATATGTGGAAATATGTAAAAAAATGTATGTCAGTACATACACAAACAGATGCGCATATATTGTACGCACGAGAGAAACAGCACATACACAAACATTCAATAACATTCAATGACACACAAACTTTGCAACACACAAAAATACCCCCCCCCACATTTCGAATAAAAATTAACCGTATTAATCGTTTTTTTTAAGATCTTCTCTCTGTCCGATGATTGCTGATTGCATGAAGCACAAGGTCACAGACCGTACTATATATATATATATATATATATATATATATATATATATATATATATATATATATATATATATATATATAGTTAGTTAGTTAGTTTGTTTGTTAGTTAGTTAGTTAGTTAGTTAGTTAGTTAGTCTAATTATTCACATCTTTAACAAAGTTTTGGGATCCTCAAAGTCATAGTACAAACAATTTACTCATTCTTGTATGGTTTCAAGTATTTCTATTTGATATTAATAATTATGTGATTTCAAGTAATTATTTCTATTTAAAAACAATCATTTTTCGCACATAGTTACATGATTTTTAAGTAACTTCTAACAATTTTTAGTAATCAATTGTAGCTTAAAATAACAATTCTTATACAAATAATTTACTGTGATATGGTATCAAGTATTCCTATCTAATACAAACAATTTGCACATCGTTGTATGGTTTCAAGTATTCCTATTTAATACTAATAATTTTCAAGCAGATCTATTTGACCAAATAGATGGGACCCGAACTGGTACTTGCCCTGTCGTCGAGGCTTAGAATACGCTAACTATATCTCCTTCAGAGAGGTAAGACCCCCCCCCACTTTTGGTGGGGGGGATCCTGAGAATGACATTAAATTATATCTGGTATCGAGGCTTCAGTTATGGAGCTCTGGGAGAATTGGAATACTCCTTCATTGATATTACTCCCAAATCCTCTCTGAACCGAAGCTGTAGTACATGTTAGCGTCTCATCTATCGGTCAAATAGACTTGTTTGCAAATTATTTGTATAGACAGGAATACTTGATATAATCTAATCGTGGGCAAAATTATAAGAATATAAGAAACGACTCGATAAATGTAAATATAAACGTACAATATGCACAATTCCCAAAGCTCTGGGCATAAAATGACTCTAGACAGGTTGATATGCCGTTAAAATCAATCAGTCAATCAATCAACCTGATACTATCACTCCAGGTCAAAGTGGACCAGAGTGGTAACAATCCAAGTTAGTTGTGTTAGGAAGATGAAGTATATTTATTTATGCAACCTCCTACCAGGTAGGATTTGACACAAGATCTTTTTAATGTGAGCAGTCATGTACGAATCAAGACTGATGCGCGACCATCACAAAAAAATACTTGATCCTGTCGGCATTTCCCCATTGGAGCGCTGGAAGATGAAGGATAATAATTCTCAAAATTATTCATTATGATTATTATTTAAAGCTATTTTTAATGTTGTCCCATTATATCTTCTGCTGACTTGGTACTTGACCAAATAGCCTTGTTTCATTTCCCACATCTTGACCAATCAATATCTTGTCTGTAGTTTGTACTTTTTCTCTTCGGCTAACTGCCAATCGGTACATCGGTACTCATTATAACTGAACATAAATAATCCACAAGACGTATCGTTTAGGAAATGTTCATGTCTAATTTTTGCCTATAACAATTTGGCCCGTATCAAAATCACTTCTAATCTTATTTCTTACCAATATCTGCGACATTTAACACATCCGAATAAAGTATGGTCTATCCGCTTGTATATTGCTGACTTTGTCATACGCAACCGTTACGAGACAGTCGCTGTCATTCTTACCATGATTGGTCATTCTGTTTTGGCTCACAAATTGTGTTGCCTCTCAAAGTCTTGAAATTTTTCCGTCTGTACATGTATATGAATGGAACCAGTAGTAAACCTTGCAAATGTGAACAGGGGTGGGGCTCAGAAGACACAATATATATCAAGAAACACAAGAAACATTTTTGAAGAGAGGAAATTCAAAAATATTTTTATCTACAAAAATTCTTCTGAATTTAATTTTTCTTACAAATATGCTATTAATAAATAAATTCGTTAATTAATGAATGGATGAACACTAAAAGATTTTTATGATATTTTGATAAATAGTCGATTTTTGTCATATCTTTCATTATCGATCCGTAGGGTAGTGGCTAACGAGCTAGACTGCGACATTGTAGTAAGCGAGTTCGAACTCCAATTGCGCTATTAAATTCACTTTCGGACAAATACCCTTTGGAAAGCTATAAACTCCCTTATCCCCCACTAGTAATAGGTTAAATAGTAGCACAGCTGTTCTTCTACGAGGAGGGGTTAGCATTAAATAGCCCACAAATATTGATATGCCAAAAAAACCGAAACAGAAGTGCAATTCAGTAAATATTTATTTTCATGCAAATTATTTCACGTTTGACAATGTAAACAAATTTTCAAATACAAATATCTTCTTTTTTCTCCCTACCCATTTTATCCACATTAACACAATTTTTATCTTCCAAAGCAACACCTCGCACTCTCAAAAAACAAGAAACGGAAATTTGCTCGTGAAGGCGGACAGCTGAAGACATGCCAAAAATATCTTCAAAATGTTCCTCACAATAAAAGTCGAAGTGTATCTGCGTGAGAAATTTAACAATTCAAACGGAATTATAAGAAGTAGTGAGCTGTCCTTGGCTACATCAGAAGAAATAAGAGCAGCCTTGAGAAAGTAAGGGGTCACTGACTACAAAATAATAACTCTCAGGAGTGGGGCGGAGAGGAAATTCAGATAAATTCATCAAAAGTTTCACTCACCCTAAAATACCTGAAGAAATCAAAATTGGATATTGCCTTGAGAAAGTGGAACAATACATCCCTACACCTTTGAGGAGCTTTAAATGTCAACGATATGGCTAGGGTTAGGGTTGCAGAGAACCTCCAGACATGTCGAAGGTCTAGCAACAACAAAAAACCCTGTTCACACGGAGGAAAACTGCCCAAATAAAACTAAATAACAAAACTGTTTAGAAAACCATCCCGCTTTCTCAAGATCTTGTGGTATATACAAAAGAGAGGGAAATACTTGAAATAGAGTATAAACGGGGAGTATAGTAGGGTCCTACATGGGAGAGAACTCTTATGCCACTGTTGTACGGAGAGTGAACCCAATCAAAAACAGCAATCAACCAAACAGAGCTCTCGTTAAGAAACTAATCTAATTTGAACCAAATGATTAGACAAAGTTTCAGGAGTGGCTAAAAAAACTACACTCGACCGAAATTCAATAAACAGAAGCACAAACTAAACTAAAATAACTAATGACAAAGAAAAAAATTCCAAGGAAATAATCCGAGAAAAAAACATGCACAAAATATACTGCTCAAAAACAAATCACCCCTCCAAAAAGATACAGAATCTCTCACGAATCAAAGGTGACATAAATTTCCAATCCGTCCACCAAAAACTATCAAAGACAGACCAAAAACATCTTTCCGAAAAAAAAAATCAAAACCAATCAAAAAACCGGAAGTTCCAATTAATCAATTTCGAAAAAACCTTATCAACTCCAAAATGACCAATGAAAGAGCAGGAAGTGCATTCAAACTATTTTCAGAGAAATCCAATTGAGATCCCTCAACATCAAGAATAAAATCATCTAAAAGAATTCATGACCAATGCAACACTTGGGGATCAACTAAATCCTTTCATTAATCATATTGTATTGAAAGGATGAATATTGAAACTTACAATATAATTGTAAACCTCAATCTGAATGATATATAAAGTACATATGAATCGGAATTGACACAGAAAAATATATATATAACTTTTTATTTTAAAATGAAAGAAGAAAAAATTACGATTAAAGATTAATGCAGTACTTGAAATTATATAACTGTGTGCAAACAAATGAGCTCTTATACGTTTAAACCATTCACTTAAAAATAATATATGTCACCAAGATTTGGTATTAAATAACCATCAAATGTTGCTATGCCACTGAACCAAACCAACCAACCATCATTATTTATATTTACATTTGTTGTGTAGGCGTTTCTTAAGAAGATTTTTTTGCACACGGTTATATATCAAGTATTCCTATCTAATACAAATAATTTGCACACAGATGTATGGTTTCAAGTATTCCTACCTAATACCAATAATTATATGGTTTCAAGTAATTATTTCTATTTAATGATAGTCATTTGTTTGCACACAGTTATATGGTTTCATGTAACTAATAATAATAATCGTTACTAAACAATTACGGCTTCAAGTAACTATTCCTAGTACAAACAATTTACGGGTATATGATATCAAGTATTCTCACCAAATACTAATTGTTTTCAAACAGATTTATTTGATCCACAGATGTGACCTTGATAGTTATTTGATAAGACTATGTTCAATAAAAAATACTGTACAAAATATGTAAATACGAACGTACAATGAATGCGATTCTCTAACATTTAGACATCAAATACTCCAGATCGAGTTGATGTGCCGTTAAAACCAATTAATACCAAGAAACTTCCATATACATAATATACCTACATCAACTGCATCTCTGCAGAGGAGTAAAACACACACACCCCCGCAACGAGTGTCCTGGATATGACATTAAACCATCTGATGGTGAGGCTCCAGCCTTGGGGATTTGGAGAATGTGGAGTACCCTTTCATTGCCATGGCTCTCCAGTTCTCTCTGACCCGGAGTTATAGCACCTGATGGGGTTCTCTCAATTAGTCAACTATAACAAACTGTGTGTGCAAACAAATGACTGATGTTAAATTGTAACTGTTATATAGCAATACTTGAAACCATTTTACTGTGAGCAGAAAAGCTCAGGTTCATTTAAGAATGTTATCTTCAAAATGTGTTTACAAATTATATATATATATATATATATATATATATAAGATTCGGCATAGAATAACCAACAATGGTTGATATGCCATAAAACCCAACCAAACCAAATAATATAACTACAAGTGGAATTCAAAAGAAAGGCACACAAACATGTCTGAAAAGCTAGAACTATACACATATTGTTCCAGGAACAAGCAGTGTGTGCAAAGAGTACAAAATAGAAAAAAGCTTACTTGATAAAAAATTGGCTTGATAGCCATGTGGCTTTACCGTTTCCAAGCAGAAGTCAGAGACAACGTATGTACTATTCAAAGACAAGAGGAGAAAAAGAAGCCGATAAGAGATTTTTTTGAAACTGTCACGTGAACCTCTGTGGGGGGGGGCTCCAATCGGATATGCAAATAATCTAAGGGAGACAATTATCTATTGTAGACCTACAGAAGTATGGAATTGAGAAAAATAACTTTAATGAGAAAGTAAAAAGAATTAGGAAGAAAAAAACAAAATACGTTGGACATTTAAGGTACGAAGAGACGAAAATGGAAAGATAATTGAATAAATGATTTGTGGGGAAAATGAAAAATGAAAAAGAGTTGCCGAAAAAAAGTAATGAATAGAAAAGGAAATTATGAAGAAAAAGGAGAAGAGGGTAAAAAATTTAGATAAAACTATACAAACGTCTGAAACTGAAATCAATCAGAGTCGTTTTTTGCTTCTTTTATAAACCATGATTGAAAATTGAAATCTTATCTTGAAACAAAAAATATTGCATCAAAGCGCAGGTTCTACGGTCAGGGTATGAATAATGGCCTGAATAAGAAAAAGTAGAAAAAGAAAAGAAAAGAAAAAGAAAGAAAAACGAATGAAAGCGATTAACAAATTTTAACAGAAAGAAAGAAAGAAAGAAACAAGGAAAGAAAGAGTAATGTAATGAATAAAGAAATAAAGAAAGGTGAGAGAAAAACAAGAAATAAAAAAAAACAAAGATAAGAGTAAAAAGGAGATCAAAGAAATAGGCAAAGCGAAATCCTTGAATAATGATATAAAGAAAAAACGATAGAGAAAGAAAATAAAGTTTAAATGAAAGATCAGGATCTAAAATCAATCTGAATCTAAGATGAAATATTGTAACAAATAGAATTATTACAAATAAAAAAGAAGGAAATTTTTTGGAGTAAAAGCATTATTGAAGAAGCAATGAATAATAATAATAATAATAATAATGATAATAAAGGAGACTTGAGGAGACTTGCTGTCACTCAGACTCCAGTGAGGGATCATCAGGGTGTACTAATAACAACAAAAACAGCAACAAAAGTAGTATTTTACCTAGTGTAAGAAAACTATATTTAGCTAAAAGATAGTGGAGAGTTATTTTCTTAGCTTTGTTTGGTTATGGTACAAGACCGAATGTAAGGAGCACCCAATGAGATTATTACTAATCTAATGTAACAAAAAGTATATATCTAGAAACATTCAGGAATGATTACAAGTAAAATAAATAAAATTCTTTTCAATTGATCATCATTGAATCCTGCTCTATTTTAATTTAAAATCCTTTGGGAAGAATTAAAATCTATCCTTATTATAGTGAAATAAACAAAAGAAAAGGGGATATTATTGTCGACGAAATAATGGAAAAAATAGTGAATGGAAAAAAAGTCAGAAATGAAGGAAGGAGAAATTAATTAAATAGAAATTAAGGTCGGATTAAATAAGAAAGCTATTGAATGAATCGTATCTTCATCAGATGATTTAATCAGAAAAATATCAGAAAGAAATCGCTAATTTAGAAATCATCTAACCCAACGAGACTTGAGGTTAATTTTAAAAAAGCCTGTAATTAAATTCCTTTCCTTTTTTTTTTCGTTTGTTTTAACGTTCAAATGTCACCTGGCCTCTCCATAGCGAAATATCCGACGTTTGCATAATTCATTAAAAACGATTTATCATCTAATTTCGAGATATGTTGGACGTTACGGGGTCTGCCATGCGACACCTGTTCAATATCTACACAACTTTAGCAGGCATGATATTCTGCGCATGTGTACATGCATGCCAGCATATTAAGTGGAAAAACGTTCCGTTGAACATCTTCGGATAAAAACACATACATAGACTATTGCGAATAAAACTACACAACAATGTCTGTACAACATGTGTCAACAGTCGAAATTGGCGCGCGAAAGTTGTAGTCCATGTACAGATATATAACACCTTAAAAAAGAAAAGTGATAACTAGTTTCATATATTTTACACACACACACACACACACACACACACACACACACACATGTAGAAATAGGAGAAGGTAAAAGGCAATTGAGTAAGAAAGAGAACGAGAGAGTTAAGAGTTAAAATACTGTGGATTAAAAAGGAGGGAGCAAGAAAACTGAAATATAAATAAGTAAGACATAGTGAGATCAATAATAGAAGGCGAAAAAGATCAAGGAAGTTACAAATGACAAAGGGAAGTGGAGATTATCTAGGTTCACATATGCATATATAAATACACATTGTTGTCTCGCCTTGGTACAGTAGTTAGCCAGATAGTCAAGAAAACCTGAATTATGAGTTCTATCCTCACTGAGTACCTTACAAATGTTGCCTTGTGCCAGACTAAGCTAAGGTTAGTAAATTACCACTTGCTTTACTCTGAAGCAATGGTTAACGAACTAGTATAGCAGATTTGTATAACGAGTTCGATCCTCACTAAATAAAGTATACTTGTAACCTTGTACCAAACTTTGCTAAGCTTAATAAAAACACAGAGTAAGACATGCGTATATATATATATATATATGTGTGTGTGTGTGTGTGTGTGTGTGTGTGTGTGTGTGTGTGTGTGTGTGTGTGTGTTAGTCTAGAAGACCTGCCGGGAGCGATAGATGACGAGGAGGAATGGTAATAGAGTCTGGGAAATCCGTACTGAAAGGTGGTGTAGTGGTGGAGGTGAGATCATGTTATCTCTTTGCAGAACATAAGCGTCACAACCACATTATGTCAGTAATAGTTCCGTGGTATAAGTAGGTTTTCGTAAGGTAGAGTCTCCTTTTCCTTCTGGATTAGTTTGCCTACCGACAAGGCCAGAAAGCCCAGTTTTCCCGACAAGTTACCTATAGCTAAAGGATGGAGAAGAGATAGTCATGTTTTTCCCAAGGCCATTATCTCGAAGGCTGTTTACTGTTATATTCATTATAAGAAAATTCTACAACAGTAAAGCAATCGAGATCAAACACAATACCAATGCCTTTTAAGATTAACTTCTATCTCTTTAAAGATTCCATTACAAATTGATTGATATTGAACTGGGTTTCTCAAAGTGGTCCATATATACATCCCGGGTTGGGGAATCAAATTTTGACCGGGTGAATAAAAGAATAGGAGTCCACAGGGGGTGGATTGACTAATCTCTACATATAACTTCCTTTATAACAGGAGAACAAAAATCACAAGATTAGGTAGACAAGTTGTCAAATATCGAAAATATCACAATTTTTTTATGCATTTGTTGAGCCCATTTTACTCGCTTCTCTAAGTTTGTATATTGTGGAATCTGAATTTAACCATGTGCATTATTTACTAAGAAGACTCAAAAGCACTTGGAATATAAAATGTGGTGATTTGTGGCTAAAACTCACAAACCTCCAATCTAATAGTTGTGATCTCCTCAGTGCCCACCAAATCCATTCTTCACCTTAAAAAAGAATTCATAAATTAAAAGTTGCATTTGCATTTATAGTTTACTGATTCTTTTCTTTTTGTATTAAACACAAGTAAATTAATTATGTTTTGTAAATAAATATTCAATCAATTTATTTAGTTAGTTTTTGGTTATAAGACGTGCAGCATTAAGTAAAAAGTTTAAGAAGATCGTATTTGGAACAATGGTCCCTAATTCTTTTTACTCGTGTCCTGAGTATGACACTGGATGACATTCAACGATGAAGCACTAGTGCTGGAGCTTTGAAGAGTGGGAATTTACCTCTTGCCATTACTCTCGGGTCCACTCTGACCCTGAGTGGTAGTACCTGTTAGGGCTAAATACATTTATAGAAATTATTGGTATTAGACAAGAATACTTGAAACTATATAACTGTGTTCAAACAGATTATTATTATTATTATTGTTGTTATTGTTGTTGTTGTTGTTGTTGTTGTAATCGTCTTTATTTAAAAGATTACACAAAATGTAGTCATTTTAAGAGGAGCACGGTCTTTTCTTACAAAGTAATCTCCCCATCCCCACCCCAATTCCTCCTTGTCAATCCTCCTGCGTAAAAATCATCCAACGCTAAGTGGATCAACGTTAAACGAAACTCATCTGTTGTCTTGAATTAAAAAGAAAAGAAAATGTTTCTTTTGACAACCAATGTATTTTAGATGACTGCCCTGTCCTTTCAGAGATTAGAATTTGCTAAGTACCATCAGTTTGTACATAGACATCTCTTGGATTGCTGTGGTCTCGAGAGAATCAATGCATTCAGCGTGACTCGACCCCAAATCCTGAGCTTTTAGTGATTGGAGAACTTTTTGCTTCTCTTTGAATCGGAATCGACCAATAATAAAATCAATTGATAAAAAATAAACAAATATTCAAATGAAAACAGTTTTAATTCCTTGTAATTCGTATATATTTTGATTGAACGCATTCTTTCTTGGCAGAAGATTATGTTTTTTTAATTTTTCCAATCACTGAAATGTCTTTCTGAAATGTTTCTTGTGTCTTTAACAAGAAAATTAAATAGACGACATTTATTCTTTTTAAACAACTGATGATATGACTTGTTTCATTCGGCACACATTGGAAACAAAGAAGGAAAAAAAACCCCCAAAAACCACACACACACACACACAAGTCAAGGATCAACAGATGCTATCCCATCAATCAATGCTAATGTTAAAGCAAATGGTGTTAGAGATAAATGCAGTCTTGATAATAATTAAAATCATTTAGTTTTAGTTGTACTTTACGATTTTAAGCTTTGGATCTTCAGTCAATTTGTTTGGAAAGGAACAAAAATGAATATCTAATGATTTCAACTGTCATATTTATTGTATCGAGAATTTAAATGATTACACAACGTAGATCCCTCACCCAATAAGAATTTGAATTCAGTTGCAATTTGGACAGGAGATTGTTTTATTTTCTAACTGCATTTCAGTGTACTGCTCTAATAAATATCTTGGTATAATATACCGTTTTTGATGGGTTAGAATTATATACATAAGATTATATACGTAAGATTTTCAGTAATTTATAGAGAGAATGGGAACAAAAGAAGTGAAAGAAAGTACAGACTGACAGTGACGAAAACCAAGAAGTACGTAAATAGAATAACAACATCTTTCTCTCTTTTGTTTCGAATGTCGTTTCGTAAAAACCAGTGACATCATAGCAGAATTTTTATGACACTCTTGTAAGACCAAGTACATAACTAACTAACTAACTAACTAACTAACTATATATATATATATATGCAAATTTCATTAAACATAATAGACATTTTATGTCTACATATTTTCTTTTGGATCCGTTCGAATTCCCGTATTACTTTTATCGTATTCTGGGGGAATTGATTTATGTACTGTCCATAGTTGCATGTATCCCTAGTACTTTCTGCCCGACTTTGGGCCATCATCAGGGGAGAATCTATTACAAAAGTGATGTAACTTTTGTTTTAGCATATTACTACTGTGTAAGGGCGTCTTTGCTGTTGAAGATTATGGCGTTTGTTTTTGAATGTGATTCTATATTTAGTGCCAGTAGCTAAAGACATTTAAGTACATTAGCACTGATTTGAAAATTAATTCTATTAAGTGTCGGCTGCAGGTTTCTGATATGTAATGCTTCGAGAATCTGAAGTTTTTGTTTATTATTTTGATGTTCTAATATTGTTGTGTTGTCGGTGAGAATTTTCCGTAGTTGTGTTGTTGGGCATGAATGTTTTTTTTAAATGCTGATCTATTGAACTTGTGTCTGAAAGGTGCATTGTAAGTCTCCTCGACAGGGTAGTTGAGGTTAAACCAACATATATATTATTATTATCAGAGATACAATCTCCTAAAGGACATTTAAATTTATATATAACGTTGGTTTTTTGCAAAACTCCAATCGAGGGAGAGGAATTATTTCTAATGACTAGATTCGAGGTTTTAAACTTATTATAATATATAATAAGTTTTATTTTTTTATTAGGATCAGTGGGGAGTATGTTTTTGTGAATCAACGTTTTCACTTTTGTAAGATGGCCCAAAGTCGGGCAGAAAGTACATGCAACTATGGACAATACATAAATCAATTCCCCCAGAATACAATAAAAGTAATACGGGAATTCGAACGGATCCAAAAGAAAATATGTAGACATAAAATGTCTATTATGTTTAATGAAATTTGCATTAACGAAGAAATCCTGCCTAAATATACATATATATATATATATATATATATATATATATATATATATATATATATGGAAGAAAATAATGGATAGTAATCCAATTTGTGAAGAAAAATTGACAACAAGTAATCCAAATAGAAAGTGGGGATTTATAGAGAAACAAAGTCTCTAGTTTATAGTTTCTCTATAAATCCCCACTTTCTATTTGGATTACATGTTGTCAATTTTTCTTCATATATATATATATATATATATATTGGATTAGGGTTCGTTTTTTTTAAAGCAAGTTGTAAGTATGCATTTTAAACTTCGAATGTTAAACGTAGCTAGAAATTACCTGATTAATGAGTGCCTTCATTGGTCATTCTTATTTCTGTCGCAAAGCAGCAGAAACAACAAAGAACATTTCTAATGTTTATAGCCAAGTGGGAAACTGTTTTTTAAAGTTTCTTTCTGGCGATACGTCATTGTGACATGAAACCAGACCAGGACGCTCATCAGACGTCAATCAAGATACTTTAAGAGAATTGATGGAATGTAAAGCGCACAAAAGTACTCGAGAATTAGCACTTTACATCAACACACATCCCAATCTTCAATCTGCCACCACTTGAAAAAGGTAGGAAAAGTGAGCAAGCTGGGTGTTTGGCTTCCTCATACTTTTCGGGAGAAGAACAAGAAAGATTACCACTCAATAGTGACAAGTCTTCTTTCAAGGCAGAGAAATGACCCGTTTATCAAGAATATTGTGATAGGTGACGAAAAATGGGTCTTTTATGACAAGGTTCAGCGCAGATGGCAATGGATGAATCTCTGCAGCCGACTCCAAACGAAGAACTTCATGAAACAAAAATTATGCTGTGTATACGGTGGGGGTCACCACGATATTATTCATTTCGAGTTTTTAAACCGCAATCGGTCATTCAGTGCAGACATACTCTCAACAGCTGCAATGTGTGCAGGAAAATGTTTGAAGAAAATGTTCTCCATTCGTCATTTGGTGAAATGATATGCTTCTCCATAATAACGCAAGGCTACATTCAACAAGAATCACACAGAAAAAAAAAATTGCATGTAGACTTGTTTGTTCTACTCCATCCACTATATTCATTGTACTAAATGATTTCGTCGGCTGGGGCTGTAGAATACACTGACAGCACCTCTACAGAGGGGTGAGACCCCCACCCCAATGTCTTGGATATGACACTAAACAGCCTGATGATGAGGTCCCAGTAATGCTGGGGCCTTGGGGAATACGGAGTACCCCTTCATTGCCATTGCTCCCATGTCCACTCTGGCCCGGCGTGGTAGCACCTGATAGGGCCTTATCTATGGTTTAAATAGAACTAAAGGCATACTTACGCTAAACTGAATTGTTTGATTAAACTGAATAGCTTGAAATAGAAATGTTTTTGACAATTAAACCGTACTTACATTTTAACTGTGTGCTTATGCTAAACTGAATCATTTCAAATAGAACTGTTTTTTGACATTGAAACTGTACTTACATTAAACTGAATTGTTTAACATGGAACTGTTTTGACATTTAATTGTGTGTAAAGAAAATCTAAATTAGCTGAATTAGCTGAATTAGAACTGTTTGACTAAACTGGATAACTCGAAATGTTTTTCACAATTAAACTGTACTTACTTTTAAAGTGCGTACTTCTGCTAAATTGAATTATTTGAAATTGAACTGTTTTTGACATTGAAACTGTACTTACACTAAACTGAATTGTTAGATATAACTGCTTGAATAAACTGAATAGTTTGAAATAGAAATGTTTTTGACAATTAAACTGTGTACTCATACGAAACTAAATTGTTTGAAATAGAACTGATTATTTACATAAAAGTGAATTAGGCGTTAAATAACCTACAAAGGTTGATATGCCATAAAACCAAACCAAACTAAGTGATTTCCACCAATTTCTTTCTCTACAAAATGATTTGAATAACAAAACAATTCTCTAGTGAAAACGCTTGTAGAAACTTCTCGAGATCAAAACCAGCTGAAATTGAGAAGAATCAACAATCTACCTGACAAATGGCAAGAGGTAATTCCTAATTATTGTGAATATACTATTCATAAAAATTTAGTCATTGTTAAATTATTCATGAATACATTATATATTATTTAAACTGAAATTATTTAGGACTCAACTCAATACATATATATATATATATATATATATATATATATAATGTCAACGGAAAAGGCAGCTAATTCATTTTTTTACACATGCAATAAGGCTTCCAGAGAAATACTTGGCCTGAGAATCACGCGCTCCAACAGGTACTCTATGTGAATCGTGGATATATATATATATATATATATAATTATCTAAAATTATTCATGCATATATATATATATGGATAATACGGATAATACAATGAAAGAAAAATGCCCTCAGGGTGTCTGTAGCGGAGAGGGAGAATATATCACCCATCTTACTTGCTCCTACGGTAACGATCTGGATACGTACCTGGCTACAACGTGTGATTGCGGTAGAAAATTCAACAGCTTGCGAGGAACACGAATCCACAAGGCGCGCTGGTGCGAAGAACGTAATTCTCCTGCCGGAGAATGTAAATCGATTGATGGGCCTATGAGTCAGGTTTACCCCCACAGTATTCACAAGCCCATTGCTGACCATCAGCGTCCTGGAGACATTTTTTTGCAAGCCAAGAATTTAGTGGCCCAAGGGTAATCAGATAGCTACCTGGACTAACTTAGACCAGGAGCTTTCTTTTTACTCACCACCCATCTTGAGGGCCCATTGATCAACAAATAAAATCTTTTAGCGGAATTATATATAACGTTTGTCTCGAGTGCTTTTGGGCAGTAACGCATAAATGAAAGAAAACGAATCGAAAAGATAACGGATATAGAAAGGATTTCAACACGAATGTTATACACGTGTAACCACCATTCTCGTGTAATTACGCAAAATCAAGAAACGGTTGCTATGACATCTAACGGCCATAAGTAAACGCTTTTTTAAATCACAAACTGCACCAAAATGAAGATGAACGAACGTCTAATGTAATGTCCGCTTTTAGTTGATCTTATGTATACATAGGTTTTTTTTAAATACCCAAGCCGGTGGCAAAAGCTGCTCGGTAGCGCCAGGAGTGGCAGTACCGCCTTAAGCTACCGAAACTGTGTTATCACCCTGGATGGCGGCTGATGAGGCTAGGGTATCGCACGTGCTTCCACACGTTGTATGATGAAAAAAAAATATATATATAATTATCTAAAATTATTCATGCATATATATATATATATAAGCATGTATAATTTTAGATAATTGTAAACAAAAGAAAAATCATTGTAGGTTTTGGTGCTGCAGAATACTCTGACTGCATCTCCGCAGAGGGGTAAGACCGCCACCAACGAGTGTCCAGAATATGACACTAAAAATCTGTTGGTGATGCTCCAATAATAATGGCGCTTTGAGGAATGCGAAGGACCTTTTTTACTGCCATTGGTCCCAGGTTCGCTCTGACCCGGTGTGGTAGCACCTGATAGGGTCCCTGGGTCAAATAAAACTAAACTGTGTACATACGCTAGACTAAATTCTTTGAAATAGAACTGTTTTGACATTTAAACTGCGTACTTCTGCTAAACTGAAGTGTTT
>OY757917.1:7707517-7730017 GCA_963585895.1 Sepioteuthis lessoniana | reverse complement strand
CTTGAGCTATATTCTGTTCAAATCTATCTATCTATCTATCTGTGTGTGTGTGTGTGTGTGTGTGTGTGTGTGTGTGTGTGTGTGTGTGTGTGTGTGTGTGTGTGTGTGTGTGTGTGTGTGTGTGTGTGTGTGTGTGTGTGTGCTTGGTCAGTTTGTTAGTTTTGCGGCATGTTAATCCTTGTTTTAATAAATTCTTGGCGAAGACTGTTTCAAGATTATCGTGTCCAAGTAGAAACGTTACAATAATAGATCTCCATAATCATTTTAAAGAAATTATCACTTTATCATTGATTGCAATATTGATATTCTTAGAACAAATGAAGTTCAAAATCATTTTTTAATATAATTTCTACCAGATTTTGTTGACAGATAGATGGGACCCTAACATATACTGCTACTCAGAATAGACTTGGGATTAATGGCCATGAATAAGAGATACCATACCTTCTTGAGTTCCAGAACAGGATTCCCCCCCCTATCGAATGTAGTTTGTTGTCATACACAGGAATCTTGAAGACACTTTTTTCTTTTCAATGAAACTGCGTCTGTTATTTCATTAAAACAACCTTAAAAAGCCATTTGATTGATTTATTTACTTCATTGGTATCTAACTTGTCAAATAGACATCATTCATTTTAATATTGTAACTCCCAGGTCAAAAGAGGCAGAAGATTAAAAAGAAAAATTTCGCTTTAAATTAGTTTTTCTTCGCTAATCTTAGCCTCTTCTCATTTACTGAATCAAGCCTTAACCTTAAACCTGTCCGATGCAACAAACTCAAAGCATTTATCCTTATTGAAACCAGAAAGTCCTTTCTATAAATAAATTTGATTGGAATATTTGAAACTATACAATTGTGCAAATTATTTGTATTAGATAGGAATACTTAAAACCATACAACTATGTGTAAATTATATTTATTAAATAGAATTATTTGATATATAACTTTAAATTATTTATTTGAAGAATGGTTTCTTGAAGCTATGATTGTTTCCTAAGGATCAATATTAGTTACTTGAAACCATATGACTGTGTGTAAAGAAATGATAATTATCAGATAGAAATAAATACTTGAAAACATATAAATATTAGTATAAGATATGAATACTTGAAACCATGCTGCTGTTTGCAAATTATTTGTATTAGAGAGAAACACTTGAAACCATACTGCTGTTTGCAAATTATTTGTATTAGATAGGAATACTTAAAACCATACAACTGTGAGCAAATTATTTGTATTGGATAGGAATACTTGAAACCATACAACTGTGAGCAAATTATTTGTATTGGATAGGAATACTTGAAACCATACAACTGTGAGCAAATCATTTGTATCAGATAGGAATACTTGATATAATATAACTATATGCAAAAAAATCTTTAAAATGACTAAACAAAAAATATAAATATAAATGTGTAATGAACGTAATTCCATAACATCTTGACATAAAATAACCCTTGACGAGTTGACATGTCGTTAAAATCAATCTATCAATCAATCAATTAATCAATCTGGGATTGGCAAATGATAAAATTATGTTGTCAGAACTTTTTTCTTTTTTAACTGTTTATTTTAAAAATCTTTTGATTTCTATATCTTCATTTTCTCATCGTAAATAAGTGATAAATAATTAATATCTTAAATAGGCATAGAAATTCCTGATGTTGCCAAGGACAAATGACTCCTCACGATGTGTCTCAGGATTGCTTTAATGTAGGGTGCCCGAAAAGAAAACAAGCCTCCGACGGTTTTTAAAAATTGCTTAGATTCTGTCGCCATTCCCCTTCGGGAGTACCTCAAGCGATAAACCCAGCCCTTACTCTTATTAGACGAAGGATCAGGTGTCGCTTGGGGGAAAGGCTCCTGAAACTAAGTTGTTCATTTTTTTAATGTGATTCCTGACATAAAAAAAACAACAGAAAAGCAATATTAACCGTCACACAATGAACACTAAATTCCTTTTTCCCTCGTTATCAATCAATATGCGATGTGAGTGAGAAGAGATGTATGTTTTTGAAAGAGAAAAAAAAAAGAATGGATGATTTTGTCTCATCTTGGACGAATCCATCCTTTTTCTTAATTTGATTGTATGTATCTATCCAATCCTTCCGTCAGAATGCGACACAAGGTCAATTCTTAAGCGGGGTTTCTGAATTCAGAGTTTTCCTTTTAATAAAGAACCTAGTTTAAACTATTATTTACTCATAACTAAGGGAGAAGAGATGGATTCATGCCTTTCTCAATGATATTTGCTCTAGGATTTGAACTTGCGTGTGTACTTATTTGTGAGTATCAATGCATACCTTGTATGTATGTATGTATGTATGTATGCGTGTTTGTGAGTGGGTGTTTGTATGTGAGTGTTTGTGTGTGAATGATTGTGTGTGAGTTCGCATTCGTGCGTCTGTGTGCGTGTGTGTGTGTGTGTGTGTGTGTCTGTGTCTGTGTCTATTTATGTGTGTGTAATCGTGTCTAACCCACAATTCTCCCATAGCTGTACGTTACATATTACATAATGTGATATCATTATGTGCTCAGTCAAGCACAATTCGCAGAAGAATAAAACAAACCCGATGTGAATTCAAATCGCAGAGCTAATTCCCAATTATATTCGATATACGCTGTTTCTTTTTTCTCATAGACTAATATCCCGAGGGAATTTGTGAACATTTCGCCAATGGCCCGGGAGACCTGGGTTCAATCCCAGGTCGAGTCATACCAAAGACTTTAAAAAATGGAACTTGATACCACCTTGCTTAACACTCAGCATTATAAGGTACGGTTCAAGGGTAAAATGGAGCAATCCAGGGAATGGAGTAGCGCCCTCCCCTACACCTTGGTGTAGTAGCTATCGAAAAGGGAGCCTTCGGGTCACCCTCGACTAACATAATATAATAACCATTATGTGCTCAGTCAAGCACAATTCAAAGAAGAATTTTTAAAAAACCTTTACATACTATTAATCATTTACTTATTTATTTTAAAAGATGTGAATTCAAATCTCACTGAGAGCTTATTCTTTATTATATCCGATATACGCCGTTACTTTATTCTTGTTGACTAACCTCCCGATTAAAGTGTGATATAAAAAGACTAAAATTAAAGTGTAAGAAAATACCAATAAAAGTTAATGGTTGACATTTTACATATATATATATATATATATATATATATATATATATGTATGAATGTATATATTCTATATTTTCCTTATTTTTTTAGATTTATGCTCCTAATAAATTTTACTATTTGTTGTTCTTCAGACTTCTGCCACGCCTGCTGTCACCCGACAAATCTGTCGGAAGTAATCTCAGCCCAATCTGATCTGTCTCATACTTCTTTGATATCAATGCGTGGGAGTTGGATGGGAAAATCAAATGTAATCATGGCCAGTGCTTCACCCGCAATGAGCATGAAGCCTCCAGACGACTCACCCCTGGATGAACGTTTCTATCCTTTGGCCATGCGACATAAACTTTTGGCTGTCGACCGTGAATTGATCCACCAGCATGCAGGTCTCGAGATCCATTCAGGCAACATATTGAACTCAACAAAGCGACCCACAAATGGTATGTTTCGACCCTACAGTCCCGAAACAACGTACTGCTCCGACGTGCATGTCGAGTCCGGTAAAGAAGAGCCTTTTGGAAGTCCGGGATATCAGTTGTCAGAGAAAGATGGAAGGATGTTATCTGGCAGCAACAAGTCCAGCATGGACGGCAAATGTGGCGGTCTGAGAGTCGTCGATGTTGGCGAGCGACAAACAGTTGAGGAAATAAATAAGCGCGAAGGAGCCGAACAGGATTTGTGTTGTCTACGACGCGAAGACAAGAACGAGGCTGAGAAGGTTCTTGGCGTGAGGGAGGAGAGCGAGGAACGTGAGACTGACAAGGGAGAGTGCGGAGACAAAAAATATCCCGGGAGTGATGTAGGACCCGATTGCGACACCGAAGAATTCGGTAAGCGAAAACAGAGACGTTATCGCACGACGTTTACGAGTTACCAACTTGACGAACTTGAAAGAGCATTCCAGAAAACCCACTACCCAGACGTATTCACAAGGTAAGACACTTTATTAACTCTTTAAAGACACTTTACCTGATGAGCTGCTACCGCCATTGTTGACATTGACACGGACAAATAAGATTTGTATTGGTGGTTTGATTAAAATAATAATGTTTATAGCTTCTTTCATTGAGTTAAGCAACAAAAATACCTGTCTTCCAATAGAAATTCTATGAACAATAACATCCTTGGAGAAGGCATGAATAAACGTCTCCCTGTATTCATGGAGAATAGAATGAGTTTGAATTTTTAGACTCTTTAATTTTACTTTGAACCAATGATGTGTTTACAAGGTAAGAAACTTTATTAACACTATCACTAATATCACTGGTGGGGGCTCCTCTTGGTGTAATGGTTAAAGCACTGGACTGCGGAATCGTAGTGAGCTTGTTCGAATTCCAATCGCGCTATTACGTTCACTTTCGGACAAAGACCATTGGGAAAGGTATGAATCCTCTTTCCCTTCCATCTATGAGTTATATAGCATCACTGCTGTTCTTCTCGGCGGATGGCTTTGGCATTAAATAACCCACGAAGGTTGATATACCATTAAACAAAGAAACCCAACTAATATTACTATGGAATAAAATAAAGAAAAGATAAAACTTTTCCTTTAACTTGATGAGCTGTTACCGTCATACTGGGTAAATAAGAAAATAACATTTGTGTTAGTAATTTGACTAAAATAATGATAATAATTTTCATAACTTTTTTTTTTTTGAGTTAGCCAACAAAAATACCTATATTCCAACGGAAATTTTATTTATCATTGGAAAAAGCTTGAACCCACTTTTCCTGACACTCATGAAGAACAGAGTGAAAATGTATTTCGATTAAGACTCTTTAAGTTTACTTTGCACTGAAGACCTTAGGAGAGGCATGAACCCATTTTTCCCTACACCCATAAAGAACAGAATGAATATGGATTTCGATTATGGTTCTCTTAGTTTACTTTGCACTAAAGGCTTTAGGAGAGGCATGAATCAACTTCTCACAGCCCTTGGAAAAAACAGAATTAGTTTGAATTTCAATTGAAGCTGTTTATGTTCTCTTTGCACCAATGCTGTTGGAAAAGGCATGAATCTACTTCTCCCTGCCTTTGTCAAGTAATCAAGGCTGTTTATGTACATTTTGAACAAATTCTTGTGAGAAAAATCTGAATCCAGCTCTTATTCCGCTTTTGATTCATAGGCAGAAATCTTGACAAAATATCCCATCACTGACCGAAATGACAGAAGAGAGAGAGAGAGAGAGAGAGAGAGTAAAAAATGGTGCAAATCATTCCCCTATAATTAATTAATCCCAATTTGTGGTATTTGAATAACGCTTGGTTGGTTGGTTGGTTGGTTGGTTGGTTTTTACGGCATATTAACTTATGCCGAAGTCAGTCGAACAATTATGGTCTACTGTTATATACAGAACAAAAGTGTATCCTCACAATTATTTTAAACAGGTAAACATTTCAAATTTACCTGCAATATCAATGCTTCAAGATTCGGTGTTTTAATGTAGTTGATAATCGTGAATTGAATTACCATGACCAGAAAATCCGGCGAACACTTTACGCACGACATACGGAAACACTGGACTGCTGTAGGTCTCATCAGCAGTATATAGCGTGATTTCCACAACTGGAGATCGAATCAGAGATCGAGTGACAACAGCTTGCAAAGCTGAAACTCTGCCACTGAGCCATCAGTCCATATCGCACACAAGTGATGCCAAATTAACTAGTCATGGTAATTGCGCGGCCAATTAACCTGAATGTGCCTTCCAAGAGCCGGAGGAGATTACTTTACAGAGAACACGGTCACCTCCAGGGCCACGTCTTCCCAGGAGGATTAGAAATATGCATCTGCGTAATTATTATGACCGTAAGGGCAAGGATATAGATCTATATTTTTGAAACAGCTGTCCAGTGTTTCCGTGTGTCGTGCGCAAGTGTTTGCCGGATTGGTAATTCAGTTCACAATATAATTCCTCTAATTAAAAAAGAAAATGTAGATCTGGTTTTTAATCATTTTAAACATTCTTACACTAATAATTTCTAAGCAGATCTTTTGGCCCCAAAGGTGAGACCCCAAAAATATTATCACTCCTGATCAATATGGACCTTTGTTAAATGGCAACGAATGAATGACTCCATAGTGCCCAGATCTCCAGAACTGAAGCCTCACCATCAGATGCAATTTAGTGTCATACCTATGACACCTTTTAAATGGGAATTCTTACTTTTCTGCTGGGGATGCAGTCAGTGTATTCCCGAACCCTACCCATACCCGCTTTTTTAGTGGATTTTCTTTACATTAACCAAATTCTACCCCATATAACACACCTTTTTTTACATAAAATTTAATACCTAAAAAAATCGATGTTACATATGAGCGGGAAAATTTTTGGCATCACACACAAGCACGTGTCTTGCTATTATAACAACATAATTTTCTGAGATCAGAGTCAATAATTACACCATAGAAATTCCACGGTATAATTAGAAACAACCGCTAACGATTAAATATCAATGTGGTATTTTTAACACTGTTTAAGTTACATATATATTCAATATGCACTTATCATAATAGTAATTGTCAAGGCGAATGGAATCGTCGACTCGAGTTCAAATCCTGGACGAAGCAGTTTCTTTAGGCGCTAATGCCTTTGGGAAGGCATGAATCCGTCTGTTTCTCATTGAATACGTAGTGGGGCAGAGTGGATTCTTTAACCTTGGTTGGGCAAACAAACTTTTGGAGAAGGAGAACTTTGAATTCAAACCAAGTTTACTCTGCTTAAAAATTGGCCTTGTGAAGCACCCAATCTGTGGTGTTGGAATTAGATAAATATAAACCTACCTCTGAGATAATGCGACAGTCACTAATCCCTGAGACATGGCTGGCGCGTGACACGTCTCCTACCCAGACCACATGAACAAAATAAAAATAGATTTTAGTCCCGATTTCGGAGCTCAAAATAAAACATTGCTTTTGTGTTAACCTTCATTGTTTGTTAAACATTCGTGTTAATTATGCATTACATGCTTAAAAGTGTGGAAAAGAGATTAGGGGAACCGGAGATCAGAGGAAGAATCAAGACCATCCAGACCACAGCACTGTTGGAATCAACTAGGATACTTACAAGACTTCAAAAGAACTAAGGAGACTTGTTATCACTCAGACTCCAATGAAAGGCTTTAAGAACTCGTAAAGAGCAGAACAACAACAACAACAACAATAATAATAATAATAATAATAATAATAATAATAATAATAATAAACGAGAGATAAATACTTAGACCTGGCTTGAGAACTAAATAAAGCTATAGAATATGAAGGTAACAGTGATACGAATTGTGATTGGTACGCTCGAAACAATCACCCAAAAGCTTGGAAAAAGGACTGGAAGATTTAGAAATCAGAGGACGAGCAGCGACCATCCAAACTACAGCATTATTAAGATCGGATAGAATACTGAGAAAAGTCCTGGAGACTTGAGGAGACTTGCTGTCCTTCAAACTCCAGTGAAAGACCATCAGCTAATGCTGGCGTGAAAAACCCTCAAGGAGTAAAATAATAATAATAATAATAATAATAATAATAATAATAATAGAAGAAGAAGAAGAAGAAGAAGAAGAAGAAGAAGAAGAAGAAGAAGAAGAAGAAGAAGAAGAAGAAGAAGAAGAAGCGAATGCAGCAAAAAGAGTATAAGACTAGAAACGACTGGGTTGGGAAGTTAATCCACTGGCAGTTGTACAAGAAGTTTAAATTTGACCATACCACAAAATGATATATACACAACCCAGAATCCGTCCTGGAGAATGAGACGCACAATCTTCTCTGGGATTTTGAGATACAAACAGATCACCTAATCTCGGCCAGAAGGCAGGACCTAATGGTAGTAAACAAAGAAAAAAAGAATTTGCCGAAAAGTAGACTTTGCTGTACCCGTAGACAACTGAATAACATTAAAAGAAAGCGAAAAAAAAAGATAAGTACCTAGACCTTGCTAGAGAACTAAAAAAACTATGGAACAGGAAAGTGACGGTGATACCAGTTGTAATCGGTGCACTCGGTACAGTCACCAAAGAAAACTGGAACTCTTGGAAATAAGTGGACGAGTAGAAACCATTCGGACAACAGTATTATTATGATCGACCAGAATCCTGAGAAGAGTCCTGGGGGCTTGAGGAGACTTGCTGTCACTCAAACTCTAGTGGAAGACCATCAGCTAACGCTAGTGTGAAAAACTCTCGAAGGAGTATAAATGATAAGAATTGAATCTTGTAAATTGGCACAAAAGGAATCCAAGAGAGTCACATCTTGACACTTCTGAAAAAAAACTTCCAGAAATTTAAAGAAAAGACCAGATGAACATCACAGAGACCTGAAAATAAACAACAAACCTAATGTTATTTGAAACCACCATAACACCTATGTGAGGAAACACCAAGTGAGAATGGAAATTGCTAATTGTCTGCCTGTCTAATTAGTTAACCATTAGATCACGCTAAAAGCAAAATAAAAATTTTTTTTAAAAAAGATTGTTTAAGTTTGACACAAGGTCAGAATTGTACAGCAGAATTGAACTTACGTAAGTAATCTGCAAGACAAACTGGCAAAACATTATACGACAATGAAAGGCTTTTAATATTCAAAATATATCAGTCCATTATTCTCCACACAATAATAACAATTCCTCATATCAGAAATATAGGGAGATATTTTCGTTTATTCTATTTATTTCTATTTTTAAAAAAAATTCGTTTATTTTTCAATAAACGTTTAAAACATATAAACTGTTTTGTTCTTCACATATTTTTATTGAAAATAACTTCCTTCAAATGATTTGTATTTAAGATAATTTGTTTTTGAGATTCTTGTAAAACATCTGTTTTTAAGATGTTTCCATTTAAGACTGATGTAGCTAAAAGTTTTTTATTCTTTTTTTTTGTTTTGTTTTTTTAAGAAATTTGTGCTTTAACCAATTGTGTCCAAGACATTCTCTATCTACTCTGTTTTACTTTGTAAGTAAATTGAGTTCAAGACATCTGCGTCCAAGTCGTTTCAGCTGGTATTTGCATTTTAAGGTGAAATTGAAAAGTAAAGAAAAGAAAAGAAAGAAAAAAATAATAACGTTTTGAGTAAACTTGTTTAAACACTGTTTTCTGAAGCTGAGGAATTATTACACAGGTCGACAGTGTCAAAAATATTTTGATCATTTCAGATGAAACCTATTTTTCTTACGTACAGATTTTTTTGTTTTTTCACGAAACACGTTTTTTTAACATTTTAGAATTTTTTTTTATTATTGTAGATTTTCTTTTGTGTAGTTTTTATTTATTTTGGGGTTCTAAATTTTAAAAATTAACATTAAATTTTCTTTGTTTATTAATTAATTTATTCATCTACGAGGCACCTTTTTAAATACACCTCCTCGTACTATATTTAATATACATACAAATAATTTATTTCAATGCCGATGTGATATTTGAAGGTATTACTTTCCAATATCAATTTTTTTAATTTTAAAAACAACTGTTATCTTCATAAACCCGAATCTGAGTGAAATACGAAATAGTGACAAAACATTTGATAGAATGTAGCATTTGAGTGAGAAAGATTGGACGCTGAACGGCGTCTAGTAACGAAGCTTCTCTTCTAGAACTCCAGAAAATGTAGATAGCCCAGTCGGATTGGGCTGTAAAATACACTGACTGCATCTCTTCAGAGGGATAAGATCCACCACCACCACCACCACAACCACCGACGGGAGTCCTGGATATGACACTAAACATTCTGATGGTGAAGCTATAGTAATGCTGGAGCTTTGGGGAATGTGGAGTACCCCTTCATTGCCATTGCTCCGAGGTCCACTCTGGCCCTGAGTGGTAGTACCTGATAGGGTCCTATCTATGGCTCAAATAGAACTAAAATGTATACTTATGCTAAACTGGATTACTTGAAATAGAACTGTTTTGACATTGAAACTCAACTTATGCTAAACTGAATTGTTTGAAATAGAACTGTTTTGACATTTAACTGTGTAAACAAAAACTATACTTATACTAGACTGAATTGTTTGAATAAGAACTGTTTGACAAAAATGAATAGCTTGAAATGGAAATGTTTTTTTACAATTAAACTATGTACTTATGGTAAACTTAATTGTTTGGAAAAGAACTGTTTATTTGTATAAAAATGGATTTAGCATTAAATAACCAACAAAGGTTGATATGCCATAAAACCCCAAAAAACATAAAACATAAACATATAAAAAATGTAGTTCTTCATTGCCATCGCTCCCAGTTCCTTGCAGCATGACGGTTGTCCTCGTTGGAAGTTGTGTCGGTTTCTCTTAGCGAAGTAGATAAAGTGCTGGATGGGATATAAGCGAGTTTGAACGCCAGTCACTCTTTTATGTTCACTTTCGGATTAATAACCTTGGGAAAGGCATGAACCCACTTATCAACCCCATCTATAGGTTAAATAGTACCACGACTGTTCTACAGAGATGGATTTGGCAATAAATAACCCACAAAATGTGATATGCCATTGAACAAAGAAACCAAGAAACCAACTAAAGGTACCAAGATTTTATTATTTCAAGCGGAACGTTATACAGTCAATACAGATATCATTAGGTATTATTTATTACCAAACTCTACTGTGTTGAAACTCTGTAAAGAAGAAAAAAGAGTTTGGTTAGAAATTTTATTTGGTATATGGAATTTGAAACAGACGTATACTTATATTTTCACCGTAACAAATTTCTGTTCTGGTACTTTTGTATGATATATGCGCCACAGATAAAACTCAGCCGTAAAGGTTTTTCCCGAATAACAAGTTTGGATATTTTTTTGCACTTACGGTTAATAAGTGTCCTCGACTAAGTTTGACCTTCTTCTTTGCTGATCCTTTTTCCTAGTCACAAGCTTGGAATTTTTTAAAACTCACGGTTAATAAGTGTCTTCGAGGAAAATGGAACTTCTTCTCAGCTGATTCTTTAGAATGTTTTTTTCCTAATTCCAAGCTTGAACTTTTTTACGCTCACGATTGAACTTCTCGGCTGATCCTATCGAATGTTTTTTCTTGTTACAAGCTTAGATTTTTTTTCAACACTCACGATTAATAAGTGTCGTCGCCTAAGTTTGAACTTCTTCTCTCCTGATCCTTTGGAAGGTTTTTTTCCTTATTACAAGCTTAGAATTTTTTAAGGTTAATAAGTGTCTTCGGCTTAGTTTGACCTTCTTTACAGATCCTTTGGAATTTTTTTTTCTACATAATAGATTGGATATTTTTAAGTCACGGTTAATAAGTGTCTTCGACTAAGTTTGAACTTCTCTCCTGATCCTTTGGAAGGTTTTTTCCTTATTACAAGCTTAGAATTTTTTAAGTTCAAGGTTAATAAGTAATACTGATCTTTTGGAATTTTTTTCCTTGATACAATCTTGGATATTTTTACACTCACGGTTAATAAGTGTCTTCAATGTAATTTCACCTCCTTCTCTGCTGATCCTTTCGAATGTTTTTCCTAGTTATAAGCTGGGAATTTTTTTAACGTCACGGTTAATAAATGTCTTCGACTAAGTTTGAACTTCTTGTTTCCTGATCCTTTGGAAGGTTTTTTTCCTTATTACAAGCTTAGAATTTTTTAAGGTCAAGGTTAATATGTGTCTTCGACTTAGTTTGACTTTCTTCTCTGCTGATCTTTTGGAATTTTTTTTCCTACTTAATAGATTGGATATTTTTAAGTCACGGTTAATAAGTGTCTTCGACAAAGTTTGAACTTTATTCTGCTGATCGTTTGGAATGTCATTTCCTAGTTACAAGTTTAGATTCTTTTAAGGTTGCAGTTAATAAGTGTCTTTCACTTAGTTTGAACTTTTCATTGCCTGATCCGTTGGAATATTTTTCCTTATTACAACCTTAGATTTCTTTAAGCTCACGGTTAATAAGTGTCTTCCACGTAGTTTAAACTTCTTCTCTGTGACTCCATTCGAAAGTTTCTTGCTCGCTTAGCTTAGATTTTTGAAGGTCACGATTATTTAGTGTCTTCCACTTAGTCTGAACTTCTTCTCTGTTGAAACTTTAGAATGTTTTTTCCTATTTACATGATTGGATTATATTTTAAAGCTCACTGTTAATAAGTGTCTTCCACTTGATTTGAACTTTTTTTCTGCTGATCCTTTAAACTGTTTTTTTTCCTAGTGATAAGCTGAGATTTTTTTAATGATTACGGTTAATAAGTATCTTCGATTTAGTTTGTATTTCTTTACTGCTGATCCTTTTGAATGTTTTTCCTAGTTGCAAAATTCCGTTTTTTTTCATGTTACCTTTTATAAGTGTCTTCATTTGAACTTCTTCTCTGCTGATCCGTTGGTATGTTTTTTCTTGTTATAAGATTGGATTTTTTAAGGTCACGGTTAATAAGAGTCTTCCACTTAGGTTGAATTTTTGATCTACTGATGTTTGTAATGTTTTTTTCCTAGTTTCAAGGTTGGATATTTTTTGAAATCATGGTTAATAAGTGTCTTCCAATTAGTTTGATCTTCTTCTTTGCTTATGGTTAAAAAGTGTCTTCTACTTACTTTGTACTTCTTCATTGCTGATCCGTTGGTTTGTTTTTTACCTAATTATGAGATTGGATTTTTTTAAGGCCATAATAATCGTCTCCCATTTAGGTTGAACTTCTGCTCTGCCGATCCTTTGGAATGTTTTTTTCCTATTTATAAGAATAGATTTTTTAAGGTCACGGTTGATAAGTAACTTTGACTTAGTTTCAACATCTTCTCTGCTGATTTTTTGGAAGGCTTTTTCCAAGTTACAAGACTGGATTTTTTAAAAAGTCATTGTTAATAAGTGTCTCCGACTTAGTTTGAACTTCTTTGCTAATCTTTTGGAATTTTTTCCTTGATACAATCTTGGATATTTTTTACACTCACGGTTAATAAGTGTCTTCAATGTAATTTCACCTCCTTCTCTGCTGATCCTTTCGAATGTTTTTCCTAGTAATAAGCTGGGAACGTTTTCAAGGTCACGGTTAATAAATGTCTTCGACTAAGTTTGAACTTCTCTCCTGATCCTTTGGAAGGTTTATTCCTTGTTACAAGCTTAGGGTTTTTTAAGGTCAAGGTTAATAAGTGTCTTCGACTTAGGTTGAACTATTGTTCTGCTGTTCCTTTGTAATGTTTTTCGTAGTTACAAGATTGCATTTTTTTAAAAAGATCATTGTTAATATGTTTCTTCGACTTAGTTTGAACTTTTTTGCTTTGGGGGGGGGGTTCCTACTTACAAGTTTAGATTTTTTTAAGCTCTTGGTTAATAATTGTCTTCGATTTAGTTTGAACTTCGTCTCCGTTGATGCTTTGGAATGTTTTTTCCAAGTTTCAAGCTTGGATATTTTTTCAGGTCAGAGTTCATAAGTGTCTTCCATTTTGTTTGAACTTCTTCTCTGCAAGTCCGTTGGAATATTTTTTCCTCGTTAAAACGTTGGATTTCTTTTAAGGTCACGCTTAATAAGTGACTTCCACTTAACTTGAAGTTCTTTTTTGCTGATCTATTGGAATGAGTTTACTAGTTTCTTTCAAGCTTGAATATTTTTTTAGCTCCCAGTAAATAAGTGTCATCCAGTTAATTTGAACTTCCTATCTTCGAATAGGTTTTTCCTAGTTAGAAGATTAGATTTTTTAAGCTCGTGATTAATAAGCGTCTTCGACTAAGTTTGACCTTCTTTTCTACGGATCCTTTGGAATGTTTTTTCCTTCTTACAAGATTGGATATTTTTAAAGATCATTGGTAATAAGTGTCTTCGACTTAGTTCGGACTTCTTGTTGATTCTTTGGAATGTTTTTCCTGCTTACATGATTGGATTGTTTTAAGGTCACGGTTTATAAGTGTCTTCCACTTGGTTTAATTTCTTCTCTGCTGATCCTTTGGAAAGTTTTTTCCTCCTTTAGCTTGGATTTTTTAAAGGTCACAGTTAATAAGTGTCTTCGAGAAAGATTGAATTTCTTCTCTGCTGTTCCTTTTGAATTTTTTCCTAGTTACAAGCTTGGATTTTTTTATGGTCACGTTTAATAAGTGTCTTCCACTTGATTTTAGCTTCTCTACTGATTTTTTGGAAAGCTTTTCCTTTTTTTTATATTTTAAAGCTCCTGGTTAATAAGTGTCTTCCACTAAGTTCGAACTTCTTTTCTGCAGATCATTTGGAATGTTTTTTTCCTAGTTACAATCTTGGATTTTTTGGAAGCTCACGGTTAATAAGTGTCTTTGATTTAGTTTGAACTTCTCTCCTGATCCTTTGGAATGTTTTTTCCTCTTTCATTTTGTATATTTTAAAGTTCACGGTTAATATAAGTCTTCGACTTAGTTTGAATTTCTTTTCTAGTGATCTTTTGGAATGTTTTTTTCTGACATCTTTATTTCCCATTGTCATTTTGTAAATATTTGCCAATTCAAAGATGTTATTATTTCTACGAGAAATTAGACCATTGTTTTTAAAACTTGTTTCCATTGACTATAGAGGGTCCTCAACGTCAACAGCTGATGATGGAAGGGTATCTTGAAAATTTACATCATCGTATTTTGTGGTAGAACCACATTTTCGAATTCCTAGTCAACTAGTTCACAAATAGGAAAATATAATTTAAATCGCATCCACTCTCAAAATGTTGATATAGTGTGGCTCCTGAGTATCCATTGCTGTCTCAAAAGGTGGTCAAAATGTTGCTACCTTTTGCAACAACATATCTATGTGAAACGACATTTTCAGCATTTACCAATACGATGACCAAATATAAATCTAGACTTATGCCAAATGAATTCTGCGTATCTTTGTCAAAAATATCATCAAGAATTAACAGTTTGTACCAAGTAAGGCAAGCACATCCCTCTGACTAAATGTCATAACCCAATACAAACATTGGATGCTATTTTCATCAAATATTTTTGATAAATTTCATTTTCATTTATTTAGGGGTTCACGTGGTTTCATTTATATTTATAAGGGATCCACAAGATAGACCTTGAAATAGAATGGGTTCCCCGATCCAAACCACCGTATTAGACAATCAAAATTTGACATTATCTATAACCAAACTCTACTGCATTGAAAGTCTGTGACCAAAATCAAATTGAATAAATATATATGAGGTTTTCTCCGCTAGATCACCGAAGTTAAGTTGCGATGAATCTATTTATCTGGATTTCGACTAGAATTATCCATTATCCTTTATCCTCCTAAGCATACAAGTAAAAATTCCTAATAATAAGGATTAATAGTGCTTAATCAAAAAGTAAATTAATAAATTAAATTAGAATTTATATTAAAATTAAAGAATAAATAAATTGATAATTTATCTTAATAATTTTTTTTTTGTCTTTTTCAGAGAAGAGTTGGCTATGCGGATAGATTTGACGGAAGCTCGAGTGCAGGTAAGAAAAATTATTTCAAATCTTACGTCGGTAAGAAAATGCCACGTAACGTATTGATAATCCATTCGCTAGTGTAATGAGTTGTCTCCTCACGGGGTGCCCTACATTTATAGCTATGAGTCAGTCTATGCTAAGATTTATAAATATTATTATGTTCTTGTAGATTTGGATCGTCATCTTGTCTCTCAAGCTGAAATAACGTTAACCACTTTGGATCTGGATCTTATGATCTAATTTTTTTTTAAATTACATTTTTGAAGAAAACATGGACTGGGCACATTAACGCAAGTTTTGAAAAGAGCGAAAATCTGCAAGAGCAATGTATACAGAACGGTCGGACTACCGACAGATCCCCCTACCCGCGAACTCGAGGTTTTTATCGCTAATTTAACCTCTGCATATCTAACAAATTTCGCCTCATCACCAACAGAAAAAAAATGGAAATATATCAAGAGGCTCCAAGATCAGATAGAAGCTACATCTGCATAGATTTGGTATTCCCGCACTAGCGGTAATGAATGTTACTGTTGAGGACAGTGGGATTAGTGGTAATGATGCTTCAACCCCGAAATCATACCTGACTCTAGGTTCATCATTTGATGAAGGCTTTGTTGGTGGCACTACTGCTGTTGCCTTTGCAGTAGCAGCTGTGTGAATTTCGGATCCCTGACCATGAAATAGAAAATTAGTCCAATGGATAATTGCTACTGAAAGGTTATCAAGTTTATGATATTTATAACATAAATTTTAAACTATTTTTGTTCTAAATAAAACGCATAATATTCGTACAATTAGAATTTCTTTCAAGATAAAATCCTGGAGACAATTCTTATAATATAGCAAATTTATTTATGTGTAACCAAACAAATTTATTTATATGTAACCGAACAGGAAAGAAAAATGCGCAAAAAGAAAAATATCTATATGTGAAGACATGTGTCAAAGAAGTAAAATTAGGTCGATTTTACCAAGTTGGTGATAATATCCTTTTGGTTATCATATACTAAGCATAGTTTATTTTAGCATAAGGATGGTTGTAGAGGGCTCCCTATGAGAATTGAACTCACTAATTATCAAGTTATT
The DNA here is from genome assembly GCA_963585895.1 of Sepioteuthis lessoniana. Classification (NCBI taxonomy): domain Eukaryota; kingdom Metazoa; phylum Mollusca; class Cephalopoda; order Myopsida; family Loliginidae; genus Sepioteuthis; species Sepioteuthis lessoniana. Next base: position 7,713,442 of record OY757917.1, on the reverse strand, counting down.
TAGGCATGACAGTAAGCTGCATTGGGTGATGAGGTTCCAGTTCTGAGTAATGTGGAATCGCCCCTTCGTTGCTAAAATAGATTATTGAAACTAATAGCATTATTTTTTTCTGTGCCATGCATAGTAAAAGATCATGAAAAACCTAATGTTGAGGAAAAAATTATGAAATTCATTAGCAAAAAAAAAAAAACGAAAAAAAAAAATTAGAATTAATATGTAGTTGCTTCTCAGACTTTTATTACAGCCTTAGTTCTAACTGACAACTTCAAAACAAAACGCTACAAATTATTAAAACAGTCAAAACCCAACAGTCAATGTAAAACTACACTACCCCTGATGACGACCAAAAGTATGGTCGAAAGCGCTTGGGTAGAAGATATGGGACAATTCCTTTACCATCTAGATCCCGACACTAGAAAAATAACAAGGAGTCTTGAAAAAATGAAATTACAAATAATAAACAGTGTTCCATTGTCTTTAACAAAACTTGCTTGAAAAGAAAAAAATATATATATATAGTAACGATAATTACTTAGTGAGTCATGAACTAACCAACTATAGCTATAGTAGGTTAGTTCCTGACTCACTAAGTAATTGTTACTATTTTGCTCTACTTAGTATTGAGCACTTTTTGTATTGTAGCTTAGCAGCCCTAACGGTGTTTTTTTTCCTTTGACCAACCAATTCCATGTCTTTTGATTTTTTTTCAATTTGTATGACAAGGTTGGCCTTTTCTTTTTCTTCCAATATATATTTTTTCCAATATATATTTTTCCCCTTGACAGTGATTCGTTGTATATTTTCATCTTCAAATCACTTGCCGGTTTTTTTTACCATGAGGGCTATCATTTATTATATATATATATATATATATATATATGAAACTCCCTGATGAGCCGTTAAGGTGAAACTTTAGTAGGAGAATTCCGACTCGCGATTTAAGTTAATTTTGTAATTGGCTCCACTCGTGTTGAGCACTCTTGTAATTGTAGCATTGCAGCGTTGACGGTGGGTTTTATTTTTCTTTTAACTAACTGACTGCATATCTCTTGATTTTTTTCAACTGGTGTGACGGGGTTGGCGTTTTCTTTCTTTTTGTCCTATGATATTTTTTCTTTTTCCCCCGGGCAGTGATTCGAGATGTTTTTATCTCTTGTTCCTGGTGGGTTTTTTTTTCTTTTTTTTCTGGTAACCGTAAATGCTGGTAGATAGTAGATTAGTATATATATATATATATATATATATATATATGAATACTGCAACTAAATCCGACTGTATGAAAATGTACAAATATGAAAAAATTGAAAGTTTCTCATTTTTTTTTTTTTTTCGTTTCTTTTAAAAATTTACTCGCACTGATGAAGATTTAATGTTTTCAAATTTAAAAACCGAAACGTTTAACGTTAGCAAAAAATAAAATCTTCCTTTGAAAACCTCTTGTTTTTCATATATATATATATATATATATAATTGGAATCGAAGCAACATCTAACGAAAGAGCAGCTATACGGCTACCTAGCTCCTATTTCTAAAACCATTCAAACAAGACGAATAAGACATGTGGCACACTTCAAGAGAAGCAAGGACGAACGTATAAACAACGTTCTCTTATGGAGCCCTTCACATGGAAGTGCCAGCGTTGGCCGACCAAAAAGAACTTACAACCGCTCTGCACGGACAGAGGATGTAGTCTAGAAGACCTGCCAGGAGCGATGGATGATACGGAAGAATAGCGAGACAGTCAGGGAAATCCGTGCTAACAGCGTGACTTGATGATGATGATGATGATGATAATATATGAATATATATACAGAGGGGAGTGCAAAGGTCATCATTTCAAAAACTGAACAACTTAAAAAAAAAAAAAAAACAGAATAAATATAAAGAAGCTGAGTATATTACGAGGGTCGGCTGAAAAGTTCATAGGCTGACCAATATGCTTTCATGGAATGTGACTAAATGAGGTTTCTTTTGTCAACATAGTCCATCTTGCAGTCAACACACTTCTTCTATCGGTGTTGTCGTGTTTGGATCCAGTTGGAATAAAAATTATCAATAGAAATTACGTCATCAAAATAATTTTTCTGTCCTCTACCCTCGTAATTCAGTTATCTATATCAGATTATCTCCTACATTGATACTGCTTAAATATAATGATAAAGATATCGTGAAAATATTCCCGAATGAGAGATTAATCTGAAGAAAATCCAACGAAACAGATAACATATTGAATCTAGAAAAGATTCTCTAGTAAAGATATTCCAAGGACTACCTCCTTCCTGCTATTTCCGGCATCAACAACGCATTCAGCACAATTCAAAGATGGCCGCGCCCTGCAAAGATTGTACAGAATTCAAAGCGTGAACTGGGAAAGAAAGAATCATATGACACGACGTTAAATGAACGAACCGGCTACATCACCAAATATTTACATATTGTTCGGCTTGTATAGAGCCACCTGTCTCTGCGTCTTCTATTGGACAAACAACATGTTATGACAAACACACAGCACGTAATGAATGTTTAATTGTCAATGTAGCGACTTTGACAAATTTCGAACCTTGCTATAAATGCTATGAATGCTAAATTTCTCAAGTGTTTCTATTCCTTTACTGTCGTAATGTGCAACAGTTTTTCACCTGGTCATGTATCCTGACCTTTTAAACAATTCATACTGGCTTATTTCAGCACGTTACTTCTCCATTTGATGGTCTGTGGCTTTTATGCCGGCGTCGGCATTAGCACAAGTGCCATTTTCTTCTATAATTGCATTCATTTCCTTTACGCATCTTTCTTCTTCTTCTTCTTCTTCTTCTCCTCTTCCCTCTTCACGACTCCTCCCTTTTTTTTTATTATGATTTTACTGGTTCTATTTATTGTCCAGCTGTTACTTGCAATGTGCTTTCTTTACAAGTTAACACTCCTAATTTTATCTTTTTTTCTTTTTTCAAGCCTTCTCTTTCGTTCTTTCTCTTTTACAACCAGCTCAACCATTGCTTTTTCTCAGATTCCTATCTTTCGTTTGTTTTGGTTTCTTTAGTTTCTTTGTTTATTGGCATATCAACTTTCTTGGGTTATTTGATGCCAAAGCCATCTTTGTAGAAGAGCACTAATAGTGCTTATTAATATTTCAGTTGCTATATCTTGCTTACCTGTTGTTTCTCCTAGAACTCATTTCACTTCTTCTTCTTCTTCTTCTTCTTCTTCTTCTTCTGTTTTCCTTTTCTCTACTACTACTCTTTCTATTACTATATTTCACATGTTGATCTTCTTGTATTCCCTTAACTATATCTTTATCAAGTACTTTATCTTCCAGATATAATCTTTTATTCCTCGCCTTCTAATATTCTCACACTTTCCTGATTTTTATTTTCTATTTATTTTTCTTCAACTCCTTCTCCTCTTCCCTCATCTACTACTTTCACTTTTATTTTTGGTATTTCTTCTCTACTTGCATTTTCTGTTGCTCTTAGGGTTTGTTTTTGTTGTGGTTGTTTTTTTAGTTGTTGTTGTTTTGTTTTTTTTTTGTCTTGCCCATTATATTTCCCTTAATTTATTCCTCCCTCTATTTCATTTTCGTTTTTTTCCCCCGGTGATCTTTTATTATTTCTCCCTCCACCCTCTTTCTTTTTATTGTCCTCTTTCTCATCTTTCATCTTCTTCATAAATTTCATTCCTTTTTTCTTGTTCTTCTCTCCCTTCTCCCCAGCTATAGATAAATAGTAGGGCAGATTGGGTTCTTTAGCTTTGATTAGTCAACCAGTTTAGGAGAAAACTGAATTCAAACCAGCTGTACTCCGCTTAAAATTGACATTGTGTCACATCCTTAAATCAACACATTTAGCTGATGTTTACCTTGTATTTTTTTTTATTTAGCAGTAAATAAACTAATAACAGATAAGATGCAAAACATTTTTCTTCTTTTTTAGGTGAACATTTTCATTTCATAAAGTATATCTTAAACCAATTTGATAAAATTAGTTAAATTAATGATTATCATTTTTCCAAATTATGCAGAGGGGAAGAAATCATGAAATTCATTAAAAAAATTACTTAGCTTCCCCTCGTCGAGTTTTTATGACAGTTTCAATTCTTTCAATATCAGTTCAATTTACTTTCACAACAAATTCAAGTTGTTGTAGATTATCCACTTTTTGTCTACCGTCACAATTTGTTTTAAAAGCAATAGGAGCTCTAGACACAGGCATGAAATCCTTCAGGGAGAAAACTAGAGTCATAAAGCCTATTTCAGCCATCAAGAAGGAATAAACGGTGGGATGGGGGTAAACTGCTGAATATGGCAAGTATATTCATAAGGAAAATTGCTAAGCAAAACAATTCGGGATATTTTTTTTACCATTAAAATGGCGATCTTAGTCGAGGGTGACCCGAAGGCTCTCTTTTCAATAGCTACTACATCGAGAAGAAGAAGAAGAAGAAGAAGAAGAAGAAGAAGAAGAAGAAGAAGAAGAAGAAGAAGTGTGAGACATTAAAAAGAATTCGGAAAAGGTGGAAGGGAAGGAAGAACGGAGAAGAAGGAAAAGAAAAAAGAGAAAGAAAAGAAGAGAAAAAGAGAAGTGATGACAAAAGAGAAAGGAAGGAAATGAAAGTGGAGAAGTGGAGAAAAAGAAAAATGTGAAAGTGAATAAAGAAGAAGAGAAAAGGAGGAAGAAAATAATAAAGCAAAGAGAGAAAGAAAGAAGGATGAAGCGTAGAAGAAGGAGATGAAAGAGAGCAAGAAGAAAGAGGAGAAGAAAGAAGCGAAAACAATACCGGAAATATTAAATAAACCCAACGGCAGGCGCGCATGTGAAATATCAGTATAATCATGAAGGTGTGTCAGAGGCACCCTCAGATTATGATTCCCAATCGTTGTTGGCCACTAAATGTTCTAAAACATCGTCGCTCTAATGAACTGGTGTCTTCTCTGATTAGTTTTAACTCTTTTATTAAACCTTCATCCAACCCAATATTACAGTATTCGTCTTCCCATCCTTTTGTTTTCTCTAGAATTACAAGACAATGATGGTCCACTTATACATAGGTTAAGTGGACTACACATGTACCCGACTACACATGTACCCCAATGTATTGTGTGTAACGGTGATTATGTCGCCAAGACTGTAAATATCTTTCTTGCCCAATTAAGGATGGCTGGTTAGCAGCTGTGGCCTACGGGTTGAAGTAGATGTGTCGTCTTTCTATTCCAAGGCTACTTGTGGTGTCGGGAAACTCAATTCGTCAGGACAAGCAAAGAATAAATGAAAAAGGATAAATTGCTTTGTGTTTTTTCTTTTTTTTTTTTTTTTTTTTTTTTTTTTAAAGGGTCAGAAAAAAGAAATAATAACTAAAGAATGAAGTTTGTGTATAGCTTAATTTTGGGTGCGTGTAGCCGGAGGATAACATTCCAATCAGCAGCTGAGGCTATCTTCATCTTCGCCATCTAAGGGTAGAACGATCAAGGGGTTGGTGATTGTCTAACAGCTAAGGGTCTTATCGTGTTAGAAGAAACAGAAAATATGAAGTGGGAGCATTTCAGTTCGTTGACAACAGCCGACAGCTCTTTCTATTCAGCAGACAAGTGTATCTTGTCGCCCATATCAAACACAAATCTTCTCATCTGTTTCCGAGCACAAATCCCGACTACTTTTTTCCGTCTAAGGTTTCTTTTAAAAAATTTTCTTTCACTCTGCTTTTTTTTTTTAAATCTTATTTCCGTCTTCCTCAAAATTATGTTCGCCTTCTTTCTTGATACTGTAAATTTCTTGCATTATTTTCTTTCTTTCTTTCATAAAATACCCACGCCAAAATATAAACAAGCCAATATTAAAAACGAAAAACAAAACTTTTATCTAAAATGGCTTAAATTAAATAAAACGGTATTAAAAATGCTGCGCCACAATCTGAAGTCTGATTAACTGTGAT
>OY757917.1:7297517-7702517 GCA_963585895.1 Sepioteuthis lessoniana | reverse complement strand
AGACATTTTTTGTTGGCAGATATCGTACTAAATGGAAACATTTTTGTTAGCGGAGACCGTACTAAGTTGGGATTAGTTCGGCAAGCGTGATACTGAAGAAAGGGAAACAACTTAGAAAGCGATTACTTGGATCTATTTCACTCAGTTTGTTTTCAGAGAGAAAGACACTTTGTTTTTTATTAGAATAGACTTGCTTTTAAATTTTATATCTCTTCTATCTCAATCTCAGTCTATGTCTCTTTCTCTCTTATTCTTCCCTTCTGCTATCTTCTTCTTCTTCTTCTTCTTCTTCTTCTTCTTCTTCTTCTTCTTCTTCTTCTTCTTCTTCCTTTTATTTCTCCTTCTCTTTCCATTTCTTTCTCTCTCTTTCTTCTCTCTCTCTCTCTATTTCTATCTCTTCCCTCTTCTACTCTTCTCTCTTTTTCATTTTTATTTTCTTACTTCTCTCTTCCTTGGTTAACCCTTTTGCTTAGACAAAATGGTGTGAGAACCATTGTCTTTTGCTGATATACAAAATAGGAAGAAACGGTCTGTCTGCCTAAAAAATTAGCAATCGAAATCCTAGCTGTTTATCTGCATTCAAACACCGACCTCTAGCAAGGGTAAAAAAAGAGTCTCGATTTCAACTTCAACGCACGTCACCATTTTAGCCTCGTTTCCTTTATTTTCTCTCCGCCATTTTTTTTTCTTCCATTGCATTTACCATGATTTCTTTGTTCTTCTACTGCGTGTTTGAAATGCCTAACTTTCTCTGCACAACAGACTCTCTTTATCTTTTCTTTCATCGATCATTCTGCCCGCATTCACCTGCATATAGAGTTTTCGACTGAATTTGACTTTCTAATTACAAATTGACATAAGAGGCCAGAACCAATATGGCCGCGATGAAGCGAGCCTCAAGAACTTCCGGTTCTTATGGTTCCACCCGCTCACGAAAGAGACGTCACTATTGTCACCCGAGATCCAAGCCAACAATACATCTTATTTGGTTTATTAAGCATTTAATTAATAAACGTTATTGAATGTTGACTGAAAACGGTGAATCTGGATGCTGGCCTTATTTCTGTCGACAAACATTATAACTGGTATGTGTCGCGAGCATAAAATACCGGAAGTCGTCCCCTTCTTTCGTCATTTCGAAAAGAGTGTTATAATTCAAGGTTACTGATTTGACTGGACTAACAGTTAGGTTAATGAAGAGGGAAGAGGAAACTGGCCAAACAAGGAATATTTTTTGAAGCCAGCTCTTCAGTTGGTGAGTGTTCCGAGTCAGCCGGAGACATCTCAAGCAAACAGTGAATATTTGCTTGTTTAGCTCAAAGGTAAGCACATCGGGCTGATTGAGACCGCCTTAAAAATAATGGGCTGGTGATTAACATTTTCAACAAACTTCATTATGTAAAGGAAATATTTTGATTTAGTTCACAAAAATAGAACCTCTTCACATTAAGCGAAAAATAAAGAGTTTAATCTATCTTTTGGTGGGTTGGTTGGTTGGTTTAGTACTCTTGTTGATGCATTTTATGCTAAATTCTATATAACAATTCTGGCCTTTAATTATACAGTACAAAAATGTATATTCACAACCATTTTAAACAGGTAAATATTTCATACTTAGTTGCAATATTAATGTTTTAAGAGTCGGTCTATTAATGTACGTATTTATCGAACTCTTCCATCACGGCCACAATCTGACTCAAGGCCAATTTTTTGGAGGAGTGAAGCCGGTTTGAATGCAGAGTTTTCTTTCTTCTAGACTGGTTGCCAAAACAAGGTTAAAGAACCGAGTCTGCCCAACTATTTATCCCTAACTGGGAAGAGATGGATTCATGCCATTCACAAGAGCATAGGCGCGAAGTGAACCGCAAACAGCCTCGTTTAGGATTTAAACAAGAGGGGTACCGATTCCAGTGTCTATTACAATAATCATAACGTTAAGCATGCCTCCAGTGATCAATACAGCGATATAGTTCATAATCATTTTAAATAAGTAAATAATTCGAATTTAGTTTCAATATCCATGTTTTAAGAGCTAATGCATTGATAAATTTCACAATCATTTTAAACACTTCATATTTAGTTGCAATATCAACGTTTGATCTTTTTTTTTATTTAATGGCATATGACACTTCGCGGGCTATTTAATGCTAAACCATTCTTGTTGAAGGACAGTAATGTTAACCCATAAAGTAAAGTTGGTGACTGTAGTCGAGCGCGACTCGAAGGCCCCCCCCTTTTTAATAGCTACTACACCGAGGTGTAGGGGAGAGTGCAACTTCTTCCCCTGGATTGCTTCACTTTACCCTTGATCCGTGCCTTATAATGCTGAGTGTTAAGCAAGGAGGTATCAAGTACCATTTTTTGAGTCTTTGGTATGACTCGACCTGGGATTGGACCCTTGTCTCTACCTACTTGGCTAATGAACCCATAGCTAAGGGGATACTGGGATGAGTCCAAGGATATTAGTTCGAAAGTGAAGGTAATAGCATGACTGGAGTTTGAATCTGCTTACTACGATGTCATAGTCTAGCACTTTAGCCGCTACCTCAAGGAGACTTCCACATGCAATATAGATATTTTAAGATCCTATATATTTGTGTGGTTCAAAATTAATTACACTTCATAATTAGTTGTGATATAAATGTTTTAAGAGCCCATGGATGAAGTAAGTTGAGAATCATTTCAAATATTATCTCAAACATATCAATTTGACACATACATTAAAGCCCTTATTGAGTGGACCCGGGAGTAATGCCATTGAAGGAATACTTCACATTCCCCAGAGTTCCATAATTGTAGCCTCACTATCAGATGAAGTTGAGTGTCATGCCCAGGATATAATAAAATCGTTTCAGTTTATATGAAAGAGTATGATTTTATTCAGCCCCTCTACCACGAACAGGATGTGACACAGGTCAACGGATTTGAATTCAGAGTTTTCCTTCTCCTTGACTGGTTGTCTAAACAAGGAAAAAGAAATCAGTCTACCCTACTATTTACTCATAACTGTGGTAGGGAGAACATATGGATTCATATCTTTCTCTAAGGAAGTGAAGCATAAACAGCCTCGTTCAGGTTTTGAACTCTTCTTATCTATTCCATTTCCTACGACTATGACCGTTTCACAACAAAAACTTTGATGCGAATATTTGAATCAAAAAAAGTTTTGACACATGAAGGTACAGTGATACCTATTGTAATTGGTGCGCTTGGTAAGGGAGCTGGAAGAGTTTGAATTAGGAGCATGAGCGGAAACTATTCAAACTACATTATTACTGAGATCGATCAGAATACTGAGAAGAGTCCTGGAGACCTGAGGAGACTTAGACTCCAGTGAAAGACCTTCAGTTAACACTAGTGTGAAAAACTCACAAGGTGTATAATAGTGATAATAAGAATGGTCCCAAGCATCTTATGTGGGGTACAGCTCAGCTGTTTATCCCTTTGATAAGATTTCTGCTAGATAGTTTGGTTTCAAATAGTTTTCTCGTTCTCTTGAGGTATTCTTTTTCTTCTTTTTTCTTTTCTTTTTTTTTTCCATCTCCAATTGTTTGATGGTGTCCACTTCCAATATTCACAAGTATATGTAAGTTTCCTTTTCTCCGAGCGTTCTGATTTTGTCTTGATTTGGTAGTTCTATTCCTCCCTCATTTGTCGTTTTCTGTTTTTCATTATTAACATGGCACATTTTTCTATGCCAAAGTCCACCCAATTTCGTCACTATATATCCTCATTGTCTGTATTAGGGTTTCCAATTATTTTTCCTTTTTAACAAACAATTTCATGTCGTCCATGTACATTAGGTGGTTGATTTTTTCTTGCGATTTATGAAGCTTGTATCCGCCTGTGCATTTCCCAAGTATTTGATTGAGTGACATCATCGCTATTACAAATGGTAATTGTAATAGTGCATCTCCCAGGAAGATTCCTCTCTGGATTTTCACCTCAGCTAAATTTTGCCTTCCAGCGGTCTGTTCCACTCTCCAGTTTTTCATGGTATTCTCGATAAACTTTATGATTTTGTCAGATATCGTGAACATTTTGAGACGTTCTATTACCCAGCTTTGTTGTATTATATCGTATGCTTTTGTTGTTGTCAATCCACGCCATAACTAGATTTCTCCGTCTCAGATTTCTTTATTATTATCCTTGTTATAAAATAGGCATAAAAGTAAAGTAAAGTTGGCGACCATACTCGAGGGCGACCAGAAGGCACCCTTTTCAATAGCTACTACACCGAGGTGTAGGGTAGGGCACAACTCCTATCCCTGCATTGCTCAACTTTACCCTCGATACGTACCTTACATTGCTGAGGATTGAGCAAGGAGGTATCAAATACCATTTTTTAAGTCTTTGGTATGACGCGACCTGGGATTGAACTCAGGTCTCCCGGATCATTGACGAATACTCTACCCACTGGGCCAACCCACTCGAAACTATACAATTCTAAGAAACAATTCTTCATACAAGTTACTATTCTTGCTAGAAGATAAACTCAAACCAACCATTTGATATGAGCGAGGTAAGTTGACATCAGTTTTGGGAAGGGATAAAAAAATGAGTTTAGTTTTATTATTTTCATTAAAAAAAACAAAAACAAAAAACACAATTTTCAAAATTGTCAGGCGCGTCCATTTTGCTTTTGTTGCTGGTTGACCAACCAAGACAACATCAAAAAATATTGGTGAGAAATATTAACTAATTCAATTAATAATTTAAGTGGCGTTTATTCATCAACTCGTTGCTAAGATACGCGCAATCATCCCTAAACAGACAAACTCACTTCTAACTAAAATATGGTTACGATTATATATTTTTAGTGCAAAACACAGGCTCACACTCGCGCACGCACATGCACGCACACAAGCACACACACACACACACACACACACACACACACACACACACACACACACACACACACACACACACACACACACCATGGCATTCTGTACTACAGGTCAACTCATGACGTATCTGAACCAAATCTGGAGGCCTATTAAAAAATGTATGATTTTCAGAAATTTTGGAAGAAAATTAACAAAAGTCAACTATTTTTTTAAAATACTTAGAATAACATTTTAATTCATACCTGAGGATAATAGGATGTGTTGAAAGTTAAATAAATGAAAATATGTATTTTTGCTATGGACACTGATAATTATCAAACAGCACAAAGGGGTAGTTATAATTTCTGGTAAAAGATATGATACCCATAATATTGAATCAGAAATATTTATATTATTTACAGGTGTCACTGAACCCTTTATTCAATCTATTCCCTGCAAATGAATAAAGAGTTTGGTTTAAATTTACATTACAGTTACTGGGTTTGACAAACAGAACCCGAGAAGGCTGGAAGACATCAGCCGAAGTGTGTATATAACAATCAATCATCTCAGAAATATAGACAAATAAAACAAAATCATTCAAGGGAAGTTTCAAAACTTTTAGAGCTGGTTCTTTTTCTAATCTGGCTGTGCCATGTTTGCAAAAAATTTTTAAAACTATATTTACAAAAAATGTTACTTAATGATTTATAGCAGACATTTTCCTTTATTGTATGGAAAAGGATGAAACAAAAAATAACCATTGGCAAGAGTTGTCAGAAGAAACTTTTAGTTTTCTACGGTCAGTTAAATTGGTATATTTTCCGTACTTTTCATAATAAAAATGGGTTTCATATTCACTGAGTTTATTATCATTTCTTGTAATATATCCAGCTATGTACACAAGGGCCATTTTTATTTCATTAGAAAGAGATGGTTCTAACTTTTCCAGATTGTCAAATATTTCTGAACCTTCCTCACAAAGTTTATAATCACAAGATGTACATTGGTGACCTGGATTAACATCAAATTCATCAATATTTACATTTTGATTTAAAATTAAAAATGCCTGCTTAACATGCAGCTTTTCAATACACTGTTGAACATTAATAAAACAGATACCACCTGATCCTTGGCGAAGTTTACCAAATTCTTTTTGTTCAGTCGGCTGGGGCTGTAGAATACACCGACTGCACCTCTGTAGAGGGGTAAGACCCCCCCACCCACCAATGAGTGTCCTGATTATGACTCTAAGCAATCTGATGGTGAGGTTCCAGTGATGCTGGAGCTTTGGGGAATGCGGAGTACCCCTTCATTGCCATTGCTCCCAGGTCCACTCTAGCCCGGCGTGGTAGCATCTGACAGGGCGGCCCTATCTATGGGTTAAATAGAACTAACGGTATACTTATGCTAAACTGAATTGTTTGACTAAACTGAATTGCTTTAAATAGAAATGTTTTTGACAATTAAACCGTACTTACATTTAAACTGCGTGCTTATGCTTAACTGAATTGTTTGAAATAGAACTGTTTTTTGACATTGAAACACTACTTAGACAAAACTGAATTGTTTGATATAGAATTTTATTGACATTTAACTGTGTGTAAACATAATCTGTACTTATACTAGACTGAATTAGTTAAATTAGAACAGCTTGACTAAACTGAATAGCTTGCAATTGAAATGTTTTTCACAATTAAACTGTCCTTACATTTAAACGGCGTACTTATGCTAAACTGAATTGTTTGAAATAGAACTATTTCCATAAAAATGGATTTAGCGTTAAATAACCTACAACGGTTGATATGCTCAAACAACCAACCAAACAACCAACCAAATTCTTTTTCTAATGCATCAGTTGAAAATTGCCCAAGTAGTACATATTTATGACTTGTTGCTAAAAGGTGTCGATATAGACTAACAATTCCATTGCAAGTATGATGTATGACAGTAGCAGTGTTTTGGGATGATTGTTTTTTACGATTACCTTGATTTCCAGCTATATTAAGAGCCATTTTACCAAGTTCAATGATAAAATCAAGTCGGGTGGCATTTGGAGATCTGATTTCAGCTTGTAGAGGATCATTATGTAATTTATCAATTTGAAGAGACTTAAGATTTAAAATTTTCCACCATGTCAAAACCTTTTTTATAAAGAGGGCAGTATCATTCTTATCTACACTTAGTCCAGATTGAGTGAGAAGTGCTTTATATGTTTTTTTCAGAAAACACTTTGAGGCAAGAAGAAACCCGTTGTCTTTCTATTGGCTTTGGAGCAATGGAAATTTCATTTAAATCTGCAAGTTTGACAAGTCTTTCAGATTCAAAATGATATAACTGTTTTGCAACTCGTTTTACTCCATCATCATCAAAGTTTAGTTCTGTTTTTTCTATGAGCCACAAATTGCGAATATTTTTCAACTGATGAGCATAATCAAAAAACAAATGTTTATTATCTTCAGTTAACCAAGATTTTTTGGGAAGTGTAGGATTTAAAAAAACTTGATTTATTTGGTTGCCATCACAATAAACTGGTATTTTATTACTCTCATCACACATGGTTTTGTCTTGCTGGCTTCCGTAATTTATTTTGCAAGCAAACACACAGTACTTCCGGGGCACGGCCAGGAATTAAGTAATATCTCAAATGGTAGATTAAACCTCTTTAACAAATATTCCTCTTACCACTTTAATATAGGGGTAAATTTTCAAGCTAAATTAATTATACTCTTAATTTTAGCTTTTATCCACCTACCCCCCCAATACACACAACAATAAAAACCAAAAATTTTAGAGAGTTGCCTTCAGCTTGAGAATCTACTGTTTAATTCTTTAAAAATTGGGGGGGGGTAAGTAATTCCCAACAACCTGCTCCCCCTGTTTGGTGTAATGGACAGACTCCAGAAATGCTTATAAAGTAAGCTAGTTGAATTCTTTTTTTTGCGGTTAGTTGTATGAAGTTGAATAAAGCTTTCCTAAGTTTATTCGCCTCTGGTTATTCATTACAGGGGGGGGGGCATGGTTTTGTTTGGGGAATACTGCCAGGTTTGCAGTTTTGCAGTTTTGCACAATATTATTATTGATCGTTTAATCATCAACAATAAAACTGTTTTTATCAAACAAAAATAGTAATGGTTGCAGAGTGCCATTAAACTAGAAATTTAAAAGTTTTATTACTTTAAAACTTTATATCAAATTTAAAACCACTCATAAATTGCCTTTCCTTTAGTTTGGTTATTTTAATACACTTTAAAGTATATATATATATATATAATATATATATAATATTTATATAAAATATAACTTTTTTCCTTAAAGCAAAACAACTAAAAGTAAAAACAATGCATTTTGTCCTATAACAACAATACGAGAAAAATATCAAAATAAATGTGATAAATAAAATGGTATTATTATTATTATTATTATTATTATTATTATTATTATTATTATTCGTTTAAAATAAATTTCAGTAAAAACATGAAACATTTTCAAACAAAAATTACTTTTAATGGAAATGTTGGATAAAGTTTTAATAGAGAAATTTTAATGAACCTTTCTCTATTAAAATTTTATTCAAATTTATTATTCAGACTTAAACGTCTAATAGAAAAATGTTGACTTATGCTAATTTTTATCATGGTTAAAAACTTGAGAAAATTAAACTTTAATTTCGTTGATGTTACGTTTTTACCCACACTAACAATGTTTTGTTTGTTTTTTTAACCACATCAAAAATAAATATCAAATTAAATAATGACATCAAATTTATGAAAAAAAAAAATTCTAATTCATTTTATAATAAAAATAGTTTGCTTTATATCTTTGAAGAAAGTAAATCAAATTCTGTTCAAATTTGTTTAATGTTTTATTGTTTTACTTAAAATAACACAAAATGCTAAAAAACAATTGCATTTTATTTATGAATAATTCTTTAAACTTTAATTAAAAAATGTTGAACAAACTTTAAGAGGGAAAATGCCAAAAATGAATTAAATTTTAATTTAAAAATGTTAAAGCTTTAAACTTAAATAAATCTTTTTGTGCGAGTGAATTTCAGCCCCAAAGTTTCCTTTTTACAATTTAAATAAAAATAATGTATCAACTCAAACTAAGATAATCAAATATACTTATTTCAACTAAATAAGTTAAATGATATTCCAACCAAAGGTAAAATTAAAAAGATTCCTTTGAATTTCTTGAGCTGACAACACAAGCAGTTAGCTCAAACGGAAACTAAAACGATCTAATTCTCTCCCTTTAATAAAACCGACCTTCCGTCTAATGACCTGCGTGCGCTATGAAGTGGCCTGTAGTATAGAACGCCATCACACACACACACACACACACACACACACACACACACACACACACACACACACACCAAGAAACCAGAAATAATTTGTGTTATCATACATTTAATTTTTCTGACTAAAAAGATTCTTGTTATTATTACAAACCGTACCTAACTGTATTACATGCGAGCTGTAAAATGACGCAGATTTGCCTATATAAGATTTTAGGATTATCATTCGTATTTATAGGATATTTTAATTGCTTGTATTGTTAATTTACAACGATTACAGATTTGTTTACAACCAGCGTGGCGTATGGAAGACAGCTTTGGGTTTGTTCGGAAATTTCAGATATCCTCGTAAACACCAAGAAGTTAAAACCATATTTCAAATAGATATTTGATTTTATTATTTTCCATAGGTGAAAGTGTAGTATTAAGCTATTTATTTTTCTGATTGAGTGACTAAGCTTTTTTTTAGGCCGGCTGACCATTGAGATTAAATAGATACCCTCTTGGCGCGACATCTGGCTTCAACAGAGAGAGGGCCGAAGCTCATATAAACTGTGTTCGTATTATCATGACACTGAAGAGGTACACCACACTTACCCACACCTTCAGAATTGCAATCTCACCCCCAGATAAAGTTGAGAGCCATATACAGGATACACCTCGGTATGGGGATCTTATTCCTCTGCAGAAGACGCAGTCGGCATATTCTAACCACTAATCAAGAGGGTGATCAACAATGTAGGTTTTAACTCTACATCCAAATTTCTCAGTAACCCGAGCATTTGGTTTCTGCTTTGATTGTCGTTATTCACTAAAAATATATCAATGTTTAAAGAAAATACGAACAATATTAGTGCAAATTCATGGTTTAAAACACAACACACAAGAAACCAGACGGGTGTCTTGGGTACAAACTTTATCACTTATCATTCGCCATTTTGACAATTCAAAATCCTGACACAAAGAATAGAAAACGTGTTGTTCTGAAAAATGGCAAGAACAAAATTTTCTAAAAGAGACATTCGACCTCACGGGGCTCGTTCTTGCCGGGTTAATGGGGGTGCGGTCAGAGGGTCGAGGCCACCGAACGTTTCAACTACAACGAGCACTAAAAGAAATCTGTTCGAAAGCGGTGACCAGTACCGGTTCATTTGCCAAATATTTATTATTATGAACCCCAAAACATGATTAAATGCCTGAGTTGTTATGTTGATTGCTATAGAATTTGCTTCTTTTTGCATAATGTTCCTACTTTTAACTCTCATAATCAATAGATTAGAAGCAAATTGTCTGTTTATTGAGATACTTATGACAAACAATATATATATATATATATTTAGAATAGCGTATACACAGAGTCAGTGGCGCTTGGTGACTGTCAGTTTCTCGCCTAAGCTATCATCAGACCATGAAGTTCCCAAATGCTGGGTATCTCTTTATATAGTGTTGCGTTGGGCATGATGGCAAGGGTGATCTTGTTTGTGGGCATTCTGAGCAGGATAGTCTAGTTTGTAATGCGTGATTATTTACATGGCTATATTCATTTTATTATTTGTTAAATTCTGTTTCCTTCCACTGGCTATGCAATTGTTGATACAACTTTCTAATTACATCCGCCCCGAATATTTACAACCGGAACTAATGGTATCACTTGGTCACAAAGGAATGGACATAACAGTGTTGGCCGTCACTAACTCACTTTGTTGGTTTGTGTCGAACCAAGTGCAATATAACATGGAGAGTGCTCAATATCTAGGATAGAGCTATCATATAATAAAAATAAATAAACATATATTAGATATATATGTTTAATTCATGGAATTTAGACTGCGAACCCTGGGTTTCATGGAGTTTTTTTTGCAAAACAACAATCATCAGGCAGTTAAGAAAATGAAATGAATCGAAAATCGAAAAAATACACTTAAACTCATACAAATACACATTGATACGCAACTATAACCCATACACGCATACGCACACACCTACACACACTCACACACTTACAACCACACGTAAAAAAAACATACAAAATCACAATGGACTTTTGACTGTATTTTTTCGATTCATTTCATTTTCTTAACTGTCTGATGATTGGTGTTTTGCAAAAAAACTCCATGAAACCCAGGGGTCGCAGTCTAAATTCCATGAAATATATATATATATATATATATATATATATATATATATATATATCGTCCATAAATAAGTACACCCCCAACCGATTTTTTAAAGTTAATTTTCTTCAGCAAAGATAAAAACAAAATGACAACGTGATACAATAGAACTGACGGTCAAGTTTCGTCGAACAGTTCTTATCATTTAATGTATTCGGACTATTATCTTCATCTTCATTGTTATACTCTCAACGTTTCGGCCGATATGTCCTTCCGTCTTCTTTATATGTTTCATGTCGAACTCGGGAGTCTACACAAAATCTCAAACTGAACTTTTTATTTAATCCCAGCGGGTAGATTTTTCTAATTCTATTAACCATAACCAGGTACAAGTGTTAATCTATAGTAAATCTTCCTTGTTATTCTTACCTATTGTTGGGATTGAACCTGCAACCTCCCGATGATTTCACTCAGAAGCACCTTCCAACCAAACGCCTACACATGGTGTAACGAATATTAGCATTTGCTTAAAGAGCTTCTAAGTGAAATCATCTGGATGTTGCAGGTTCAATCTTGACTACAGGTAAATAACAATACAAGCAAATGAAATATACTAAATGATAAAAATTATCAAGGTTCATCTCAGAAATTTAGACAAATGATAATAGAGTAAATATGAATATTAACATAATCGATTGAATAAATTAACAATTTACAATGTTGATATAATTTAACCACGTAAAAAACACGCAGTATAAACTAACATAAGTAATTATAGCCAACTACTTTATTAATTTCATATATATATATATATATATATATATATATATATATATATATATATATATATATATTGTATATAAAACTTTTCTACGTCATCATAAGAGTACACCAGGTTGTGTATTTAAAACCCTTATCTCTCCTAATCATGGGTCAATATTATCACTAATGTTCTTCTACTAGGATGGTTTTGGGATTGAATTAAACAACGACGGTTGATGTGCCATTAAACAGAAAACCAAAGAAAACCACTACATTGTGGGCTCTTCTGTTGATATAGAAATTAGGAATCAACACAGGAACATTTTTCAATACAAAAAATGATCACAAAAAGCAATTCCTTCATCCAGATTCATTGGTGATATGGTAGAAATAGAATTTTCTGTTATGTTAAATTATTTGTGTCTTTGAATTATTTTTAATCCCCAGATGTTCGTAAAATCTATCATTTTTATTTTATCTACAATCTTTTTTTTTTTTTCATTTATTTTCATTTCTTTTGAAAAAAACAACTTTATTTATTTATTTTTATAAGATTTTTTGTGGAAATACGGTCCGATTTTAGTTTAATCTAACTTCTGTTCTATTTTAATGACAGTTGTATAAAATATTTTTCTTTTTAATGATTAAAGTGTATTCTTTCTTAAATTTCTATCATATATTTGATTTTTGAACGTTATATTCCCCTAATCATGAACATGATAAAAATAAAGTCATGAGTGTATTATAATTTTTTTTTTTTTTTTTTTTTTTTTTTGTTATTTGAGTTCAAAATTGTTCATAATTTTAATTGATGACAGTACTCGGCCAGATGTTACTAAGATGGCACTGAAGAAGCTCACTGACTTGGGATATGAGACTTTGCCACATCCATCACATTCTCTTGATATCTCACCTAACGCCTACCTTTTTTTTCAGGCATCTGGACATTTTTTAACACAAAAAAATCCCGTTCCAAAAGGAGAAGTAGAAACTGTATTTAAAGATTTCTTGGCATCAAAAACTTTAGAATTTTATCAGACAGACATAAATAACCTCGTTAATCGATGACAAAAATTCGTTGATGTTCAGGGATCAGATTTTGACTGATTAAAGTAAAGTAAAAGTAAAGTTGGCGACCTTTAGGCGAGGGGTGACCCCCGAAGGCTCCCTTTTCAATTGCTACTACACCGAGGTGTATGGGAGGGCGCTACTCCATTCCTGGATTGCTCCACTTTACTCTTGATCCTTACCTTATAATGCTGAGTGTTAAGCAAGGCAGCATTAACTACCATTTTTTGAGTCTTCGGTATGACTCGACCTGGGATTGAACCCCGGTCTCCCGTACCATTGGCGAACACTCAACTAAAACACGGTTTAAATTCATTAATGCGCGGATAAAAGTTAATTCTAAGATCGCCCATTATTTTCCGAACAACGTAATATTTTTCAATTTTTTAAATTTTATTCAGTTCATTCATTTATCTATTTTTTTAATTTTTATTTGACAGCCTAAGTAAAGTAATCAGTAATTTCCAGGTGATTTCATTTTTTTTCCAGGTCTGGTTTCAGAATCGAAGAGCCAAATGGAGAAAGAAAGAAAAAGTCGGCCCGCAAGCACACCTCTATGGCCCATATTCAAATAGCTTGAATCTTGGATTGGGACGAGTCGGTGTTTTGCCCAGCCAACAGAGTTATGCTGATCTTTTAATGAAATCATATGAGAGCCACATTTTAGGGCGGTACAGCCTCGCTTCAGCCCAAAGTGTCGGGGCACAGTTCAGCTCATCTACTGCGGCCGCTGCAGCTGCGGCAGCCGCTGCTGCCGCGGGCTTTTATAGCCCGATGGCCCTAGCTGCCGCTGCTGCCGGACTGTCATCCACCTCACCAACCCAACTAAGATCGTTCCCACCCCTCAGCACGCATCTACCACCACCCCCAGGTTCTTTTCAACATCTCCTGGCCAGTATGACATCCACGGCAGCAAAGACACGGGACAGCGCCACTAGTAGTAGTAGCAGCAGCAGCAGCAGCAGTAACACTAGTATTGGAAATAGTAACAACAGTAACAGTAGTAGTAATAGTAATAATAACAATAATAATAATAATAATAATAATAACGTTAGCGGAGGAGATGGGAGTGGTTCGGCAGAAAGTGGTGGGAATTCCCGAGGAGAGACGACGGCTCCAACGTCACCAACGTCGGCTATGACGAATAATTCCGGACTGACGATCTCTTCGGGAAGTTTCTTGGATGCTGACCGGCGTTCGTCGAGTATTGCCGCTCTCCGAATGAAAGCGAGGGAACATGAATTAAGACTTGGATTAAATGGCAAATGTAACAGCATTGTTTACTAAAAAAAACAAAAACAAAAAAATAAAAACGAACGACACAAACATTAGGCATTTCTGTCCGAACTTCAGAGGCAGAAAAAAAACAATAACACTGATCTAGTCAAACTAATGCCCTCATCTTGGTTGTTACAGTAAACAACCTTTCGACCATTGTATTCTTCGGCCTTCTTCATATGTCGGACGTATTTGGTAACCTTATAACTTTTAATCAGTCTATAAGGAGATGTAGGGATACAATAAATAATTATCTCCCTTTGAAATTTATATGTCTCGTTAGGGGCCTCGTAGGGTTTGACTTGACAGAGCCAGAAACTCATTCTTGACTTCTTTTCACATCTGTTCTTTGAACAAAATAGCAGTAAAGCTACATGGCTATATTATTCTCAATCATGCCTTTTTCCATTCTGAACCCCTTCTACATACTGCTTGTTCATGGAACTCTATATGTATATTTTTAGCTGTTGGGACAATATTTGTGTATTTTTTCTTTTAATACGACTGGTACGTATATATATATATATATATATATAAGAAGGTTAAATGTTCTTGTATGTTCAAATGAACTTATCTTGTCTTTCCTTCCGTTGTGTTCAGTGTTAGTATATCACGGATAAACTAATACTAATATCGATCATTGATGAGTGGGGATTCGACTAAATATTTTCCCAACCACCAAACATTTCCAATTGGGGTAAATTGTTTTCATAATTCTGTCCATTCTAGGGTATATTTAACCTTCTGATCGGTTAACTGATCGGTCAGATATGATTATCCAAATATATGTTTGCTTATAACCAAATCTAATAATATCATTTGGTTGTAGAGGTGTATAGATATATATATACATTTTCTTCAACCTCGTTTCAAATCTGCTTAAGATGAGCTTTCAAATTTTAATTATTTTTAAACTGGTTACATTTAAAAATGAATTATTTCTGAAAAGGGTCAATTTTATTCAAGCACAACGTAGTGGACTCTTCTAATGATGTAGAGCCACATTTCTTTTTCCTTCCACTGGTTTCTGCCACTGTTGAGACAACTCTTTAATTCCATCAGACCCGAACATTTACAACCTGAACTAATGGTATCACTTAGTCAGAAAGGAGTTTAGATATACAAAAGTATATATGAATATAAGTATATCGTCCATTAGTATATCCCTACTAATTTTTTTTTAGATAAAAAGTTAATTTTCTTAGCCCAAGATAAAAACGACGACAACGCAATGCAATAGAATTGACTTACGGTCAGGTTACACGGGAAGCACCGATTCCTGCTAGATCACCGAAGTTAAGCAGTGATAAGCCTGTTCAGTACTTACGTGGGTAACCACTTAAGCAACAGCAAGTAATGTAAACAATCTGAGGTATGTCTGCCATATCTAAGCAAATCTTAGTCTATAACAACATAATGAAGCCAGAACATGAAAGTTAAGCAGCTCTGAACCTGTTTGATACTTAGATGAGTGACCACTTGAGCAACGGCAGGTGACTATAAACAAACTGAGACCTGTGTATCATATCTAAGCAAAGCTTCAAAGAGTTGAAAGATTTTCTACTGAGTGGGGGAAAAAACATTCCAGTAACTGTGCAAATCCAAGGAGATCAATGTCACCACGACGACAATCAATAATGATAAGAAAAAATCAGTAAATGCGGATATACCAAATATTGATCTGCCAAAAGTTTTTTTCGCAATGGTGTTCTTATTATTGAATATTTATTCTTTACTAACAGAGTTTCAATACTGCTGAGTTTGATAATAAAATATGTAATAATATCCGTTTTGATTGTATAATGTTCCACTAGAAATAAGAAACCCCTAGTATATCAGTTTGGAGGAAATAAACGGTTTATAAATTTCAAAATATCCTCGGGGTGTACTTATTTATAGACGATACTGTATATATATATATTTTTTTTTTCGAATGATTTTTAAAGCAGGATTTGAATTAAAATTAATCAGGAATGGGTTAATAATTTCCCTAGTAAGTCAAGTGAAGAAATTAACACAATATTGGAACGTTAGATTATGAAATACAGACATCAGGTTTAAATCTTCCAGGTTTTGGTAACTAATTCCTTGGGGCAATAACTTTGTAAGTAGAGGCATTTATTAAGTGTTTATCGTTACCTTGTGAGTTCAATCTCTGTGTCAAGCA
Source organism: Sepioteuthis lessoniana (assembly GCA_963585895.1). Taxonomy (NCBI): domain Eukaryota; kingdom Metazoa; phylum Mollusca; class Cephalopoda; order Myopsida; family Loliginidae; genus Sepioteuthis; species Sepioteuthis lessoniana. The sequence continues at coordinate 7,685,996 of OY757917.1, read as the reverse complement.
GTAAATGTCATATACGGCTGCGAAAGTAGTAGAGAAATACTCACTTGACGTCTCGTTCTGGCTTGAGTCAACTTCACCTTCACACCACTTTTCTACAGTAAATTTCAGTTCAGCGAATATTGTTACGTCATAATAAATCACAGTATAATACATTTAAAATAAATGAAACGCTTAAAAATTAATGATAAAGGATAAAAGAAGCTAAAAAGAATTTAAAATACAATAAAAACTTTTCTCTAAGAATGTATATGTTGTACAATAAAGTATTTACATCGAAATATTTAAAAAAAATATACGCCATTACGTCCGGAATATGTTACAGCTTTTGGAACCAATTATTGACGTAGGACGCTGTGTGACTATAATTTTATTGCGTTTATCATTCTTTAAAATGTGACTAAAATGTGTTTTTTGTGTTCTTTAAGGTTTAGTTATAGTTTTTAACATGTTTGTTTACATTTTAAGACATTTTATCCGGTTTTCGTCAAAAACTGAGTTACGTCAAGACTTTTCAAATCAATTAGTTGATGTTGGGCAGAGTACGAATATATTACAAAAAGAAATTAACTAGGAAAGATCATATCACCTTATCATTTCTCTCCTATATATATATATATATATATATATATATATATATATATATATATATATATATATGGTAAGGTTTGGAATGGAATCTGACGGTATGATGAAAAAAGAAAAACAGTATGAAAAATCAGATTGACATATTTCGCTATCAGCATTGTGTCCCCAGAATAATTTTGATATCATTATACTGATGGTAAATGATACTGATTACGCTATCCCTAAGGCGAAATATGTAAATCTAATTTTCCATACTGTTTTACTTTTTTCTTTCTTTTTTTTTCTTTTTTTTTTTTTTTTTGTCATATACATCGTATTTGTCGTATTTATTTCAAAGGACTATTTGGGCTTTGGAGATGACAGCAAGAACATTACGTAAAAATAAATAAATTTTATGACTTACGGTAAAATCACGCTGAAAGAACTGGTTCCTGGTAGATCACGAAAGTTAAGCAACTATGAATCTGTCTAGTACTTTCATGGGTGACCACTTGAGCGACAGCTGTTACTGGAAGCAGCCTGAAGCCTTTGTGCCATATCTAAGCAATGCAGCAAGGTCACGAAAGTTAAGCCGCTATAAACCTGTTCAATACTTTGATAAATGATTACTTAAGAAACATCAAATTCTCTCTAGCAATCAGAGCTAAATTTTTATAAATAACATGACAAGGTATACATTTAGCTATGTTTGTGTTTCTGAATGCTAAGTGTTTTTAAGTAATGTAACAAGGATTAAAATTCTCGGGTTACAAAATACTACCTGAAGATGGGCGGAGAATACAACGACCGAACATTGTGTTAATGACATCCAGGATAAGGATATTGGTCTAATTATTCGGCATGACCACTAATCAAACTCTATACTACATAAAAATCTTCTGACCTTGTCTGGCCAAAATAATTTCACAAGATTCTTGTCAGTTAAATTCTGGAAAGACAACAAATAAACAATTTCTTTTATTAAAGCAAGAAAAATATTATCTTTTGAGATAAACACATAATGTATAATGTTTCTGAATGGTCATGATTTTTACAATTCCAAAACGAGGCCAGTTCGTACGCCATTGAGAACAGATCAAATGAATATGCTAAATATTTATTTGTAAAATTTATCATTAAATTCGTAAAAGAAACTACAACATTGATTTTTGCAAAGCGTCTATATTTTTATAATTTTGTTTGTAGTAAAGATAAGCCAACAGATAACACTTTAATCTTTTGAAAGAATTATCTAAAAATTAAAAATATAAATTTATCCCTACCCACTAAGAAAATTATTAAAAATATTTACACTATACACAAATCAATATTTTTTTTTTTAATTCAATAACGAATTTTACATACAAAAATTTGGCTTACAGGACCTCCTCTCAGTCGTGCACTAGCATGTATATACTATGACGGTTATTTTGATTATCTGCCCTTGATTAGAGTCTTTTCCACTTGGTTTTGTTTTTTAAAAAAATGTTCTTATGAAAAACGCATGGCTGGTCTTTTGAGGTGCGGAACCCAATTGGGAACATATGTATTGCAAAATGTTGTTGTGTATACTTAACAAGCCGAGAGTTGATTACACTTAAGCCCGGGCCCCCTTATTAGGTCCAATTGGCTTAAGACCGGTCCGAGAAAAAGAATTAGCAGCAGGCAACGGTGTAATAGATAAATAAATAAAACCACTTATTGTCAACGTCTTTCCTTGATCTTCATCAGATCATGTAGACGCAGGATGAGAAGTTTGTCTTTAAATGTCGTAAAATGGCCTAATGGTCGACCAGATATTCATAGCTTATCGTAAAAGTAAAGCTCAATATGACAGTGTAAAAAGCATTTTTTCTGAATTCACCATGAAAGAACGACGAAAACGTTGATATCAAAAGTATAACAAAAAATAATATTTTTGTTAAACATTTGATCGCATTAGATTTGGTAAAGGATTGTATCAAACAGCAAATCAGGAAAAATTGAATATAATAATATTGTTTGACAATGTTTCATCTAAAAGTTAAAATAAAGAATTAAGTGATTTATTATTTAACAAAATATGTAAGAACTTGAAAAAAAAAACTGATTGAAAAGGAAAATAATCTAAAATAAATATCCACAGAATAATGCACTTTAACAACGAACTTCGAATGGAACTAAAATCATCTCTCAGCTTTCCAATTTTTTTATGGTCCTGTTCATTAAATTAACGTTGCACATAATGACCCCTGCGTAAACATTTGGTTTGTAATTTTTATCGACTATACAACTCTACTCGCCAAACATTCTGATACAAAAAAAAAAAAGAAGGAAAGAAAAAAGAATTGAACAAAACGCTTTCTGATTAGTAGTCTGTTTATTGGGTTTTTACTCGGTATTACTTTCTCTTAATTTTTCCAAGAGGCTCATGGGATTTGATGACGTCATAATTGAAATCATTATGGCTGAAATAGCAGGAAGTTATGTATCGCTACACTTATAGTGTAACTGTGTCTTTATGCATCACTGTTGCTTTTGCAATAACCGTGACTGACTGCATCACGTTACAAGTCGGTAACTATAAGTTGAACACACACGAGAAAATTTAAAACTTTTTTGAAAAAAAAGAGAAAAAGCAAAACGAAACAGTTTCTTAATTGATTATTTTATGACCATTTAAATGGCTGACGCAAACCAACCCTGTGTCACATTTTGGCTTCGTGGGGTAGTCAAATAAATACCCTGGCGCAACTTAACAACACCGAGGCAGACGACATGTCTACTTACATGCTATAAAAAGAAAAAGAGTTACCTCTCCTTTCTATTCTTGGATTCATTCATTTAAAGTATTCAGATAAAAAAAATAATGGATAAAAAAAACACGAGAAAAAAAGAAAGAAAGAACACAAAAAGAAAAAGAAAACAAAAAAAAACGAACACAAACAAAAATGTCGAACAAAAAACGATAACTTCTTGTCAATACGTTTCATTTTTTTTTTCTTACTCTCTTTGTTGAAATATATGTATTTGTCAATGTCTCACTGAGTCTATAATTTATATGCATGTTTTAATAATTATTTGTTGTATACCTTTCTGTTTCATTACAGGTTTTAGATGGGTTTACTCTGGCGTATAAACTGTCTACACATGTACAGACAAGTAAGTTAAGTTTTGGGACAATGCGTAGAATTATTCATAACACATCATCACATTTTGAGCTGATATAAAACACAAATTAAGAATATCCCTAAAACCACCAATAAACTTTCCTATGCATCCAAATATAAAGTTTTATCATCTATCTTGCTATTAATAATAGTTTGGTTTCCTTATTTAATGGCATATTAACCTTCGAGGGTTATTTAATATCAAAGCCATCCTACTTGAAGAACAGTCGTGGTAGTGTTTAAACCATAGCTGATTAGGGGGTTCATACTTTTCACAAGGGGGGAATTAACTCGAAAGTGAACGTAATGGCACAACTAGAGTTCGAACTCGCTTACTTCGTTTGTCCAGTACGTTAGCTTCAACTCCACGGAGACTTTCACTTATTATGTATTTAAAATAAATGGAGTGTAAGTTTTGTGCAGTTATCTAGGTTTCTTTTTGTTTTGCAGACAAAATTAACAAAGATGTTATTTGTTTATAGTTGGCTGGTTGGTTGATTATATGGTATATCAATATAATATTCTATTATCAAAGATTTCAGTACTATATCACATGCCTTTTGTTGTTAATGGTTCCGAAAATTTGGATAATAGAATCCTTGAAAATGTACAAAATATCGGATAAAATCATAAACTTTATTACGAAGGGCATGGAATCAACAGTCAGCGGACAAACCCTAGCAATGGTGAAAATCCAAAGAGGCATCTTCCAGGGTGACCTACTCTCATTATTACTATTCATTATAGCAAAGAAGCCTCTCAATTACATACTTAAGAAGTGAACATGGGGCCACAAATTTACAAAATCATTAGAAAACATTAATCACTTTATGTACGTGGATGATATCAAGGTATTTTCAAAAAGTGAAAAAAGAAGGTTGACCCTGCAAAACACCTTACATCCAAGAGATGACATAGATTGCATGTATCAAAAAAAAAAAAAAAAAAAGGAGAAATAGGACTCGCCACCATTGAAGATTGTGTAGATGTATCAATGCAAGGACTCGGGGGAGATATTAAAAAAACGAGGGATAATTAATTACAGCAGCTAGTAACACCGTTGGAAACAAGAATAAACCGAAAAACAATAAAAACTAGAAAACAGAAATGGGAAGAAAAACAAGAGTGTGGATATTTTAAGCGACAAACCAGCGAGATTGCAGACGAGGGGACGTGAATATGGCTGAGAAAGGGAAAATTCGAGAGAAACTGAATCTCTTCTAACGGCAGTACAAAACAAAGTCACAATTATATCATAGCGAAAATTGATAATATGCCACAGAATAGTAAGTATAGGTTATGTAGAGAAATAGATGAAATGGTGAATGACACAATAAGCAAATGCAGCTAACTGACATAAAAGGAGTACAAGTCTAGGCATGACTGGTTGAGAAAGGTGATTCACTGTAAAATGAGCCAAAAACTAAATTTGACCGCACTAACCTTATATCGAAGTAAGTGAGTTCAAACTCCAGTCACAATAGTACGTTCTCTTTTGGACTAATACCTTTGGGAAAGGTAGGAACCGAATTATCTAGGTAAAATACTATTGTTGTACATTGATCTGCGACCCGGCTGGGCTGTCAAAATAGGAAATGCACCTATGTAAATAACAGATGCATCCGGTCGAGGAATATCAGAATTATAACCTTGACCGTGGATGGGTTGAATGAGTGCAATTGTGACGCCCACAAGAAGAAGGGGCGTTGAACTATTATATAACTCGGAGAAGACAGGAAGTCAGTTAGTTTGGAGACCAGACCAGTTGGAGATAAGATGCGGTAGAGAAAGCCAGCACCCAGCAGAGGGACCCCTCAGGCCCCCGATTGAGCAGTTTGGAGATCAGACCAGTTGGGGATAAGATGCTGGATTGAGGAACATGTCCCAGAGAGACTGGGCCCCCAGGCTCCTGGCTGAGCAGCCCAGGAGAACGGGAAAGAAACGCTGATGGCCATAAGAGTGGGGATCCATATGTTGCAGTTCTGTTCGGTCTCCAACTCCTTCTCACACACAACCCTTTCAAATAAAGTGAGAGGTATATTTTTCTAAGAAGTGTGTCGCTCGTCTTTATTGTGTCGTCGTTATGATTGTGCATGCATGCAGATGTATATGTGTTTGTATAGTTGGTCATGGCTATACAACACTATCACTACTATTTTCCTACAAGGATGGATTTGGCATTAGATAACCCGCAAAGATTGATATACCATTAAGCAAAGAAACCAAAACAAACAATACGACAAAATTTATGGATCAAAACACAACACATAAGAAACCAGGTATTATTAGAGTCATAAATCATTTGATTTTTTAACTAAAAAAAGATTCCCGTTATTTTTACTCACAATACTTAACTATATTACATGAATGTTGTAATAGAATAGACGTAATAATTTATATGTTTTGCTTTCAAGTAACTAATCTTATTTAATAATAATGATAATTCATCTTATATATTTTTAAGTAGTTCTATTTATTAAGAATAATTTGCACACACTTATATGGTTTCAAGTATTCCTAATTAAAACTAATAATTTTAAAACATATCAATTTGACTGCTGGATAGGACCCAAACAAGTACAACCACTTCGAGTCCGAGTGGGCCGGGGAATGGGTATTCCGCACCCCGAAGAGTTACATAAATGGAGCCTCATCTTCAAATGCCAAGTAATGTCATATACCCAGGACGAAAGGAAGAAAGAGAAAAGGAAACACAGTGATTCCTCGAGATACGAAATTAATCCGTCCCGGAGGGGATTTCGTATTTTGGAATTTTCGTATCATGGGACAAGATTTACCCAATAAATGGCGTAAATCGCTCCAGCCCCCAAAAGCAGTCATATAAATATTCTATCCCTCCCCCTAAAGGAATATGTTTGTTAATGACAACAGTCATTTACATAAATGTTAAAAATCGATGAAAAAATAATAAAATCAATGAAAAATAATAATAAATGTTGTTACGAATAATGACACTTCACTTCACCTTCGAATCGGGCACTTTCGATTTTCGTTTTCGTATCATGAATATTTTTTCGTTAAATGGGACGGAAATTTCTTCGAAGACTGTATCGTATTCTGAATTTTTCATATAATGGGTTTTTCGTAAGTCGGAGTTCCACTGTAAGTTTGAATAGCATAGAGACTAAGTCAACGGCGCTTAGTGACAGTTATTTTCTCCCCGATACGATCACCATTTTGGCTTGGTGACCGCATTGGCAAGAAACTAACAGTCACTACCGTGGTTGACGCTTTTCAAACTTAAATATACATATGCTCTATCACCGATATCAAGCACAGTTTATTTATAAAAATAGCAAACCATATAATGATATTATCATTTTTAAATATATTTCAATCATACATCCTAGATGCATCAAGGAGGTCTTCAGTGATGCAACTGTCTTCATTGCCGATTTCGGGTTATTTCTGCATCATATCGGCTCCGACAGTAACCCCGGCATGACTCTGGAAGAGCCAAGCCACCTCCGTGATCGCGACGTGCTACACTCGTGCCTCTACCAAAGCAAATATATATATATATATATATATATATATATATATATATATATATATATATATATATATATATATATATATATATATATATATATATATATATATATATATATATATATATATATAAGAGTTGGGTGCATAGGATGGTGTAATGGTTAGCAAGCTAGACTAGTAAACCTTCACAAGTGAGTTCGGGTCTCTCTGGGTGCCCGATTCATACGGCCTTGTGCTAAATCTAAGCAAAAAGCTTAGTAAATTACAATATCCAAAGGAATTGTGTCTGTTTTGGTATGTACGTGTCAGTTTATAACTCAGAAAAGAAATTTCATTGACCATTAAAATTGCATATACACTTTAAAATATTTATAATAAGGAAAAGTACAAAATTTAGTTTTTGATTTTTACTGATTGAATTACATAATTTAATAATTTAAAATTGATCAACATGTGGAACTCTTCACAGTTCTTCATAAATAAGTATAAAAAAAGAAAAGAAAAGAAGATCTCTTCAGTCTTTCTTAACTTCTGTCATATAACATGAATACCATTTGAATTTATTGCTTTATCGAAAATAATTGTTTTATAATTTAGTACTCATTGCAAAAAAAAAAAAAAATTCTAAATTTTTGGGGAAAAAAAAAGAAAGATAAAAATCATGAAAATGTTTCAAATCAAAGGGTAACGTTTTTAGAATACTATTAAATTTTATTGCGAAAAATTCAACATTTTTATTTCTTAGCGTCTCTCAATTGTAGCTTCCTATAATGTAACAATTTTTAGAGGATAAAAAAGAAAAAAATAACAATAATTAAAGGAAGGAATTGTTTATCCATATCGCAAAAACTAATTTTTTTAAACGAATCGTTTTCATGCTTCTTAAAACAAAATATATTTTCAATCAGTGTAATACAAAAACCTTTTTAAGAAAAGAAATAAACTATTTATAGAATAAATGAATACTTTTCATTGGAATAGACACTCAAAAGTTTCCACCTAAAATAAAGACACATTTTTAATTCTTAGCTTCTTTTTATTGTTTCATTTTTCGTCCGTTTATATATACACCTCTGAATAAAAATATAAGACCACCCTCAAAAATGAAGGAAAAAAAAGATATTGTTTACAATTTTGAAATTATGAAAATCAGATATATGAAAGATAAGGTTAAGATACATTTAAATTTAAAGGAAGAAGAAATTTCAATTCATTTTTTATAAGTATATTAGCATTTATGCTAAATTTTAAAAATTATTTTTGACATAAATATAAGACCACCAATATAAACTAAAGAAAAAAGGACTTCATTTAATTGAAAAATGTGTTATGTATCGTCTATGTAATATAAAAGTTATTAAAACCTTTTTAAGAAAAGAAATAAACTATTTATAGAATAAATGAATACTTTTCATAGGGATAGATACTCAAAAGTTTCCACCTAAAAATAAAGACACATTTTTAATTCTTAGCTTCTTTTTATTGTTTCATTTTTCTAGTGTAAAAAAGAAAATAAATTACACGAATACATTTTTATCAACAGACAATTAAGAACTGAATTCAAATTTTGGTTGTATCTTTTTTAAAAAAAGCCTTTAGAAAAATAAAATTATGATAATGTTTCAAACTACTCATGAATTTAGGGTTACATTTTTAGAAAAATATTTTAAATGTAAATAAAATAAATAAAGAATATTTTAATATATGAATTCTTATAGTTTTATTGTCAGATTTTTAGAAGGTAAATGAAAATTTGAATGAAAAATCGGCTGCTTTTTTGAGAATTATTAACCAAAAATTCTTCTGTAACTGAATATTAATTGTAAAAAATTAAAATTTATTATAAAAAAAAAAAATCACGAAAATATATTAAGCTGTATTGAGTTACATATTTTTATATATTATCATTTTTTTAAATGTTCATTGAATAAAATAATACATTTCATTTGAATTAATTGGCGAAATATTTCAACAACAAATAAGGACAGTTTTAATTCTTTGCTTACTCATTTCTTTCTCTTTCTATCTATCTCACTGGTGTTCTTAAAATCCTTTTAGTACGGTCATGAGTACTTCTGCGAGTACAAATATATGATGAACTCTGCCATCAATCTCGACGGGTGAGGTATCTAGCACTTTAATTAAAGACGTGAACAGTTGAATTACCAACTCTGATGCGTATTATCCAACCCTTCCACCTGTTTTCCTTCTTCTAGGCTTGTTGGCATACCATAACTAAGGAACTATAATTACCCGACTATTTACACATAACTTGGAAGGGAACAGATTGATTCATTCCTTTCCCAAGGGCATTAACACGAAGGGAAACGCAAACAGCCCTAGTCCAAGATTTGAATTCGGGTGATCGATTCCATTTTTTACGATGATAACCGCTATGCTAAGTGTGCCTCCGACACAGTTATTTTTTTTTTTTATTAGTAAAGGCTTTATAGAGAATCAGTCACTCTTTTGGAGTGAGCTGATAACAGGAGAATGGTGTACGAATGTACGACAGATTCACTCGAACTCGGGTTTTTAATTCAGATTTTTTGGCACACACATACACACACACATACACACGTACACACACACGCACGCACACGCACACACACACACACACACACTCACACGCGCACGCGCACGCACAAACACACACACACAATCTCCCATAAATAAATACACTCCAGACAATTTTTATAAAAGTATGTTTATGTAGCAGTTCAAAAATTCGTACACCCCTCAAATACATAATTTCATTTTTGATTAAAATTTCACTGCTGTTGAGTTTGGTAATAAATCACCTCAAATCGCGCTGACAACACGGATTTCCCTAACCCTCTCCATCCGTCCCGATCAGTCATCGCCCCCGGAAGGTGTTCTAAATTACATCCTGTGTCCGCACAGATTTGATGTAGATAAGTTCTTCCTCTTCGACTAACACTAGCACGACCATGTGGAGGGGTCCATCGAATAAAGTCACTCATGAGTTCGTCCTTGCTTCTCCAGATAGTGTCCCGCATGTCTTGTTTGTCTTACTAGGATGGTTTGTGAGATGGGAGGTAAGTGGCCGTGTAGGGGTCCATCGAAAACGTCACTCATGCATTCGTCCTTGCTTCTCCAGATAGTGTCCCACATGTCTTGTTTGTCTTACTTGGATGGTTTGTGAGATGGGAGGTAAGTGGCCGTGTAGGGGTCCATCGAAAACGTCACTCATGCGTTCGTCCTTGTTTCTCCAGATAATGTCCCGCATGTCTTGTTTGTCTTACTTGGATGGTTTGTGAGATGGGAGGTAAGTGGCCGTGTAGGGGTCCATCGAAGAACGTCTCTCATGCGTTTGTCCTTGCTTCTTCAGATAGTGTCCCGCGTGTCTTGTTTGTCTAATTTGGAAAAATTACCAAGGTTACCATGGTAACAAATAATACCGATTAATATCCATTTTGACTATAATAAAATCCTAATAATTCTCTGAACGGATGAGATGAGGTTTGTTAATTTGTAGTATTTCGATTCTTCGGACTATTATCCTCGTCTTTATTTATGTCTGTACAACGTTTCGGCCGATGTGCCCACCGGCCTTCTTCGGGTATCTCTTTTCGAACTTGGGAGCCTTCTTGTCGTAATCGGGATTTGCCACGGAACTTCGAACCCAACCCTTTATTTGATCCACAGGGGAACTCTGCTCTCGTACAAGTTATAATTCCATGTTACTATCACCCTTAACCAGGATTGAACTGTCACTTAGAACTGTTTAAACCCAACGATTATATCCACTGCCCTACGTGTCCACCAGGACAATCCAGTGTCAATTTTGGGGTCCAAGAAACCTAGAACATCAACCAGTTTGACTAGTGTTTTTGTTTTGTTTTGTTTTGTTTTGTACAGACATAAATAAAGATGAGGATAATAGTCAGAAGAATCGTAATACTACAAAATCCTAATAACTTTGATTATGAAGAAAGTCAACTTTTTCATGATAGGATATAATGCTCATTTGTATAGATTAATTGAATTGTGAAATTTCCGCTAATATATATTTAAGTTCATTCCATATTGTATTATATAATAGGTTCGTTATTTCTAATATATTCCCAAATATACTCTATCATATTTTTTCTTCTGTAGTTTCCTTAAGTCGAAAATAACATACGTAGGTCAGAGCTTCTCAGAATCCCTGGAGGTGAGTAAAATTTTGGCATTGTCCACAGGGGGTGAATTTACTCATTTATAGATCGAACCGACCTGAAAGGACTTATATCAGCTCTGTGCGGACACTGGATGCAATCTAGAAGACCTCCCGGAAGCGATGGATGATAGGGACAGATGGTGAGAGAGAGAGGGGGGGAGAGAGTGAGTGAGTGAGAATCAGGGAAATTCGTTCTGTCAGCACGCCTTAATGATGATGATGATACTTTGTTTATTCAAGTCTTCTTTAGATCGACGCAACTTTCAGCATTTCCCTAATTTGTCCTCTATGGAGCAATCAGAAGAAAATGTTTTGGATAACGACTTGTTTATCTATATTAACCACATGAAGAATTGGCAAGCTCAATTCAAGGAAGATTTAAGTATGGAAATTCCAGAATGGATTATTTCTCCATTTGATGTTGATGTGGAACATGCAAATTTAGACACCTTTCTTAAAAAGTATTTATTGAAATGACTTTTAATCTTGGAGCGAAGTCTATGTACACATTTAAAAGAATTCGATATTACTGGAGGAACGAAAAGACTGTCGCAAATTGTCCCAAGTTTTGTGCAACTATTGAGCCCATTTTACAAGCTTTTCTAAGTTCATATTTGATGAAATCTGGTTTTAGCTATTAGCATTATTTACAACAAATTGATTGAATGATTGATTTTAACGGCATTTCGACTCGTCAAGGGTTATTTTATACCTAATGCTTAGGGAATTGCACACGTTACACGTTTTCATTCAGATTATTCAAAATCAAATTAATCAAATCATTATGTACTAATATACCACCATATATCATGTAGGCAAGTTGCGAAGATATTGTACATCTAGTAGAATATCTTATAGGGTGTGATGGTTACAAATGATACATTTTTCACATACTACCCGTTCAAAATATTTAAATAAACGAATAATTTGGCTCTAACCGAAAATACCCGTATCTTTTTGACGTTATCAAATTTTCTTGAAAGAAGATATTTAAAAGCAATTATGTTTTAAACGAATTATTCTATGAAAAATACTAAATTCTAAAATATCCTTTTTCATAGTAGGCTATAAAAAGATTATTTAATAATAAGAATAAAAAGAAAGATTTTAAAAAAGAAAGAAAAATAATGAAAAAGTAAAATTAAAATACAATTGCTGAAATTTTAATTCTTTTCGTGGTAACAGTTCTTAATAAATAAAGCTAAAATTAGATAATCATTAAGGAAAAATGCCGCTCTGACCAAAGAGATCCGAATCTTCACTTGTTAAATCAGTTTCAGTATTGCTAGGCAAATGTTGATGGAGGTGTTATATGATTCAATATTCTTTTATTCATTTAGAGTATTTAGACTATTGTCTTCGTCTTTATTGTCTCATTCACAACATTTTCGGCCTTTCGAAACGACAAGAAACACTTGAAAAAGGCTGAAGGACACATCGGTCACAAACGATATGAATACAACAATACAGATAAAATAAAAATAGTCTGAATATTCTAAATGATAAAAATTACCAAGCTTCATCTTAGAAATTTGAACAAATATGTTTCATTTGTTCATTTATAAGTTTTCTGTATTTTGGAAAAATTGTAATCTTGAAACCAAAAACATTAAAAAAATCACACACCCCTCTCATCTTGGCATCCAGTTAGTCATGTGTTGTGATTTAATATTCAATTAATTTATTCAGGAGTGGATTTAAATTAAATTTGGTTCCAAAGATTGCAATATTGAATAAAAAAACTTTGAGAAGAAGCCCTGTCGTAGATAGTAGTTTAGTTTAACTTAATATCTCATAAGAGAAAACCTATCGGAAAACTTGAATATTTCACCCTCATTTTCATTTTCATTTAGACACGATGCCTTGATTTAATCAAAATCGATGTGTTTAACGCTAATCGAGTAATTTTTAATCAATAATTTTCTTATAAAAATTAAAAATTTAATTCTACGAAAATTAAATGGGAGCTTTATTGATGTTTTGAACTCTCAGAGCAAATCAATCAACATGTAAGTATAGACGTATGCTATATATACGGCATCTCATATATATATATATATATATATATATATATATATATATATATATATATGAGATGCGGGTTGGGGTGGGTATATGTACATACGTATGTACATAAGCTGATTTCGTTACCGACATATGCATTGAAAATCCACGTATATTAAGTAATTAATTATTTTGTATTTATCTTTATTTATTAAAAGAAAACCAGTTAATTTGTAAATTTCTCGATCTTTCTCTAATCCAATCTCTCTCTCATTCACTCTCTCTCCCTCTCTCTCTCTCTCCCTCTCTCTCTCCCTCTCTCTCTAACCCATCTCTCTAATCCTATATCTTTTCTCTCTTTCTCTCTCTCTCTCTCTCTCTCTTTCTCTCTCTCTCTTTCTCTCTAATCCTATCTATCTATCTATCTATCTATCTATCTGTTGGACTATCCATTGTAATTCTTACAATCATATATAATAAATTAAACAAAATTTCAGTATTTAACAAAAAACGCTTCAATTTAAAAAATTTTAATCTTATATATTTTAAGATATTGAAATAAACTTGGTTTTCTAAAGATCTCATCGGTTTCAACAGCTTGAATGCCATAGTCTACTTTCATCAGTGGGAGGTATCTCCCAAGAACCCCAGCACATACATGAAACTGTGTGGCTAGTACCAAACGTTATATCTGCTGTTTTTCCCTGGCGTACATACCTATGATAAAGTTTAATTTGAATACAGTAAGACATCAGCAATAATAACTAATCATACACTATAACGATTATAACATCATCTATCAATCTATACTATAAAAATGAACACATGTGTGTCGTTACTTCGCGAGTTATTGGGGGTCGCGTCGATTCTTATCATGAGCCTCTTTTCCAGTAAAAAAAAACCCACCTCCGAACACACACATGCACACACATACACAAATAAAACGTAGCAAATCGAGCCTTGCACTGGTTGGAAGGTTTCCTTCGGCTTATGACAAGGACAGCAAACATTGGCGTCATAGGCACCCCTATGCCACCCAGGATATGAGTCAGCAGGGCAGGAAAGCTGAATGTTCGCGACCCGGCGTGTGTCGACTAGAGGAACCGGGATAATGAAGAGTGGAGGAGAGGATATTGAGGAATGTGCATGAGACAAAATGATAGAGACGAACGCATGGGGAAAAACAGAAGAGGAAAGATTATCTGAATCTGGTCACTGTTGGTATGTGCCTGGGTCGACCTGTATGTATGTGCTCTTACCTGTTCAGATTGCCTTCTTTCTTGCTACGGTATTCTAAAATAAGAATTGCTGACCACAGAAGATAAAAAATGGATATATACGTGAGAAGATGAGACAGAGTCTGCTCAAATCAATATCAATAGTATCTTGGCCCAAAAGACTTTAATTGAGAACTTAGCTTAGTCTGACACAAGAATAATTAGAGAAAGAAAATGGAAGTCGATGTTTTTTATCCTAGATTGTGTGGCTTTCGCCTTTATAAACAAAGCCTTCAAATCTATAAACAAAACCTTCAAATCTATAAACAAAACCTTCAAATCTACCAACAATGATTTACCTCTATCAACAAAATCTTCCTTTCTATTAACAAAGCCTTCACCTCTATAAACAAAGCCTTCACCAATATCAACAAAGACTTCTCTCTAAACAACGACTTCTCTCTAAACAAAGCCTTCACTAATATCAATAAAGACTTCTCTCGAAACAAAGCCTTCACCTCTATCAACAAAACCTTCATCAATATTAATAAAGACTTCTCTCTAAACAAGGCCTTCACTAATATCAATAAAGACTTCTCCCTAAACAAAGCCTTCGCCTCTATTAACAAAGACTTTTCTATAAACAAACCTTCACTTCTATCAACAAAACCTTCACCAATATCAATAAAGTCTTTGCCTCTAAACAAAGCCTTCACCTCTATCAAAAAAGTCTTCGCCTCTATCAGCAAATCCCACGATCATAAAATGAAACTTTATTTGTTAAATGAAATTTTATCGGATAATTGCGTCTTCTATTTTCTAGTTGATACATAAAACTTGTAATAACAGAACGATATTATGAAGCTGAGATTTTAATTACTTTTAGTTTTAATTACTTTTATATTTTAGTTTCTGGAGGGCATTTGAGTACTTTTGATTCATCAAATGTACTCAAATGGATTACTTATTTTCATCTGTTTATATATACACCTCTGAATAAAAATATAAGACCACCCTCAAAAATGAAGGAAAAAAAAGATATTGTTTACAATTTTGAAATTATGAAAATCAGATATATGAAAGATAAGGTTAAGAGACATTCAAATTTAAAGGAAGATGAAATTTCAATTCATTTTTTATAAGTATATTAGCATTTATGCTAAATTTTAAAAATTATTTTTGACATAAATAGAAGACCACCAATAAAAACTAAAGAAAAAAGGACTTCATTTAATTGAAAAATGTGTTATGTATCGTCTATGTAATATAAAAGTTATTAAAACTGTAATACTTAAAATACTAAAAACATAAATGGCTAATCCTATAGAAAATTTGTGGGGATTGTTTATTGCAAAAGTTTATGAAAGAGGTCCACAGTACTCAGCAATTTCAGAACTCAAAACGCAGTCTTAGACGCATGGGAAAACTACCTAAGGTTCAACTTCAGAAACTAGATGATAGTATGCCAAGCCTAATTTTCCAGATTATCAAAGCTAACGGATGATTCTACTCATATAGATTCTACTCAAATATATATATTTATGTCATAACAAAATTTGAAAATTAAGCATAAATGTTAATATACATATAAAAAATGAATTGAAATTTCTTCATAATTCAAATTTAGTTGTCTTTATGTCTTATCTTTCATATATCTGATTTACATAATTCAAAAATTGTAAACAATATCTTTCTCTTCATTTTTGAGGGTGGTCTTATATTTTTGTCGAGGGGTATATATATATATATATATATATATATATATATATATATATATATATGTGTGTGTGTGTGTGTGTGTGTGTGTGTGTGTGTGTGTGTGTGTTTACGTTTCATTTGATGTCTTAGCAAAAGGTGCTCTCCATCTTTTCTCCTATCCTCACTAAGGAGAAAAAGTAGGGCAGATTCGGATCCGACACAATCATTAGTTTAAGTAATAAAGTTTCATATACATATGCTGAGGCAGGGGTTTTAGGTATATATATATATATATATTTATATATATATATATATACCCAACCCCTTTCTCTCTCTCTCTCTCTCTCTATATATATATATATATATATATGTGTGTGTGTGTGTGTGTGTGTGTGTGTGTGTGTGTGTGTGTGTGTGTGTGTGTGTATATCTAACAACACCTCCGCACGAGCAGGATGTGACACAAGTTCAATTTCTAAGCGGAGTTTTAGTGTTACGAATTCAGAGTTTTCCTTCTCCAAAAAGCTAAAAAGCACAATTTGCTTAACTATTTATTCATAGCTTGAAAGATAATAGTTGAATGTATACTTTTCCCAACAGTATAAACGCCATGTGAAATGCAAATAACCTCGTCCAGAATGATGAGAACCATTGTATATATATATATATATATTCCAACCCATTCCAAATAAATATAAAAAAAACCTCACAGCAAAAAACAATCCAACACAACCTCTGAGGACGATCAGTGAAATAGTCGAAGACGCTTAGGCTAATATGGGACAATTTCTTCACCGTCTCGACTCAGACATAAGGAAAATAATAAGAAGACTTGAACGTCTACAATTAAAGGCCCTAAAAAGAAAATACTTCACCGTCTTCAACAGAACATGCTTAAATAATGACTTGCTGTCTAAGTATACAGTATATATATATATATATATATATATATATATATATATATATTCTGAATCACTCACCCAGTCATTGTGTGATACTTCTAGGATTTCATGACGAATAGAATCTTTTAATTCGTCAGTTGTCTGCTTCCTACATTTAAAGATCATTCAGGTTTTCGCAGAGGATGTAACCATAGGATCTAGCGAGCGAAATAAATACTGCGTTGCAATTTGAAGCACAATTTTTTAAGATAAGTTTCAATTAAAAATAAAAAATGTTCACGATTCCACATTATGATGTCAACAAAAATGACATACCTGCTGCTGTGACTGCTGCTGTTCGAAGACAAATTATTCAGCCGCTCACCAGTACAGGTGTCAATATATATATATATATATATATATATATATATATTCGAGGATCATTAAATAAGTTTCCAGACTTTTTTTGTATGGGCACTTTTATTGATAGTACACACATGAAACTCTAGTCCTCTTCGAAGTAATCTCCTCCTCCTGCAATGCACTTGTACCGTTCCAACAACTTCTGGAAAGCCCCATGGAAGTCCTCTTGTGTGAGCATGTTAATGACCTTCGTCACAGCCTCTTTCATCTCCTCAATTGTCTCATAACAACAGCCTCTGAGCTTAGGGAATAACTAAGACACAGGGAGCGAGGTCTGGACTATAGGGAGGCTGAGGAACTGTCTTGATGCCCATCTTGGTGAAATAGTCTGTGACAAGGATGGAGTTGGGGACTGGTGCATTATCCTGGTATAAATGTCACTGACCCGATTTGAAGAGTGTTGACCACTTCCGACGAAATCTCTTCCTGGACTCCATTAAAACCTCAACATATTAACCCTAACCCTAACCCTTTGGCCAATCAACTCTGGTCTATTGACTTCCTTACTCCTCCCACACCTCTCATCATCCCTCACAGACTCCCTGTCTTCCTTGAAGCTCTTATGCCACTCAAAAACTGATGCTCGATTCATGCAAGATGCTCCAAAAGCAGTCTGAAGCATTCCATACGTTTCTGTGGCATTTTTTCCAAGTTTAAAACAGAATTTTATTGCATGTCGTTCTTCTAAAGTGTCCTCACGTCCAGATTGCATGTTTGAAATTCACCATCTGTGACAATCAGGTTTTAGCAGGGTGTATTCCAATTGCTGCTGTAGCTGTTGATTTGAAGCTGAAATCATAAAAATTGATCAATCATCTCATAAGATGAATAGCAATAACATAGTGAATTTTCAAGAGTCTAAGACAATTTTAAACTTACTGAATGCACCACGTATATATATATATATATATATATATATATATATATATATATTCTTTCTTTCTCTTTCATTTATTTTATCTGGTGACCTTTTTACTTCTTTATTATATTAACCCTATATTGAGGGAAGTACTTGTAGCATTGTGGCTAATGTACTGGACAGTGACATCATAGTAAGTGAGTTCGAACTCCAGTGGCGCTCTGGCGTTCACTTTCAGACTAATGCCCATTGAAAAGGTATAAAACCCCTTATTCTCTCAGCTCTTAATTAAATTGTACTACTCCTGTTCTTCTACAAGAATGGATTTAGCTTTAAATAGGCCTCGAAGGTTGATATGCCATTAAACAAAGAAACCAAACCAAACTAACTTAATTTATGTTTCCTTAACTCAATTCTTAACTTTTTGCTAAAAAGCCTTTTGCTCCCTTCCACTCTCTCTCTCTCTCTCTCTCTCTCTCTCTTTCTTTCTTTCTTTCTCTCTCTCTCTCTCTCTCTCTCTCTCTCTCATGCCATTTTCTCGTTCTTCCCTTCTCTCTCTGTTCTCATATTAATTTTTTAGCCACTTGTTAACTTCTCCTCTTCTCCACCGCTCTCTCTCTCTCTCTCTCTCTCTCTCTCTCTCTCTCTGTCTCTCTCTCTCTCTCGCTCTCTTTCTTTCTTTCTCTCTCTCTCTCTCATGCCATTTTCTCGTTCTTCCCTTCTCTCTCTGTTCTCATATTAATTTTTTAGCCACTTGTTAGCTCTTCTCCTCTTCTCCCCCTCTCTCTCTCTCACACACATACACACTCACACACACACACACATTTTCTCTCTTCTTCCTATTCTTTCTAAGTATTGATCTACAGACTTTGGGATTTAGCAGTTATATAAGTTTTATATATATGAATACACATCTCGATGGTAAGGAATTAAAACCGGTTGTTGGGACACGAAGTCAACACCTCGATCGACACATCGGTATATAGGTTTTAACATACCTAGTTTATATACCTACTTTGTCATTACGGTGATTGAACCCACCTGATCTGTCTTCGATTTTTTAAAACAAGCCCCAAACTACTAGTTTTAGGGCAAAGCAGATTGTGTATGTGAGTGTGGGGAGGAGGTTGTCAGACAAGCAGATTATTTTTGTTAAGTCTCACACCGGCAAGTAACATTGAGATGTAAAACAAGCTGAATGTTTCTAGCTATTATTGGCGATGGCTAATCTTGTAATGTCATAAGAACTGAAACTGAAATGATGTTGAACGTGTCTCTTGGCCACTGAAGTCACATTTATAAAGACATGAACGAAAAAAGAAAAAGGAAAAAAGAAGAGTGAACGTACTTTCTTTTCCAAAAGATCACGTGTTGCAATTGTTGTTTGACCATTACAATTGAGTAATGAATTTGATCCTTATCTACTGTCCCATTTAATAAGATCCAACAAGGTGAGCCCTACGCATAGAGTGAGGCAGCCCGTTGGTTTAAATATAACAGTTATCATAAAAGAAAGAAATATATAACAGTTATTATATATATATATATATATATATATATATATATATATATATATATATATATATATATATATATATATATATATAGGTATTATTCGGTCCAGTTAAACCAAAGTTGGAAGTAATTCCTTCAGGACAAGAAAATCATTCAAAAACTGAACATTTAAATTTTCCTGGTAGAGAGCTCAATGTAATTAATACTACAGAGCAATACTTTCTTTAAAGAAAAAACCAAAGACCTGTCATATTTTTCTTTGTGTTTTTGGTTTACACCAGAAACGCAAAACAGGATGGAAAGAAAGTATATATATATATATATATATATATATATATATATATGCGCGCATTTACGATTGCAGTTGCACGCAATGGTTAAGAGGCATAACTTATGGGAAAGTTGTTAGTGGGTTGAGTTCGATTCTAGTTTGAGTCTTCACAAATCTGAGGCAGTTAGCGAAGAATGATAAGGACGGATGAAGAGAGAGAGAGAGAGAGAGAGAGAGAGAGAGAGAGAATCCGGGAAATCTTTACTGTCAGCACAACTTGATGATGATGATGATGATGAAATGTTTTATGTACATAAAACGCGTATGTATACGTGTACGCACTCATTCCAACACCAGTAGAGACTTTGGGCAGTTTTAAAACTACCTTCAACCACAGTTGAAATATCTCGCTAGCCAACAAGAAAAAAATGATTAAAAAGTTAAATACCAAATATTTACATGTATCATAACCAACAGTGAATCTTTCTTTTTCAAATATAACTATCAAGTTTATTGCTGCACAGACTTCTCAGATCTTCTCTAATAAAAGTCCAATTCCATTTTATATTCCGTGCTTTCCTTGCACTACCCTTTCATAATATTAATAGTTCTTGAAGCCGCAATATGATCTGATGACCACGAAAATGTGACACTATTAATTCTAATATGTTGTTTTTCATTTCTATGTTATACTGCACACGCACACACACACACACACACACACACACACACACATATATATATATATATATATATATACATGCTATCATGATAGAGTAGGTCAAAAACCTAATAAAACAAATTATGAATTCTTAAATTCTGTTAGCTGAAAGTTCACGAGGATCTCACAATCATCAGACAGCAAAAGGGGCGTTTGTTCTAATCTAGCCAACAGTTGGAATCGAATATATAAAAGGATTATATCTTGATGAGATTAGAATATACATCCCTTTTAACTCGGAAATGAGTTTGAAGGTTGTTGTTTTTTGTTTTTTTTTTTGTTTGTTTTTTTTTTGTCTTTTTTTGTTTTGTTTTTTTTTTTTTGTTTTTTTTTTGGCTTCTGCTAGCCAATAGCTCTTCGTAGCTCATTTAGTAGAGCAGCTGGTGTATTTAATCAGGCTTCTCTGTTGCAAAGAAAGCTTCATTCGAATCTTACCCATACCTTGTCTTTTATTGGATAAAAAAAAAAGCAGAGAAAAAACTGAATCATTTTCATTATTGCCACAAATTTTAATGAAAGTTCAGAGGGTTAAACACACATAGGACGGGATTATTTTATTAAATCAAGAAAAATCATCCTATTTTTGGTATTTCTGAGACTTTTTTTTTTTTAAAGAAAATTATGGTTTTTAACTACAACTAAGGGAACTTTGACTTGATACCCTCATTTGTGATGAGTCTTTTGATAATATCTAGTAAGGAAAATAATCACTCCTTACGAATGTCGAAGCCATTGAAGTTTCATTAAAGTGTGTGTCAATAATAAAACCTGGATAAGTTTTTCACTCTTTTTTTCTTTTTTTGTTCTTTTTTTCGTGTCCAATACTGTAAATTACAAGAATTATTTCATGATTAGCAATGATATACATGGAGTTATCTCCCTTGAGAAATTGGATCATTTTTCCCTCTGTTGTCGTAGACTGACAGCTCAAGTGAATTGTGATAAAAAGCAACAAAAATTATGATGAAATGAAATACTAATCACAATCAACGACAGAGCAACCATCTTTAACTTTTCCTTGGTTTTTGTTTGTTTCTTTGTTTTTGTTTGTTTGTTGTTGTTTTTTCGAAATTTGAACAGATAATAAAATAAATTTGAATTTGCGATTACAAATCTGAAATACTATATAAAATTGAAAGAAATTTATATAAAGTGTTGCTCTCCATGGATAATTGATTTTTTTTTTTTTTTCTGTATAAACAGAGGTACGAATTTTGTTGAACAAATATGACAGATTCGTTTGGAAAAGGTTAACATGAAGAACTTGATATAACGATGAAATTGTTCGATCGTTCCACACCAAAAGAGCTAATAAGAGAAATAAAGATTAGGTATAGTTATATAGTCAAATCCCCACACGGCACAGCAAAAACCGACCGGACTTCTAAGATTCGAGAACTATCATTAATAACCGGAAGACGATGAAAGATTAGCCGGAAATACGCGAAGGAATATCAAGGAAATAGAAGGACGAGAGCTTCGGCCATTCATCCGGTTAAAATTCTTGTCGCAAACTTCTCACTCTTTGTTGAGTTTGTAGACTTTTGTAACTTCTCTGTCTGTCTCTCTGTCTATCTCATTCTTTTTTCTTTTTTTTTCTTGATTTTGATTTACAGACATTAGGATAGAGCGATTAAAATTTTTTAAAATACAAAAACTAGAAATCTTAAAGGTTGATGTAAAGACTGGACGTCTACACGTCGATCCATATATGGGTATATAAGTTGTAACATATTCATTTTATATACCAGCTTTGTCATTACGGCGAGTGAAGCCACATGGTCTTTCTTCGATAGAGCCTACTCAGAGCTTTGCTCATTTTTTTGTTTTGTCTAATTGCTTTAAAACTAGATATATGTTCACTTTAAAACTGGATATATGTTCACTTCATTTATTATAAACAGGTGATTTTAAAAATCCCGATTTTAGTTTTTCATGACTTTGCGGGAAATAGTAAAGAAAAAAAAAAGAAAAAGAATATAACAACATAAAATGAAAGGAAAACAATCAAAAACACTATTACTGCCCTTGCCGGTGGAATTCTCTTAAAGTTCTTATAAAATTTGGTAAAATGGTTAGAGTATTCGCTAATGGCCCGGGAGACCTGGGTTCAATCCTTGGTCGAGTCATACCAAAGACTCAAAAAATAGTACTTGATGCTACCTTGTTTGATACTCAGCATTATAAGGTAATAATCAAGGATAAAGTGGAGCAATCCGGGGAAAGGAGTAGCGCCCTCCCCTAAACCTCGGTGTAGTAGCTATCGAAAAGGGAACCTTCGGGTCACCCACGACTACGGTCCCAACTTTACTCTATATACTCGAATGATGAATAATTTTTGGGACTTTAAAAACAAAGAGTCGTTAATAACACGAGATTTGTTTTTGAAACGTTGAAGAAGTTTCCCTTGTTTTTTTTTTACCTAAACTTGCCGTAAATTCGATCCAAAATGTCCCCGAATTGTCTATCCCAAAACAAAGGCGATTAGCTATAATATTAGAGTTTTTACTCAACACTGTTTATAACACCAGTGCATATAAGATATACCATTTTTATAAATAGTAAACAAAGCTTAGTAAAAACTTCATTAACTTAACTAAAATCCTTTGTTTAGACACTATGCGAATACACATTTAGTCAAACTGGAAAATAGACTGAGTCATGAATATGACTGCCTATATTTTTGAAATATTAGTCTAGGATTGTGAACATTCTATGAAATGCACAGATGTTATATTCTAGCTCAATAAACTGATTAATTTATTTGATAGGCTACATCAAAGCTTAGACTACATTGTTCATTTCCAGTACTGCATTGATTTCGATTGTATTACAGTTGTTTTGAAAGTATAAATAAGTATTTAAATGCTTTCTCTTTATATCGTTGGATGTTGAAGAAATAACCTAAAGTTAAGAGTCGTTCACAACACGCAGTATAAAATAAAATACCCTTTTTTTGTGGATAAAGATTTGGAGTTGTTCATTACATGAAGTCATTCGTTACTCAAGTATATACAGTATTTACTAATCCGGTCCACGGTCTGATTGGTTGAGTATTACTCATTCACACAGACATTGGTAATTGTGGTAGTGTATTGTAGTGACTGCCTTCAACTACCAGCTACTCTGGTGTCCGGCTCTAGGACCGACAAAAAAAAAGGGTTAATCTCGAGAACTCTCGCTAAAAGTGCCAGAAACGACCAAACACAAAACTTGCAGTTTTTCAAGAAGGGTCAGCCAGTTAGTTTACCTGGAGAACGACAAATAATGACCTAAATTTCAGGGCTAGCAAAACTGGCCCCCACCCCATTGGAGGTTAGGTACCATTTGTGAAATAATAGATCTTTTCTTGTTCGACTTGAAAATACCGCTTCGCGATTTCCTACTTTTGAGACTGGTCCAATGCGAAGTTGTAACATGGGCAATAAATTGAGTGGGATTTTTCTGCGGCCATGTATCTGACTTTTCCTTTCTTCATACTAACAACCTCATCTCGTTGGCAACTTTCTCCATGAAGACTGCAACGCCAAAATCATTGTGTTGGAAAAGATATTAATGATTAGATCACCAATTGATGATACAAGAAAGCTAAATTCACTTAATGATATGTCGGTACCTCAATCTACAACAATCAATCCATTGGCGTTTTGCATGGCATAATGGTTAATATGTTTGACAAGCAAAACAATGTTCGCGATTTCGATGTCCTATATTGCTCAGTCGTCTGGGATTTTAGAATACATCGACTGCTTCTCTGCAGAGGGGTAAGACTCCCCCGACGAATGTCCTTGTTATGACACTAAATAATCTGATGGTGAGGATCCAGTAATGCTTGAGCTTTAGAAAAAGCCGATTACCCCTTCATTAGCATCGCTCCCGGGTCCATATGTCCCCAGAGTGGGTAGCACCTGATATCTATGGGTCAACTGTGTACTTATGCTAAACTGTATTGTTTGAAATAGAACTATTTTAACATTTAAACTGCGTACTTATGCAAGACTAAATTGGTTTGACATTTAAATTGCATACTTATACGAAACTGAATTGTTTGAAATGGAACTGTTTTTGTATGCTAAACTGAATTGTTTGAAATAAAAATGTTTTGACATTTAAACTGTGTTTAAACAAAAAACTATACTTAGACTAAACTGAATTGTTTGAAATAGAATTGTTTATATGGATAAAAAGGATTTGGCATTAAATAACCTACAATGGTTGATATGCCATAAAACCCTACCAAACCAAATCCTATATATTTAATATATATGAATAAAGAGGATTTGGCATTGAATAATCTACGATGGTTGATATGCCATAAAACCAAACCAAACCAAATCCTATATATTTAATATATATGAATAAAGAGGATTTGGCATTGAATAACCTACAATGGTTGATATGCCATAAAATCCAACCAAACCAAATCCTATATATTTAATATATTTGTATAAAGAGGATTTAGCATTAAATAACCTACAATGGTTGATATGCCATAAAACCAAACCAACCCAAAATCAATGTCCTATGCAACTCTTTTATCACCAACAGCCAATAGCCTAAGTTTTTTGACTTTCCAGACACCCTTGAACCGCGAAGACTTAATCACGATATCTAAAAGCTCCATTGTGTAACGACGGCATTTACATTTATTGATGTCAGCCACAACTCAACAAAGGTGAGGAGACCGAGCGTAGGAAATACGCTGGTATCACTGATCGTTGTATTTTTAAATCAATAAACATTCTTATTGAGGAAATCATCACTTGTGACTTTTTAATTTATTGGTTTGGTTTACTTTGGTTTATTTGTTTTAGTGGCATATCAAATCGTTAAGGGTTATTTAATGCCGAATTTTGATTGATTTCTAAATGTTTGATTACAATCAGAGCTATATTTTCAATGTTCTTCTGCATTTTTTTAAATTCCACATTTTTATTTGTCTATACTCATTCGGGTGTCACAGTAATAGGATATCAAGTATTCCTATCTAATACCAATAATTTGCGCTCGGTTTTATGGTTTTAATATTCCTCTCTAATATTAATGATTTATACACAATTACATAGTTTAAAGTAACATTTCCTAGTTAATAATAATCATTTTTGTACACAGTCATATGGTATCAAGTATTTCTATCTAATAATTATATGGTTTCAATTGCTATTTCAATTTAACAGTAATCATTTGTTTGCAGATAGTTAATAAACCTAAGTAAACAATTATAGCTACACGAAGAAATTCTCGTATACAATTATTTGATTTCAAGTATTCCTATCTAATACAAATAATTTTTAAACAGTTCAATTTAATCCGTAGATGGGACTCCCAAACAGTTAATATGATTCAGGGTCCAAATGGACTTGGAAGTAATGGCAGTGAAGAAGCACTCTCCACTCCAGAGCTCGAACGTCACTATCGGATGCAATTTATCCCGGGAAACCTCTTTGATGAGGTCTTTGCCCCTCCACAAGGGATGCAGTCGACATATTCAATGCCTTGCCGATAGGGTGCTTGATACAGAACCTCAAAATCAACTTTTTGATACAAAGTGCATTCATCGCACATCGTCCAACACTGCTGGAGCATTTCCACAATTTTAAATAAAACTGGACTTACTTTTGAAAACCCACCATAATCAATCTCCTAAATTTTCTAAATTTTATACACTGCTGGAGTATTTCCACAATTTTAGATAAAACTGGACTTACTTTTGAAAACCCGCCATAATCAATCTCCTAAATTTTCAAAAAAATTTTGAAAAATTAAATTTTCATTAAAAAAATTTTTTTTTCAAAAATAATCTAAAAGACAAAATTTTAACTGCACATGTGAAATTTTTATATTTGTGATCATTTTATTTCAAATTTGACATCATTATTTAAGCCGTTAATCAGAAAGAAAGTTTTTAGATTAAGGAAATAATCTTCGATTATTGTTGTTTTTATTTTAAAAAAAAAAGAAGAATATTTTAAAAAATAAACATTACAAAAACGAAATTTTATTTCTATTAGATTTTTTAAATATACAGATAAAAAATCTCAACTATTGCTTACTCCTTTTTATACAAACTCAAGTTATTATGTAAAAGGCTGTTACAAGTTCCAGGGCAAAAAAGAATGGGTTTATTTGAATAACTAAGCTATTTCAACTATTGAAGGTAGAGAATTTACCCAGCCTCTACACCACGGATAGGGTACGACACATGGTCAATTTCTTAAACGGAGTTTGTTGGTTTTAATTTACAGTTTTCCTTCTCCTAGACTGGTTGCCTCAACAAGACTAAAGAGTCCAGTCTGCCCTACAATTTAATACATAAATCAATACCTATCCCTTTAGTGTAAAGTGAAAAGCAGTCTCATCCAGGATTTGAACGTGGGTCGCTGATTACATTTCATACAACGATACGCTAAGCGTGTCTCTATACATGTATATGGATATATTGCAATTGCAGAGAGAGAAACACAGACTAAATACGGGATCCTGGGCACCCAACCTGCTGTAACAGTTGACCAGGAATGGTATTAACGGTGACAGAAAAGGGAAATTACTTTAAGTCATATTGTACTTGTATTGAGACTATGTTCAATCTCTGAATTCACAGAAGGGGCTATATACTTGGTCATTATTTAAGAGTGAAAGAAAGTCGTCCTTTGCCTGTTTTTATATAGACAATATGCCGACGTAGCAGTAAGCAGCATTTTTGGCACCGAAATTTATGTCAGCAACTACAAATTTTGTCTTTTGTAGTTATTTTATTTCGTTTTGGTTTCTTTGTTTTATGGCATATCAACCTCCATAGGCTTATTTTATTCCAAAGCCATCCTTCTAGAAGAATAGCAGTGATACAATTTAATCCATAGCTGGGTGGGGGGGTGATAAGGAGTATCACACCTTTTCCAAGAGTAATTAGTCCGAAAGTGAACGTAATAGCGCGACTGGAGTTCGAACTTGTACACTACAATATCGCAGTCTAATATGTTACCCACTACGCCACGGTGACTCGACCTCCTTGAAGTGGTCTATTAAAGTAAGATACGTATGTATGTATATGCATCTTAATAGAAATGAGAAGAACAGAATGACAAAGAAATTATGATCGATAATAAAAAAAAAAAAGAAAAAGGTAGGACTGAAGTTGAAAAGAGAGAGAGGGGGGCGGGGAGAGAATGGAGAAAAGAAGATAAGATGAAAGTTATGACGAAAGGAAGTACAAGATGGTGGCCGGAGAGAAAGCTTTGGATATCCGTTTATCTTGGCACTGATCTAATTTGAAAAGTAAATAATTTAATAAGGCAGCCTGTTTTTCCTATTTTTTTTTTTTTCGTTTTCTTTTCGTCTGCCATGCTAGATCCGTCATCATTTACCCATACCCACTTCCCCACGATCACCATTCCTTGCTTCCATATTCCACCACCTTCCTTTCAGTCCGCCATCTTTCCCCGATCTGTTGTCGGTTGCTCTTCATTCAATTCGTTGACGGACGGTACATTCCAACCACAGCTATAGCGATAAGCAAACCGCGACATCTACCGGCGGACGCTGGATATTCGATCACATCATCCGCGTCATATGCGTTGACAGTTACAGCTGCGCCTGCCCTGCGCTTGCCGACATTAAAATAACGCACATAACAAATTAGCTCCCATCTTTTCTCTCTTTTCTTTTGCGATAATATTAAGCGACTAACAGCGATTTTTGCCTTGTTCATCAGCGTCTCTCCAGTCTACACTCCAGTCTATTATCCGTTACTCCCTCTCCTTTTTGTGGGGCGTAGTGATATATCTCCCAATTTTAACAAACGGAACAATTCAATTCTATTTGCCTACCCATTGCCCATTACCTCTTTCATAATTTTGCCTGCCTGCCTTCCTCTGATAAACATACTTCCCTTCTCTTTAAACTTTACAATCTAACTAACCCACCATATATATATATATATATATATATCCTTGGGAAAGGTATCAACTCCTTGAAGTTATGGATTAAATAGTACTACAACTATTCTTCAACAAAAATGGGTTTGGCATTAAATAACCCACGATGGTTGATATGACATTAAACAAAGAAAGCTAACTCACATTAATTAACATAGAATACAATACCATTTTATTCTAACCAATGTTAGATAATACAAATATATTATATAAAATGAAAAAAGAGACAGAAACAAAACAAAAATAAATCATTTAGAGTATTAAAAAAATACTTAGAATAAAATAATTTCAAACCTCGGAATTGGTTGGTTGGTTGGTTTATGACATGTCAACCCATTTGGGTTACTTTATACTAAAGTCAGTTTAACAATTATGGTCTCCAATTATATACGGTACAAAAATATATCTTCACATTCATTTTGAACAAGTAAACATTTCATATTTATACTAATTTTTACTTATTTATATATTTATTTATTTACCTATTTATTTTGTGCCGAAGTCAGTTTAATAATTATGGACTCCAATTACATATGGATGAAAAGTTTATCTCCACAATCATTTCAAATTGGTAATCACGTCATACTAATGTTTGAAAAGTTAATGCATTCATCTAATTCAAAATCATTTTAAACATAATCTCAAACAGATTTATTTGATCTATCGATAGGATGCTAACCTGGCAATGAAAGGATCACTCCACACTCCCCAAAACTCCAAAGCTGAAACCTCACCACCCGATTTAGTTTGGAGTCATGCTCAGGGCATATAGATTTGGTATACAAGGCATTCGTGCTAGATAGGGGAGTAAAAAATTGGCTTAGTTCCTGGCGACATCCCAACTGGCAACGCCTGCTCCATCGCCTAAAAAAGCGGGTTGTATAACCCATTGCCCTGGGGCGTCCTTGACGGAATCTAAATAATTTGGCGCCTGGTCCGCGGCTGATTTGATTCCTACGAACTACCCCTTCTTAAAGCATTTTTAACTTTATCTCAAACAGATCTGCTTGACCCACAGAGAGAGACCCTTACAAGAACAACTACTCCGGATCAAATTAGACCACAGATTAATGGTTATGAAATGAAAAGGACTTCACTCTCCCCCGAGCTGCCAGAACTGGAGTCTCACCAGCGGATTCAGTTTAGTGTCATGCTCAGTGCAGTCGTATTTGGTCAATAATTTTCCAACAGAAGTTGAAGGAAATGTCCTTAATTCTAATGAATTGTGTTATATTCACTCTATGTTTATATGTTTATTATAAAGTTCCGGTTGTTTTTATATTCTACGACCATTAGATAAA
The DNA here is from genome assembly GCA_963585895.1 of Sepioteuthis lessoniana. Lineage (NCBI taxonomy): Eukaryota > Metazoa > Mollusca > Cephalopoda > Myopsida > Loliginidae > Sepioteuthis > Sepioteuthis lessoniana. The sequence goes on along the minus strand of OY757917.1, from coordinate 7,655,763 downwards.
CTGTATGAATACGAAATGTAAGTCATATTAATAGAGGGCGTGGGTTCAAACCTCGACGAAGGCTAATTCTTTTGTTCCGTTCTTAGTTAATATTACGATCACAAAATGTAAGATTCACTCGAACGTTGCGAAAAAACAAATTAACAAAAATAAAATTTAAAAAAAAAGAATAACTTGAATTTAAAAAATTTTTCATCTAAGAAATTTGAACAATTTAAGACTATTGGGTGATTTAATTTGGGTTATTATTCACTGTGGAATACATTTTGAAAAAAGACTTCCTGCTACGTCAGTCTTGTGTTAATGGGTCCGCGTAACTGTCAGTGACGAATTATTGATTAATACTTAATAACAACAAAGGTGGAATTATGAAGCTGTCAAATTATCATTCTTTGAATAAAACTAACAATCCTCTCTTGTCATTTTTAGCCATTTATCATTTCAGGGGGAAAAACCTCTGATTTTGCAATTTATGACATCAAATTAATTTTTGCTAGTTTCACCAATCAATCTATGTATTATAAATTGAATATTAAGAAAAAAAGGGGTGTTGTTAACAGTTGTGAATTAATTGGAAATTAGCAAGTATTACTAAATAGCGGGTTATATGAATAATGTAAATGTATTGCTAATGATTTTACAATAGAAATGCATTGAAAATAAGAAGAAAGGGATTGTCAGTGGTCAGAATTTAATTCAAGTATTACCAACGGGTAATGGCTATTATTGATATAATTCAAATGTATTGTTAGCATTCTGGGAGACAGAATTTGATACCTGAGATATTAACCTTTTTTCGGTCAATTTTGGTCGCTGATTCTAAATATGTCATCTGTTCTTCTCCATAATGTTTGGTTACTATGATATGATATACTTCTAAATGTTATACCTACCAAATGGCACAAAGATTGATATCCATAAATCATTATCATTTTCTTTTTAATAAATAAAATGGTTTCATATATGTAGAATTCATTTATTATCAGATTAAATTTTAGAAAAAAAGCATAGAAAATTGTCATTGATACACTTTTTATTTACCCGGACATCTTACAAAAGCTGCATTTCAAGGAATTCTTGCAGTGACATTCTCCAAGACAGAATAAATAGACTAGCAGTAATCTGCCATCATGTTGATAGCCCAGTATCCACGGTTTCTTTCTTCAATAGCTCTTAAAGCTTGATGGAATCGTTCAACCTGTTCTTCACATAGGTCTCCAAGATTTTCTGGGGAAATGATCCAATTAGCTGTGGAGGCAATGCACTTTGATGCTCATTTTACAGCCAATTTAACAAAAACAAGATAAAATGCTCTTTGTGCGTTCAGAATAATTATCTGCTTTATCGTTCCCAAGAAAATTCTTTACAATCAAAGTGAATGAAGACCAGATTTGTTCCTTGAATCTTGGAAATGCAAATCTTTTAGGTGTTCCCTGATTTGTGGTCCATCAAAAATGCCTGCCTTTATCTTCTCCATGCTCAGCATATTGGAAATTTTCTACCAATAAAGTCAAATCAGCCCTCTTTTTTGTTCAGAGCCTTTAAAGACTGTTTTATGAAACTCAGTATAATGTTCAATGGTGGTAAAATGATCTTATCCCTGTCAACAATTGTTTCGGCAATTAGATTCTTTTCTCTTATCACCATATTTTCTCTCAGAGACTGTTTTTTCTTCACCCTTAGATATACAATCCAAGAGACAGAGAAATCAGAAATACTTGGCTTATTCATTTTGCTGATCCAGGAGAAAATTCATCATCTTCAGATTCACACAAATTAACCCTTTATGATCAGTGTATGATATCTTCTGTAGGACCATGGTAATTGTTTTTTGCTCTTCAGTCATCTTAGTTGAGTAACCAATTAGGATTGATCCATATTTGTTGCCATTGTGTAGCTGCACACTATATTTTCTCTCAGAGACTGTTTTTTTTCACCCTTAGATATACAATCCTAGAAAAATCCGTACATATAATTTACTCGTGATAGTGGTTTGATATTTTCTTTGCGATCAGAATGATTGTTTTCTTTACTCTTCAGTCATATTATTTGGTTGACTAATTGGGATTGATCCACATGTGTTGCCATTGTGTAGAAGCAGGCATTTTAAGCTCATTTTACTCCCTTAATGTTAACCAGACAAAAGTAACAGTCTTCCCTGTGGTGCTTCTGTTCTCTCCAGACCATAAAGAGGCCAAACTTCAAACATTTTCTCTTACCATTTGTCAACTGCCGAAGGTACTCAACACAAGTTTTACTGACGATGTATGGAGCCCATCTTGATCTCCTAGTTTTCTTTTAGAATAGCTTAATTATGCCCTTTTCACTAAATCAGATTTACATTTTCTCTGTTCCATGAACGTGTACTTTTCATAAATGTAACAAAAAGCTGTAGAGTTCAAACACTTTCTTTGTGAGGAAGCCATGTTATCACCTGCGTCCAGTGAACATTTATTAAGTGCATTATCTCAAAAACTGAAGCTGCAAAAAAGAAATGAAGTTTACATTCTTATTCAATGGATTGGATTTAATATACCGAGAATCGGGTGAAAAATTAAAGGCATCAAGAACCTTTTTTTAATTTGTTTCCCAGTATAATGATTTTACAATAGAAATGCATTGAGCAAAAGAAGAAAGGGATTATCAGTGGTCATGAATTAATGCAAGAATTACTGATGAGTAAGGACTATTAAATGTATAATTCAAATGAATTGCAAATGATTTCACCCACTGAACAGATGAAAGAGATAATCAGTGGGAAGAAAGAAAGAAAGAAAAAAAGAAAGAGTGGGGAGATATTAAGAAAGAAAGAAAAAAAGAAAGGAAGGAAGAAATCTCCCCACTCTTTCTTTCCTCTTTCTTTCTTTCTTTCTTTCTTTCTTTAATATCTATCCACTCTTTCTTTATTAATATCCCTCAAGCCTTTTCTTTCTTTATTAATATCAATCCATTTTTCTTTTTTTCTTTCTAGATGAACTTTAGTATTTTTTACGTTTTGTTTCTTAATTTTATATGTATAATTAAAATGTTTTTAAGAGACAAATTCTGCCAATAATTGCAGAATTCACTATGAGAAAGTAATGTTATCTAAATTTTCAACATATGTGAACTTTTAAGTTTTATTAATTCGCCATTAATCGTAAATCCAATCCACCATTTTGTTTCTGTTGTTTACTTACGGGCTTAGATAGGCGTGTATGAAAAACATGTATGTTGTTATTGTTGTTGTTGTTGTCTGCATTTTGTGCACGGAAGACGTGAAGTGACGACTTTTTTTACAGCTGCAGCAGTTTCGTTTGACTGATGATAATTCTTCATGTGTAACGGCATTGGCGACAAAAGGTGCGGCCCGGCGGCAGCCACATTATATTGACGGTGTCAACATAAATTTCGAATTCTCGTCAGAAGAATTTTATCACTTGTACAACATCTACGGCGGGGAAGGGGGCAGGTGAAAAGAATTTCGAAGACAGATTAAAAATTGTCTTTTGCTGAAAACATTCTCACTCCAATGTCGCGTAACCACACGCCTGTGTACAATATTCTTATGGACGATATGCTAGCTTGCTCTCTCTCTCTCTCTCTCTCTCTCTCTCTCTCTCTCTCTCTTCTTTTCACACACACACACACACTCTTCTACTTCCTTATAGAATCGAATAGAGAGAGAGAGAGAGAGAGAGAGAGAGAGAGAGAGAGAGAGAGAGAGAATGCGTGACTTACCGAGCATTTATTAGAATGGATCTTTTTTTTCATGATTTCCAATAGATGAGTCGTGTTCAGAAAATATGGAGGTAGAAGTTGTATTTATGAAGACAAGAATGAAAATTAAATGAATTATATTCTTTAAAAGAGATGAAGTTTTAGAAAATGTCATACGTTATTTCGGTTTAATGAACACAGAGGATGCTGCTGCACTTGTACAATCCTGTGTTTCACCAATAATTCTGCTGTTTGAAAAGTACTGAGTCAGGCTGCTCATTTATTTGTTTATCATCAAACTTATACTAACTATTCTACTATAAGTTTAGACGTCTGGACAGGAATTTAGACAACTAGACATCATCACTTTATTATATAAGTTACTCAATTGCGCACACGTGTCCGTATACAGTTGGTGTCCATGGTATAAAATTAAACAGCATTCAGTGGTGAAGATCAAGTTCTTAAGCTCCGGGGAGAGTGGAATACACATTCATTGTCATTATTCCCAGCTCCACTCTTTTTCGGTATGGTATTACCTGATAGGGTCCTATCTATGGGTCAGTTAGATATTTTCGAAAATTATTTTTAATATTGGATCGGAATGCTTGAAACTGTGTAACTGTGCAAAGAAATTATTATCATTATCATTATTATTATTATTATATTACTCCTTGTGAGTTATTCCCACCAGCATTAGCTGATGGTCTTTCACTGGAGCTCAAGGGACAGCAAGTCTCCCCCAGGTCTCCAGGACTCTTTTCAGGCCGATCTTAACAATCTTGGTGTTAAGATGGTCTCGGCTCGTCCTCCGATTTTCAGTTCTTACAGTCCCCTTACCAAGTCTAAGGATCGTTCCAACCATATCAATTATAATTCGTACCCCCGTCACCTTCATGTTCCACAACTTTTCTAGTTCTCTGACAAGATCCAAGTATTTGACTCTCTTTTCGTTTTCTTTGATTTTCACTCGGTGGTCCTCCGGGACAGCAAAGTCTACAATTCAGCTGGCTCTCTTTTTCATATCAATTATCACTAGGTCTGGTCTTCTAGTCGGGATTAGGTGATCTGCTTGTATCTCAAAATCCAAGAGAATTTTGTGCGTCTCATTCTCCTGGACAGATTCTGGTTTGTGAACATACCATTTGGTAATATGGTCAAATTTTTATTTCTTGCATACTTCCCAGTAGATCACCTTTCCCGCCCTGTCATGTCTAGTCTTGTACTCTTTTTGTGCTAATTTTCTGCCTTCGCTAATTATGTGATTAATCGTTTCATCTCTATCACCACATAATCTGCATTTGCTATTCTGCTGCGTTTTATCTAATTTCGCTTTGGTCCTTATGGCGTTGTTTTGAGCTGCTATTCGAAGAGATTCAGTCTCTCTCTCTCTCTCTCTCTCTCTCTCTCTCTCTCTCTCTCTCTCTCTCTCTCTCTCTCTCTCTCTCTCTCTAGGTCTTTTGTGTGAGATTTCATCAGTTGTTTTCTTCCCAATTTCTGTTTTCTCGTTATTGTTATTCTGTTCATTTCTATGTTGTCAATGCTGTAATAAATATTTCTTTGCTCTTTTTATGTAATCTTCCAGTTTTCGTCTTGATGCATTCACACTATTTTCAATGCTGGCGAGTCTTCTTTCTCTTTCTTTTCTTGACACATAGGGGGTCTGTCAATGTCATTTCTTGCCAGTAAGGCTTTATGCATCGTCATTAGTTTTCTTATCCTCTGGTCTGTTTGTTGAGGTTCTTCCGTCGTCTATTTTAAGAGAAGTCCAAACTATCTTACAGAGTTGGGGGGTCATCCCATTGATGAAATTTCTAATACAGAGTTTCATTTCGAGAAACTTTCGCGTTCATTTGAGATACACTTTTGTCATTATTTTCTTTCATCTCCCCTTGTTAGAGGTTGTCCGCTTCCAATATTCTCAAGTACTGGTAATTTTTCTTTTCTCCTAGCGTTCTGATTCTTTCTTGATTTATTATTTTTGTTATCATTATTATTTCACTATTTACGAAGGTTTTTGTTTCATCAGTGTTAGCTGATGGTCTTTCACTGGAGTATGGATGAGAAAAAAGTCTCCTAATCTTCGAGATTTTTCTCAGTGTTCTACCCAATCTCAACACTGCTGTGGTCTGAAAGGTCTCAATTCTTCCTCTGATTTCCAATTCCTCCAGTCTTTTCCCAAAACCTTCTAGCCATGTTCATATCTTTTTTTGTCCATTCCCATTAGCTTATCTTTTTAGCAATGTTCAGGTCTTATCGTATCCATTCCTGGTCGTTTGTCTTTTTAGCCGCGTTTAAGTCTTGAACATGGCTAAAAAGACAAATGACTGGGAATGGACACAAGAAGACCTGAATTTGGCTAAAATTACAAATTACCAGGAATAGAGAGATGACCTGAACTTGGCTAAAATGATAAATTACCGGGAATGAATACGAGGAGATCTAAATATGGCTAAAAAGACAAATGACCGGGAATGGACACAAGAAGACCTGAACTTGGTTAAAAAACAAATTACCGGGAATGGACACCAGAAGTCTTGAGTATGACTAAAAGATAAACTGGTGGAAATGGGCACGAGAAGACGTGAACATGGTTAAAAAAACAAACGACTGGTAATGAATATGAGATGAACTGAACATGGCTAAAAAACAATTTTCCGGGAACGGACACGAGAAGACCTGAACATGGTTAAAACGAAAAATTACCTAAAATGGACACGAGATGACCTGAACATGGCAAAAAATATAAACTGGTGGAAATGGACCCGAAAATATCTGAACATTGCTAAAAAAAAAATAAACTACCGGGAATGGTCAGGAGAAGACCTGAATATTACAAAAATGGACACGACAAGATCTGACATGGCGAGAGAGACAAATTACCGGAAATGAACATGAGATGACCTGAACTTGCCTAAAAGACAATTTACTGGGAATGGAAACTTGAAGACATGAACATAGCTAAACAAACAAACTGTTGGAAATGGACAAAAAAGACCTTAACATGGCTAAAAATACAAAATGGCGGAAAGGGACACGAGAAGACTTGAACGTGGCTAAAAACACAAATTACTGAGAATGGAGACGAGAAAACCTAAACATGGCTAAAAAAACAAACTGCTGGGAATGGACACGAGAATATCTTAATATGGCTAAAAAAGACAGACTACCTGGAATGGACGTGAGAAGACCTGGACATGGTGAAAAAGACAAACTGGCGGGAATGGATACGAGGAGACATGAACATAGCTAAAAGACAAAGTGGCGTGTCCATTTCCGCTAGGTTGTCATTTTAGTCATGTTCAGGTCTTTTCGCGTCCAATCTCGGTAATTTGTATTTTTAGCCATGTTCAGGTTTTCTCGCATCCCTTCCCGGGAGTTTGTATTTTTTAGCCATGATCAGGCGATCTCTTGTCCATTCCCGGTAATTCTTATTTTAGTCATGTTCAGTAGTTTGTCTTTGTAGCCATGTTTAGGTCTTTTCGTGTCCATTCTTCGTAATTTGTCTTTTTAGCCATGTTCACATCGTCTTGTGCCCATTCCAATCAGTTTGTCTTTTAAGCCACATTCAGGTCTTCCTATATCCATTCCCGATAATTTGTCCTTTCTTCCATTTCCACCCGTTTGACTTTTTAGCCATGTTCAATCTTCTTGTATCCATTCCCAGTAAATTGTCTTTGTGGCCATGTTCTGGATTTCTTGTGTCTTTCCTGGTAATTTGTCATTTAGTTAAGTTCACATCACCTCGTGTCCATTCTCGGTAAATTGTCTTTTTAGCTATGTTCAGGTCATCTAGTGTTCATTTCCGGTCGTTTGCCTTTTTAGCCACGTTCAGGTCTCCTCGTATCCTTTCCAGCCATTTTGTATTTTTAGACAGGTTGAGGTCTTTTTCTAAAAGTTTGTCTTTTAAGCCATGTTCATGTCTTCTCGTGTCCATTCCTGGTAATTTGTCTTTTTAGTCATGTTCACGTCTTCTCGTGTCCATTTCCACCAGTTTGTCTGTTTAGCCGTGTTCAGGTCTTTTCGTGCCCATTCTTGGTAATTTGTATTTCTAGTCATGTTTACGTCTTCTCTTGTCTATTCACACCAGTTCGATTTTTTTAGGCATGTTCAGATCTTCTTGTGTATATTCCCACCAGTTTATCCTTTCAACTATGTTCAGGTCTTCTAATGTCCGTTCCCGTCAATTTGTCTTTTTAGCCATATTCAGGTCATATCTTTTCCATTCACGGGAATTTGCCTTTTTAGACATGTTCAGGTCTTCTCGTGTCCATTCCCACTAGTTTGTCTTTTAAGCAATGGTAAGGTTTTCTGGTGTCCATTCCCGGTAATTTAATATTTTAGCCATGTTCCCGTCTTCTCGTGTCCATTCCCGTTTATTTTTAGCCATAATCAGGTCTTTTTGTGTCCAATACCGATAGTTTGTCTTTTTAGTCATGTGCAGATGTTTTCGTGTCCATTCCAGATAATTTGTTTTTTTAGCCATATTCAGGTTTTCACGTGTCCATTCCAACCAGTTCGATCTTTTTGCCATGCTTGGGTCTTCTCGTGTCCATTCACGCCAGTTTGTCTTTTGGCCATGTTCATATTCCCTCGTGTCCATTCCCATCAGTTTGTCTTTTTAGCCATATTCAGGTCATCTCGTGTCCATTCTCAGTAGTTGGTCTTTTTTGCCATGTTCACGTTTTTCGTGTCCATTTCTACCAGTTTTTTCTTTTTAGCTAAATTCAGGTCCATTCGTGTCCATTCCCGGTAAATTGTCTTTTTAGCCACGTTCAGGTCTTCCCGGGTAACTAATCGCCATTTTGTATTTTTAGTCCTGTAAGGGGTTTTCGTCTATTTCCAACAGTTTGTGGTTTTAGCCATGTTCATTACTTCTCGTGTCCCTTCCCAGTAATTTATCTTTTAGGTTCAGGTTTTCTCGTGTCTATACCTACCAGTTTGTCTTTTTAGCTAAGTTCAGGTCTTCTCGTGTCCATTCTCGGTAAATTGTCTTTTTAGCCATGTTCAATTTTCTCGTGTCAATTCACATCAATTTGTCTTTTTAGCCACGTTCAGATATTCTCGTGTCCTTTCCGGCCATTTTGTATTTTTAGCCAAGCTTATTTTTGTCCATTTCCAACAGTTTGTCTATTATCCCTTGTTCATGACTTCTCGTGTCCCTTCTTTTATACATGTTCAGATTATATCCATTTCCGGTAATTTATCTTTTTGGCCATGTTCACGTCTTTTCGTATCCATTCCAATCTGTTTATCTTTTTAGCAATGTTCAAGTATTCCTATGTATATTCCCGTATCCATTCTTCTCATATCCATTCTCAGTAATTTGACTTTTTAGCCATGTTCAGATCTTCTCATGTCCATTCCCGCCAGTTTGTCTTTTTAGCCATGTTCAGATCTTCTCATGTCCATTCCCGCCAGTTTGTCTTTTTAGTCATGTTCAGATCTTCTCATGTCCATTCCCGCCAGTTTGTCTTTTTAGTCATGTTCGGGTCTTCTCATAGCCATTACCAGTAATTTGTCTTTTTAGCCGTGTTCAGGTGTTTTCATGGACATTCCCGGTAGTGTGTCCTTTAACCATGTTCAGGTCTTCTCGTGTCCATTTCCGGTAAATTGTTCCTTTAGCCATGTTCAGGTCTTTTTGTGTCCATTTCCACCAGTTTGTCTGTTTAGACAGGTTCAGGTCTTCTCGTGTCTATTCTCTGTAATTTGCCTTTTTAGCCATGTTCAGATCATCTAGTGTACCTTTCCAGTCGTTTGCCTTTTTGGCCACGTTCCGGTCTTTTTGTGTCCCTTCCGGTCATTTTGTATTTTTTGACATGTTAGGGTGCTTTTCTAACAGGTTGTCTTTTTTGTCATGCTCATATCTTCTCGTGTCCATTCCCGGTAGTTTGTCTATTTATCCAAGTTCAGGTCATCTCGTGTCCATTCCAGGTTTTTTGTCTTTTTAGCCATATTCACGTCTTCACACCAGTTCGAATTTGTAGGCATGTTCAAGTCTTCCCGTGTTCATTCCCACCAGTTTGTCTTTTAAGCAATGGTAAGTTTTTCTGGTGTCCAATTCCCGTAATTTGATATCTTAGCCATATTCATGTCTCTTCGTGTCCATTCCCGATAATTTATCATTTTAGTTTAAGTCATCTCGTGTCCATTCCCGGTAATTTGTTTTTTTAGCCAGGTTCAGGTCTTTTCATGTCCATTTCCAGTAATTTCTCTGTGAGCCATGTTCACATCTTCTCGTGTCCATTCCAACCATTTTATGTTTTTAGCTAAATTCAAGTCTTTTCTTGTCCATTCCCTCCAGTTTGTATTTTTAGCCATAATCAGATCTCTTTGTGTCCAGTCCCGGCAGTTTGTCATTTTAGCCATCTTCAGGTCTTCACTTTCCCATTCCCACCATTCCCATCCCCTTTGCCTTTTTAACCATGTTCTGGTCTTTGTCTTTTTAGCCAGGTTCAGGTCTTCTCGTCTCTATTCCCGCCACTTTGTATTTTCAGCCATATTCAGGTTTTCTCGTGTCCATTATTGGTAATTTGTCTTTTTAGCCATGATCAAGTCTTCTCATGTTCATTCCAACCAGTTCAATTTTTTTAGCTATGCTCTGATCTTCTCGTTTTCTTTCAAGCCAGTTTGTCTTTAAGCCATGTTCACGTCTCCGCCTGTCTATTTCCAACACTTTGTTGTTTTTTTTAGCCATATTCAGGTCTTCTTGTATACATTCCCGGCAGTTTGTCCTTTAGCCATATTCAAGTCTCCTTTTGTCCATTTCTACCAGATTATCTTTTTAACCATATTTAGATCTTCTCATATGCATTACCAGTAATTTGTCTTTTTAGCTATGTTCAGCTCTTCTCGTGTCCATTTTAACCATATTGTCTTTTAAAACATTTTCAGATCTTTTGTGTCTATTCTCAGTAATTTGTCTTTTTAAGCTATGTTCAGGTCTTCTCGTGTCCATTTCCACCAGTTTTACTTTTTAACCAAGTTCAGGTCTTCTCGGGCACATTCCCGAGAGCCATTTTCAGGTCTTCTGGGGTCCATTTCCGCCAGTTTGTCTTTTTAGCCATATTCACCTCTTTTCGTGTCCATTCACGTTAATTTTTCTTTTCAGCCATGTTCAGGTCTTTCGTGTTATTCCTGGTAATTTGTCTTTTTAGCTATGTTCAAGTACTTCTTGTGTCCATTTCCACAAGTTTGTCTTTTTAGCTATGTTCGGTTCTTCTCATATCCATTACCAGTAATTTGTCTTTTTAGCCATGTTCAGTTCTTATCGTGTCCATTCTTTACAATTTGACTTTTTAGCCATGGTCAGGTCTTATCGTGTCCATTCCTTTCAATTTGTCTTTTTAGTCATGGTCAGTTCTTATCGTGTCCATTCCTTTCAATTTATCTTTTTAGTCATGGTCAGTTCTTATCGTGTCCATTCCTTTCAATTTGTCTTTTTAGTCATGGTCAGTTCTTATCGTGTCCATTCCTTTCAATTTGTCTTTTTAGTCATGGTCAGTTCTTATCGTGTCCAATCCTTTCAATTTGTCTTTTTATCCATGGTCAGTTCTTATCGTGTCCAATCCTTTCAATTTGTCTTTTTATCCATGGTCAGTTCTTATCGTGTCCCATCCTTTCAATTTGTCTTTTTAGCCATGGTCAGTTCTTATCGTGTCCCATCCTTTCAATTTGTCTTTTTAGCCATGGTCAGTTCTTATCGTGTCCCATCCTTTCAATTTGTCTTTTTATCCATGGTCAGTTCTTATCGTGTCCCATCCTTTCAATTTGTCTTTTTATCCATGGTCAGTTCTTATCGTGTCCCATCCTTTCAATTTGTCTTTTTAGCCATGGTCAGGTCTTCTCGTGTCCCATCCTTTCAATTTGTCTTTTTATCCATGGTCAGTTCTTATCGTGTCCAATCATTTCAATTTGTCTTTTTAGCCATGGTCAGGTCTTTTCGTGTCCATTTCGCTATTTTGTCTTTTAAAACCTCTATAGATTTTTTCTTCCAATTTTTCTTTTCAATGGTTTTGTTTTTCATCTTCAATGCTGGTGAGTCTTCTTTTCTTGGCACATATTTAGTCTTCCTCTATTATCTCTCGGATGTTCCTCGCTTTTAATCTTGGATATCTTTCAATGAAGACTGCTCAAGAGCTCATTCCTTAAGTAAGATTTCTGCTGCAGATCTTGGTTTCCAGAAGTTTTCTTGTTCTTCCGAGGAAATCTTTTTATTATTTTTCTCTTTCATCTCTGTTTGTTTGATTGTGTCAATTTCCAATATTTTCAAGTACTTGTAATTTTCTTTCTCTCAAATTATTCTGACACTATCCTGATTGGACACTTTTATTATAATTATTATGATTACTCCTTCAGAGTTTTTTCACATCAGCGTTAGCTAATGGTCTTTCCCTGGAGTTTGAGCGACAGTAAGTCCCCTCAAGTCTCCAGGACATTTCTCAGTATTCTGCTCTATCTTAATGATACTGTAATCTGCATGGTCTCCACTCTTCCTCTTATTTTCAAGACCTCCAGTCCTTGTACTAGTCCTTTGGATTCCTAACAGCAAAAATTCAATAATTTTTCCTGTGTGCTTCTTGCTGAATGTAACTTTTCATTATCATGCAGAAGGACATTGTTTCACTAATTGACAAGTGCGGGGTGTTTTCTTAGATTTCCATGCACACGTTACACCTATTAAGAATTTTGGGGTAGATCAGAGCATCCAAAATTCAATGATTTTTCCTGTGTGCTTCTTGCTGAATGTAACCTTGCATTATCATGCAGAAGGACATTGTTTCTCTAATTGACAAGTGCAGGGTGTTTTCTTAAATTTCCATGCACATTTTGCAGCTGTTAAGTGTATAAGTCTGCATTGAGTGTCTGACTGAAGTTTAAAAACTCAAAATGAATAATAACACAGTGATCCCACCATTCAAACATAATAACTTTTCTTCCATGAAGCTCAAACTTTAGAGTCAATGGCAGAGATTCATTCTTGTCTATCTATTGCTTTTGCATTAGATATTTTCATAAAAAGACCCAATTTTCTTTCTTTTTGTCATTTGTAATGATTGTAAGAAACAAATTTTTCTTTACTTTGAAAGATGACTTGTCGCTATGGATATGCGATCTTCCTTATACTTTTCACAAAGCATATGAGGTAGCCAAATGCCCAGCTTGCTTACATTTTCTATCTTTTTCAAGTGGCGGGAAATTGGGGATTGGAATGTGTTGAGGTCAAGTGCAAATTCTTGAGTACTTTTGCATGAATTGCGTTCCACCAATTCCATGATCGAGATCTGATGGCGTTCAGGTCTGGGTTCATGTTCCAATGATGTATCGCCACAACGAAACTTTGAAAACCAGTTTCGCACTTGCCAGTTAGTAATGACTCCTTGACCATAAACATTAGAAATTTTATTTTGTTTCTGTAGCTCTTTTATTATTCTTAAACATCCTGAACATAACAAGTCGAATATGCACTTTCAGTTCCTCTCTTTTAGGAAAGTGAGATGATAGATTAAAATATGATGTACACTCTTTCACGACTGAAATAAAAATGGCCGATAAAACCACTCGTTAATCAGGTAATATCCGGTTGGGTTTAAAACAACGGAAGAATGAAATGTGTAGTTACAACTTGGTTTTTAAGAACGGAAATTATGATTGGAACCAATATGTCAACTATCAGTAATTTCAATATCATAGTTAAATCCCTTTACTACTATTTTTATCAAACCGAAGCAACCACACCCAAAAACGTATTTATAGGCATCTCCTGCGGATAAAACATATATTTGATTTCACTTCTATGTTTCTTCCTGTTGTATACCAGGATGAACAGACAACTACTCCGATATATAAAAATATAATCTGCTTCTTTTCTTTTCATTACGAAATGTACGAAATAGTGGGGTGAAGAAGAGGGTCAAAGATAGATGAGTTTGCATACATACAGGGGCAAGATAAAGAATGTACAAAATAGTGGAGTGAAAGAGAAGGTCAAGGATAGCTGAGTTTGCATACATACAGGGACGAGATATGAAATATACGAAATAGTGGAGTGAAGGAGAGGTTTGAAGATAACTGAGTTTCTATACATACAGTGGTGAGATACGAAATGTACAAAATAGTGGAGTGAAGGAGAGGGTCAAAGATGGCAGAGTTTGCATACGGACAGAAGTGAGATACGGAATGTACGTTATGGTGGAGTAAAGGAATAGAGTCGAAGATGGCTGAGTTTGCAAACAGACGGAGACGAGATACGAAAAGTCCGAAATAGTGAAGTGAAGGAGAGGGTTGAAGGTAGCTGAGTTTGCATACATACGGAGGAGAGATACGAAATGTACGAAATGTTGAGTGAAGGAGAGGTTCTAAGATGGCAAAGTTTTTATACATACAGGGGTGAGATAGGAAATTTACGAAATTGTGGGGTGAAAGAGATGGTCAAAGATGGCTGAATTTACATCTACACAGGGGCAATATACGAAAATGCATTAATTGTGAAGTGAAGGAGGTCAAAGATGGCTGAATTTGCATACATACACAGACGAGAAGCAAAATGTCCGTAATAGTGGAAGGAAGAAATGGGTCAAAGATGGAATATTTTGCATACACGCAGGGGTGAGATACGAAAACGTACGAAATAGTTGAGTGAAGGAGAGGGTCAAAGGTGGCTGAGTTTGCATACATACGGGGGCGAGATACAAAATGTACGAAATAGTGGATTGAAGAGATAGAGTTGAAGATACCTGAATTTTCTTATATACAGGGGTGAGATACAAAATGTACAAAATCGTGGAGCGGAGGAGAGAGTTGGAAATAGCTGAGTTTGCATACATACAGGAGCGACATACGAAATGTACGAAATAGTGGTGTGATGGGGACGGTCAAAGATGGCTGAGTTTACATCTACACAAGGGCAAGATACGAAAATGTACGAAATAGTGGAATGAAGGAAAGGATAAAAAAATAGCTGAATTTGCATACATACTGGGATGAGATACAAAATGTACGAAACAGTGGAGTGAATACGATTCGAAGACGGCTGACTTGGCATACATAGAGAGGCGAGATACGAAATGCACGAAAGAGTGACTGAGATGTCGTACGTACAGGGGCAAAATACGAAATATACGAAATAGTGGAGGGAAGTACAAGGTTAAAGATGGCTGAGTTTACATACATACAAAGACAAGATATGAAATGTACAAAATAGTGGATTGAAGGAGAGAGTTGAAGATGGCTGACTGCATTTATACATACGAAATTTACGAAAAAGTGGAGATAAGGAAAGAGTTGAAGATGGCTGAGTTTGCATACGTATAGGGGCAAGATACGATATGTACGAAATTGTAGAGTGAAGGATGGGTCAAGGATGGCGGAATTGTCATACATATTGGGGCAATATACGAAATATACGAAATAGTAGAGTCAAATACAAGGCTGAAGATGGCTGAGTTTACATAGATAGAAAGGCTAGATACGAAATGTACGAAATAGTAGAATGAAGGAGCGAGTTGAAGATGGCTGAGTTTCGATACATACTTGGACAAGATACGAAATGTTTGAAATAGTGGAGTGAAGGAAAGGGTTAAAGATGGCTCGTTGAGTTTGCATACATACATGGACGAGATACGAAATGTATGCAATAGTGGAGTGAAGGACAAGCTTGAAGATGGCTGAATTTGCATACATAAGGATCAATATACAAAATATACGATATAGTGGAGTGAAGGCGAGAGTTGAAGATGGCTGTGTTTACATACATACAGGGACGAGATACGAAATGTCCGAAATCGTGGAGGTAAGGAGAGAGTTGAAGGTGGCTGAGTTTGCGTATATACACAGGCAATATACGAAATGCACAAAATAATGGAGTGAGGAAGAGGGTCAAAGATGGCTGAGTTGGCATACATACAGGGGAGAGATATGAAATGTATCAAATATTGGAGTGATGAGGGGCGAGATACGAATTATACAAAAGAGTTGAGTGAAGGAAACGTTCAAAGATGGCTGAGTTTGCAAGATAAAAAAAAATGTACAAAAAAGTTGAGTAAAGGAATAGAGTTGAAGATGGCTGAGTCTGCATACGTACAGCGGCAAGATAAAAAATGTACAAAACAGTGGAGTGAAAGAGAAGGTCAAAGATGACAGAGTTTGCATACATACAGGGACGAGATATGAAATATACGAAATAGTGGAGTGAAGGAGAGGTTTGAAGATAACTGAGTTTCTATACATACAGTGGCAAGATACGAAATGTACGAAATAGTGGGGTCAAAGACAGGATCAAGAATGGCTGAGTTTAAATACATGCAGAGGCGTGATACGAAATAGTCGATTGAAGGAGCGTTTCAAAGATGGCTGAGTTTGTATACACACAGGGACGAGATACGAAATGTGCAGATTTGTTGAGTGAAGGAAAGGGTCAAATATGGTTGAGTTTGGATACAAACAGAGGCGAAAAAAAGAAATGTATGAAATAGTTGAGTGAAGGAGAAGGTTGAAGATAGCTGCGTTTGCATACATACAGGCGTGAGATACGAAATATGCGAAATAGTGGAGTGAAGGAGAGGTTTGAAAATAGCTGAGTTTGCATATATACGGGGGAGACAAACGAAATGTACAAAATAGTGGAGTGAAGGAGAGGTTTGAAAATAGCTGAGTTTGCATATATACGGGGGTGACAAACGAAATGTACGAAATAGTGGAGTGAAGGAGAGGTTTGAAAATAGCTGAGTTTGCATATATACGGGGGTGAGATACGAAATGTACGAAATAGTGGAGTGAAGGAGAGGTTTGAAAATAGCTGAGTTTGTATATATACGGGGGAGACAAATGAAATGTACAAAATAGTGGAGTGAAGGAGAGGTTTGAAAATAGCTGAGTTTGCATATATACGGGGGAGACAAACGAAATGTACAAAATAGTGGAGTGAAGGAGAGGTTTGAAAATAGCTGAGTTTGCATATATACGGGGGAGACAAATGAAATGTACAAAATAGTTGAGTGAAGGAGAGGTTTGAAAATAGCTGAGTTTGCATATATACGGGGGTGAGATACAAAATGTACGAAATAGTGGAGTGAAGGAGAGGTTTGAAAATAGCTGAGTTTGCATATATACGGGGGTGACAAACGAAATGTACAAAATAGTGGAGTGAAGGAGAGGTTTGAAAATAGCTGAGTTTGCATATATACGGGGGAGACAAACGAAATGAACAAAATAGTGGAGTGAAGGAGAGGTTTGAAAATAGCTGAGTTTGCATATATACGGGGGAGACAAACGAAATGTACAAAATAGTGGAGTGAAGGAGAGGTTTGAAAATAGCTGAGTTTGCATATATACGGGGGTGAGATACAAAATGTACGAAATAGTGGAGTGAAGGAGAGGTTTGAAAATAGCGGAGTTTGCATATATACGGGGGTGACAAACGAAATGTACGAAATAGTGGAGTGAAGGAGAGGTTTCAAAATAGCTGTGTTTGCATATAGACGCGGGTGACAAACGAAATGTACGAAATAGTGGAGTGAAAGAGAGGTTTGAAAATAGCTGGGTTTGCATATATACGGGTGTGAGATACAAAATGTACGAAATATTGGAGTGAAGGGGAGGTTTAAAAATAGCTGAGTTTGCATATATACGGGGGTGAGATACAAAATGTACGAAATAGTGGAGTGAAGGAGAGGTTTGAAAATAGCTGAGTTTGCATATATACGGGGGAGACAAATGAAATGTACAAAATAGTGGAGTGAAGGAGAGGTTTGAAAATAGCTGAGTTTGCATATATACGGTGGAGACAAACGAAATGTACAAAATAGTGGAGTGAAGGAGAGGTTTGAAAATAGCTGAGTTTGCATATATACGGGGGTGACAAACGAAATGTACGAAATAGTGGAGTGAAGGAGAGGTTTGAAAATAGCTGAGTTTGCATATATACGGGGGTGAGATACAAAATGTACGAAATAGTGGAGTGAAGGAGAGGTTTGAAAATAGCTGAGTTTGCATATATACGGGGGAGACAAACGAAATGTACAAAATAGTAGAGTGAAGGAGAGGTTTGAAAACAGCTGAGTTTGCATATATACGGGGTTGACAAACGGAATGTACGAAATAGTGGAGTGAAGGAGAGGTTTGAAAATAGCTGAGTTTGCATATAGACGGGGGTGAGATACAAAATGTACGAAATAGTGGAGTGAAGGAGAGGTTTGAAAATAGCTGAGTTTGCATATATACGGGGGTGAGATACGAAATGTACGAAATAGTGGAGTGAAGGAGAGGTTTGAAAATAGCTGAGTTGGTATATATACGGGGGAGACAAATGAAATGTACGAAATAGTGGAGTGAAGGAGAGGTTTGAAAATAGCTGAGTTTGCATATATACGGGGGAGACAAACGAAATGTAAAAAATAGTGGAGTGAAGTAGAGGTTTGAAAATAGCTGAGTTTGCATATATACGGGTTAGACAAACGAAATGTACAAAATAGTGGAGTGAAGGAGAGGTTTGAAAATAGCTGAGTTTGCATATATACTGGGGTGACAAACGAAATGTACGAAATAGTGGAGTGAAGGAGAGGTTTGAAAATAGCTGAGTTTGCATATATACGGGGGTGAGATACAAAATGTACAAAATAGTGGAGTGAAGGAGAGGTTTGAAAATAGCTGAGTTTGCATATATACGTGGGAGACAAATGAAATGTACAAAATAGTGGAGTGAAGGAGAGGTTTGAAAATAGCTGAGTTTGCATATATACGGGGGAGACAAACGAAATGTACAAAATAGTGGAGTGAAGGAGAGGTTTGAAAATAGCTGAGTTTGCATATATACGGGGGTGACAAACGAAATGTACGAAATAGTGGAGTGAAGGAGAGGTTTGAAAATAGCTGAGTTTGCATATATACGGGGGTGAGATACGAAATGTACGAAATAGTGGAGTGAAGGAGAGGTTTGAAAATAGCTGAGTTTGTATATATACGGGGGAGACAAATGAAATGTACAAAATAGTGGAGTGAAGGAGAGGTTTGAAAATAGCTGAGTTTGCATATATACGGGGGAGACAAACGAAATGTACAAAATAGTGGAGTGAAGGAGAGGTTTGAAAATAGCTGAGTTTGCATATATACGGGGGAGACAAATGAAATGTACAAAATAGTGGAGTGAAGGAGAGGTTTGAAAATAGCTGAGTTTGCATATATACGGGGGTGAGATACAAAATGTACGAAATAGTGGAGTGAAGGAGAGGTTTGAAAATAGCTGAGTTTGCATATATACGGGGGTGACAAACGAAATGTACGAAATAGTGGAGTGAACGAGAGGTTTGAAAATAGCTGAGTTTGCATATAGACGGGGGTGAGATACAAAATGTACGAAATAGTGGAGTGAAGGAGAGATTTGAAAATAGCTGAGTTTGCATATATACGGGGGTGAGATACAAAATGTACAAAATAGTAGAGTGAAGGAGAGGTTTGAAAATAGCTGAGTTTGAATATATACGGGGGTGACAAACGAAATGTACGAAATAGCGGAGTGAATGAGAGGTTTGAAAATAGCTGAGTTTGCATATGTACGGGGGTGAGATACAAAATGTACGAAATAGTGGAGTGAAGGAGAGATTTGAAAATAGCTGAGTTTGCATATATACGGGAGAGACAACCGAAATGTACAAAATAATGGAGTGAAGGAGAGGTTTGAAAATAGCTGAGTTTGCATATATACGGGGGTGAGATACAAAATGTACGAAAGAGTGAAGTGAAGGAGACGTTTGAAAATAGCTGAGTTTGCATATATACGGGGGAGACAAATGAAATGTACAAAATAGTGGAATGAAGGAGAGGTTTGAAAATAGCTGAGTTTGCATATATACGGGGGTGAGATACAAAATGTACGAAATAGTGGAGTGAAGGGGAGGTTTAAAAATAGCTGAGTTTGCATATATACGGGGGTGAGATACAAAATGTACGAAATAGTGGAGTGAAGGAGAGGTTTGAAAATAGCTGAGTTTGCATATATACGGGGGAGACAAATGAAATGTACGAAATAGTGGAGTGAAGGAGAGGTTTGAAAATAGCTGAGTTTGCATATATACGGGGGAGACAAACGAAATGTACAAAATAGTGGAGTGAAGGAGAGGTTTGAAAATAGCTGAGTTTGCATATATACGGGGGTGAGATACAAAATGTACGAAATAGTGGAGTGAAGGAGAGGTTTGAAAATAGCGGAGTTTGCATATATACGGGGGTGACAAACGAAATGTAGGAAATAGTGGAGTGAAGGAGAAGTTTCAAAATAGCTGTGTTTGCATATAGACGCGGGTGACAAACGAAATGTACGAAATAGTGGAGTGAAAGAGAGGTTTGAAAATAGCTGGGTTTGCATATATACGGGTGTGAGATACAAAATGTACGAAATATTGGAGTGAAGGGGAGGTTTAAAAATAGCTGAGTTTGCATATATACGGGGGTGAGATACAAAATGTACGAAATAGTGGAGTGAAGGAGAGGTTTGAAAATAGCTGAGTTTGCATATATACGGGGGAGACAAATGAAATGTACAAAATAGTGGAGTGAAGGAGAGGTTTGAAAATAGCTGAGTTTGCATATATACGGGGGAGACAAACGAAATGTACAAAATAGTGGAGTGAAGGAGAGGTTTGAAAATAGCTGAGTTTGCATATATACGGGGGTGACAAACGAAATGTACGAAATAGTGGAGTGAAGGAGAGGTTTGAAAATAGCTGAGTTTGCATATATACGGGGGTGAGATACAAAATGTACGAAATAGTGGAGTGAAGGAGAGGTTTGAAAATAGCGGAGTTTGCATATATACGGGGGTGACAAACGAAATGTACGAAATAGTGGAGTGAAGGAGAGGTTTCAAAATAGCTGTGTTTGCATATAGACGCGGGTGACAAACGAAATGTACGAAATAGTGGAGTGAAAGAGAGGTTTGAAAATAGCTGGGTTTGCATATATACGGGTGTGAGATACAAAATGTACGAAATATTGGAGTGAAGGGGAGGTTTAAAAATAGCTGAGTTTGCATATATACGGGGGTGAGATACAAAATGTACGAAATAGTGGAGTGAAGGAGAGGTTTGAAAATAGCTGAGTTTGCATATATACGGGGGAGACAAATGAAATGTACAAAATAGTGGAGTGAAGGAGAGGTTTGAAAATAGCTGAGTTTGCATATATACGGTGGAGACAAACGAAATGTACAAAATAGTGGAGTGAAGGAGAGGTTTGAAAATAGCTGAGTTTGCATATATACGGGGGTGACAAACGAAATGTACGAAATAGTGGAGTGAAGGAGAGGTTTGAAAATAGCTGAGTTTGCATATATACGGGGGTGAGATACAAAATGTACGAAATAGTGGAGTGAAGGAGAGGTTTGAAAATAGCTGAGTTTGCATATATACGGGGGAGACAAACGAAATGTACAAAATAGTAGAGTGAAGGAGAGGTTTGAAAACAGCTGAGTTTGCATATATACGGGGTTGACAAACGGAATGTACGAAATAGTGGAGTGAAGGAGAGGTTTGAAAATAGCTGAGTTTGCATATAGACGGGGGTGAGATACAAAATGTACGAAATAGTGGAGTGAAGGAGAGGTTTGAAAATAGCTGAGTTTGCATATATACGGGGGTGAGATACGAAATGTACGAAATAGTGGAGTGAAGGAGAGGTTTGAAAATAGCTGAGTTGGTATATATACGGGGGAGACAAATGAAATGTACGAAATAGTGGAGTGAAGGAGAGGTTTGAAAATAGCTGAGTTTGCATATATACGGGTTAGACAAACGAAATGTACAAAATAGTGGAGTGAAGGAGAGGTTTGAAAATAGCTGAGTTTGCATATATACTGGGGTGACAAACGAAATGTACGAAATAGTGGAGTGAAGGAGAGGTTTGAAAATAGCTGAGTTTGCATATATACGGGGGTGACAAACGAAATGTACGAAATAGTGGAGTGAAGGAGAGGTTTGAAAATAGCTGAGTTTGCATATATACGGGGGTGAGATACGAAATGTACGAAATAGTGGAGTGAAGGAGAGGTTTGAAAATAGCTGAGTTTGTATATATACGGGGGAGACAAATGAAATGTACAAAATAGTGGAGTGAAGGAGAGGTTTGAAAATAGCTGAGTTTGCATATATACGGGGGAGACAAACGAAATGTACAAAATAGTGGAGTGAAGGAGAGGTTTGAAAATAGCTGAGTTTGCATATATACGGGGGAGACAAATGAAATGTACAAAATAGTGGAGTGAAGGAGAGGTTTGAAAATAGCTGAGTTTGCATATATACGGGGGTGAGATACAAAATGTACGAAATAGTGGAGTGAAGGAGAGGTTTGAAAATAGCT
The DNA here is from genome assembly GCA_963585895.1 of Sepioteuthis lessoniana. NCBI lineage: Eukaryota > Metazoa > Mollusca > Cephalopoda > Myopsida > Loliginidae > Sepioteuthis > Sepioteuthis lessoniana. Next base: position 7,633,716 of record OY757917.1, on the reverse strand, counting down.
GAGTTTGCATATATACGGGGGTGACAAACGAAATGTACGAAATAGTGGAGTGAACGAGAGGTTTGAAAATAGCTGAGTTTGCATATAGACGGGGGTGAGATACAAAATGTACGAAATAGTGGAGTGAAGGAGAGATTTGAAAATAGCTGAGTTTGCATATATACGGGGGTGAGATACAAAATGTACAAAATAGTAGAGTGAAGGAGAGGTTTGAAAATAGCTGAGTTTGAATATATACGGGGGTGACAAACGAAATGTACGAAATAGCGGAGTGAATGAGAGGTTTGAAAATAGCTGAGTTTGCATATGTACGGGGGTGAGATACAAAATGTACGAAATAGTGGAGTGAAGGAGAGATTTGAAAATAGCTGAGTTTGCATATATACGGGAGAGACAACCGAAATGTACAAAATAATGGAGTGAAGGAGAGGTTTGAAAATAGCTGAGTTTGCATATATACGGGGGTGAGATACAAAATGTACGAAAGAGTGAAGTGAAGGAGACGTTTGAAAATAGCTGAGTTTGCATATATACGGGGGAGACAAATGAAATGTACAAAATAGTGGAATGAAGGAGAGGTTTGAAAATAGCTGAGTTTGCATATATACGGGGGTGAGATACAAAATGTACGAAATAGTGGAGTGAAGGGGAGGTTTAAAAATAGCTGAGTTTGCATATATACGGGGGTGAGATACAAAATGTACGAAATAGTGGAGTGAAGGAGAGGTTTGAAAATAGCTGAGTTTGCATATATACGGGGGAGACAAATGAAATGTACGAAATAGTGGAGTGAAGGAGAGGTTTGAAAATAGCTGAGTTTGCATATATACGGGGGAGACAAACGAAATGTACAAAATAGTGGAGTGAAGGAGAGGTTTGAAAATAGCTGAGTTTGCATATATACGGGGGTGAGATACAAAATGTACGAAATAGTGGAGTGAAGGAGAGGTTTGAAAATAGCGGAGTTTGCATATATACGGGGGTGACAAACGAAATGTAGGAAATAGTGGAGTGAAGGAGAAGTTTCAAAATAGCTGTGTTTGCATATAGACGCGGGTGACAAACGAAATGTACGAAATAGTGGAGTGAAAGAGAGGTTTGAAAATAGCTGGGTTTGCATATATACGGGTGTGAGATACAAAATGTACGAAATATTGGAGTGAAGGGGAGGTTTAAAAATAGCTGAGTTTGCATATATACGGGGGTGAGATACAAAATGTACGAAATAGTGGAGTGAAGGAGAGGTTTGAAAATAGCTGAGTTTGCATATATACGGGGGAGACAAATGAAATGTACAAAATAGTGGAGTGAAGGAGAGGTTTGAAAATAGCTGAGTTTGCATATATACGGGGGAGACAAACGAAATGTACAAAATAGTGGAGTGAAGGAGAGGTTTGAAAATAGCTGAGTTTGCATATATACGGGGGTGACAAACGAAATGTACGAAATAGTGGAGTGAAGGAGAGGTTTGAAAATAGCTGAGTTTGCATATATACGGGGGTGAGATACAAAATGTACGAAATAGTGGAGTGAAGGAGAGGTTTGAAAATAGCTGAGTTTGCATATATACGGGGGAGACAAACGAAATGTACAAAATAGTGGAGTGAAGGAGAGGTTTGAAAATAGCTGAGTTTGGATATATACGGGGGTGAGATACAAAATGTACGAAATAGTGGAGTGAAGGAGAGGTTTGAAAATAGCTGAGTTTGCATATATACGGGGGTGAGATACAAAATGTACTAAATAGTGGAGTGAAGGAGAGGTTTGAAAATAGCTGAGTTTGCATATATACGGGGGTGACAAACGAAATGTACAAAATAGTGGAGTGAAGGAGAGGTTTGAAAATAGCTGAGTTTGCATATATACGGGGGTGACAAACGAAATGTACGAAATAGTGGAGTGAAGGAGAGGTTTTAAAATAGCTGAGTTTGCATATATACGGGGGTGAGATAAAAAATGTACGAAATAGTAGAGTGAAGGAGAGGTTTGAAAATAGCTGAGTTTGAATATATACGGGGGTGACAAACGAAATGTACGAAATAGCGGAGTGAATGAGAGGTTTGAAAATAGCTGAGTTTGCATATATACGGGGGTGAGATACAAAATGTATGAAATAGTGGAGTGAACGAGAGATTTGAAAATAGCTGAGTTTGCATATATACGGGAGAGACAAACGAAATGTACAAAATAGTGGAGTGAAGGAGAGGTTTGAAAATAGCTGAGTTTGCATATATACGGGGGTGAGATACAAAATGTACGAAAGAGTGAAGTGAAGGAGAGGTTTGAAAATAGCTGAGTTTGCATATATACGGTGGAGACAAATGAAATGTACAAAATAGTGGAGTGAAGGAGAGGTTTGAAAATAGCTGAGTTTGCATATATACGGGGGAGACAAACGAAATGTACAAAATAGTGGAGTGAAGGAGAGGTTTGAAAATAGCTGAGTTTGGATATATACGGGGGTGAGATACAAAATGTACGAAATAGTGGAGTGAAGGAGAGGTTTGAAAATAGCTGAGTTTGCATATATACGGGGGTGAGATACAAAATGTACTAAATAGTGGAGTGAAGGAGAGGTTTGAAAATAGCTGAGTTTGCATATATACGGGGGTGAAAAACGAAATGTACAAAATAGTGGAGTGAAGGAGAGGTTTGAAAATAGCTGAGTTTGCATATATACGGGGGTGACAAACGAAATGTACGAAATAGTGGAGTGAAGGAGAGGTTTGAAAATAGCTGAGTTTGCATATATACGGGGGTGAGATAAAAAATGTACGAAATAGTAGAGTGAAGGAGAGGTTTGAAAATAGCTGAGTTTGAATATATACGGGGGTGACAAACGAAATGTACGAAATAGCGGAGTGAATGAGAGGTTTGAAAATAGCTGAGTTTGCATATATACGGGGGTGAGATACAAAATGTATGAAATAGTGGAGTGAACGAGAGATTTGAAAATAGCTGAGTTTGCATATATACGGGAGAGACAAACGAAATGTACAAAATAGTGGAGTGAAGGAGAGGTTTGAAAATAGCTGAGTTTGCATATATACGGGGGTGAGATACAAAATGTACGAAAGAGTGAAGTGAAGGAGAGGTTTGAAAATAGCTGAGTTTGCATATATACGGTGGAGACAAATGAAATGTACAAAATAGTGGAATGAAGGAGAGGTTTGAAAATAGCAGAGTTTGCATATATACGGGGGAGACAAACGAAATGTACAAAATAGTAGAGTGAAGGAGATGTTTGAAAATAGCTGAGTTTGCATATATACGGGGTTGAGATACAAAATGTACGAAATAGTGGAGTGAAGGAGAGTTTTGAAAATAGCTGAGTTTGCATATATACGGGGGAGACAAATGAAATGTACAAAATAGTGGAGTGAAGGAGAGGTTTGAAAATAGCTGAGTTTGCATATATACGGGGGTGAGATACAAAATGTACGAAATAGTGGAGTGAAGGAGAGGTTTGAAAATAGCTGAGTTTGCATATATACGGGGGTGAGATACGAAATGTACGAAATAGTGGAGTGAAGGAGAGGTTTGAAAATAGCTGAGTTTGTATAAATACGGGGGAGACAAATTAAATGTACAAAGTAGTGGAGTGAAGGAGAGGTTTGAAAATAGCTGAGTTTGGATATATACGGGGGTGAGATACAAAATGTACGAAATAGTGGAGTGAAGGAGAGGTTTGAAAATAGCTGAGTTTGCATATATACGGGGGTGAGATACAAAATGTACTAAATAGTGGAGTGAAGGAGAGGTTTGAAAATAGCTGAGTTTGCATATATACGGGGGTGACAAACGAAATGTACAAAATAGTGGAGTGAAGGAGAGGTTTGAAAATAGCTGAGTTTGCATATATACGGGGGTGACAAACGAAATGTACGAAATAGTGGAGTGAAGGAGAGGTTTGAAAATAGCTGAGTTTGCATATATACGGGGGTGAGATAAAAAATGTACGAAATAGTAGAGTGAAGGAGAGGTTTGAAAATAGCTGAGTTTGAATATATACGGGGGTGACAAACGAAATGTACGAAATAGCGGAGTGAATGAGAGGTTTGAAAATAGCTGAGTTTGCATATATACGGGGGTGAGATACAAAATGTATGAAATAGTGGAGTGAACGAGAGATTTGAAAATAGCTGAGTTTGCATATATACGGGAGAGACAAACGAAATGTACAAAATAGTGGAGTGAAGGAGAGGTTTGAAAATAGCTGAGTTTGCATATATACGGGGGTGAGATACAAAATGTACGAAAGAGTGAAGTGAAGGAGAGGTTTGAAAATAGCTGAGTTTGCATATATACGGTGGAGACAAATGAAATGTACAAAATAGTGGAATGAAGGAGAGGTTTGAAAATAGCAGAGTTTGCATATATACGGGGGAGACAAACGAAATGTACAAAATAGTAGAGTGAAGGAGATGTTTGAAAATAGCTGAGTTTGCATATATACGGGGTTGAGATACAAAATGTACGAAATAGTGGAGTGAAGGAGAGTTTTGAAAATAGCTGAGTTTGCATATATACGGGGGAGACAAATGAAATGTACAAAATAGTGGAGTGAAGGAGAGGTTTGAAAATAGCTGAGTTTGCATATATACGGGGGTGAGATACAAAATGTACGAAATAGTGGAGTGAAGGAGAGGTTTGAAAATAGCTGAGTTTGCATATATACGGGGGTGAGATACGAAATGTACGAAATAGTGGAGTGAAGGAGAGGTTTGAAAATAGCTGAGTTTGTATAAATACGGGGGAGACAAATTAAATGTACAAAGTAGTGGAGTGAAGGAGAGGTTTGAAAATAGCTGAGTTTGCATATATACGGGGGAGACAAACGAAATGTACAAAATAGTGGAGTGAAGGAGAGGTTTGAAAATAGCTGAGTTTGCATATATACGGGGGAGACAAACGAAATGTACAAAATAGTGGAGTGAAGCAGAGGTTTGAAAATAGCTGAGTTTGCATATATACGGGGGTGACAAACGAAATGTACTAAATAGTGGAGTGAAGGAGAGTTTTGAAAATAGCTGAGTTTGCATATATACGGGGGTGAGATACAAAATGTACGAAATAGTGGAGTGAAGGAGAGGTTTGAAAATAGCTGAGTTTGCATATATACGGGGGAGACAAATGAAATGTACGAAATAGTGGAGTGACGGAGAGGTTTGAAAATAGCTGAGTTTGCATATATACGGGGGAGACAAACGAAATGTACAAAATAGTGGAGTGAAGGAGAGGTTTGAAAATAGCTGAGTTTGCATATATACGGGGGAGACAAACGAAAAGTACAAAATAGTGGAGTGAAGGAGAGGTTTGAAAATAGCTGAGTTTGCATATATACGGGGGTGAGATACAAAATGTACGAAATAGTGGAGTGAAGGAGAGGTTTGAAAATAGCTGAGTTTGCATATATACGGAGGAGACAAATGAAATGTACAAAATAGTGGAGTGAAGGAGAGGTTTGAAAATAGCTGAGTTTGCATATATACGGGGGTGAGATACAAAATGTACGAAATAGTGGAGTGAAGGAGAGGTTTGAAAATAGCTGAGTTTGCATATATACGGGGGTGATATACAAAATGTACGAAATAGTGGAGTGAAGGAGAAGATCAAAGATGGCTGAGTTTGCATACATCCAGGGGTGTGATACGATATGTACGAAATAGTGGAGTGAAGGAGAGGTTTGAAAATAGCTGAGTTTGCATATATACGGGGGTGAGATACAAAATGTACGAAATAGTGGAGTGAAGGAGAGGTTTGAAAAGAGCTGAGTTTGCATATATACGGAGGAGACAAATGAAATGTACAAAATACTGGAGTGAAGGAGAGGTTTGAAAATAGCTGAGTTTGCATATATACGGGGGTGACAAACGAAATGTACGAAATAGTGGAGTGAAGGAGAGGTTTGAAAATAGCTGAGTTTGGATATATACGGGGGTGAGATACAAAATGTACGAAAGAGTGGAGTGAAGGAGAGGTTTGAAAATAGCAGACTTTGCATATATACGGGGGTGAGATACAAAATGTACGAAATAGTGGAGTGAAGGAGAGGTTTGAAAATAGCTGAGTTTGCATATATACGGGGGTGACAAACGAAATGTACAAAATAGTGGAGTGAAGGAGAGGTTTGAAAATAGCTGAGTTTGCATATATACGGGGGAGACAAACGAAATGTACAAAATAGTGGAGTGAAGGAGAGGTTTGAAAATAGCTGAGTTTGCATAGAAACGGGGGTGACAAACGAAATGTACGAAATAGTGGAGTGAAGGAGAGGTTTGAAAATAGCGGAGTTTGCATATATACGGGGGTGACAAACGAAATGTACGAAATAGTGGAGTGAAGGAGAGGTTTGAAAATAGCTGAGTTTGCATATAGACGGGGGTGACAAACGAAATGTACGAAATAGTGGAGTGAAAGAGAGGTTTGAAAATAGCTGGGTTTGCATATATACGGGGGTGAGATACAAAATGTACGAAATAGTGGAGTGAAGGAGAGGTTTGAAAATAGCTGAGTTTGCATATATACGGAGGAGACAAATGAAATGTACAAAATAGTGGAGTGAAGGAGAGGTTTGAAAATAGCTGAGTTTGCATATATACGGGGGTGACAAAGGAAATGTACGAAATAGTGGAGTGAAGGAGAGGTTTGAAAATAGCTGAGTTTGCATATATACGGGGGTGAGATACAAAATGTACGAAATAGTGGAGTGAAGGAGAGGTTTGAAAATAGCTGAGTTTGCATATATACGGGGGAGACAAACGAAATGTACAAAATAGTGGAGTGAAGGAGAGGTTTGAAAATAGCTGAGTTTGGATATATACGGGGGTGAGATACAAAATGTACGAAATAGTGGAGTGAAGGAGAGGTTTGAAAATAGCTGAGTTTGCATATATACGGGGGTGAGATACAAAATGTACGAAATAGTGGAGTGAAGGAGAGGTTTGAAAATAGCTGAGTTTGCATATATACGGGGGTGAGATACAAAATGTACTAAATAGTGGAGTGAAGGAGAGGTTTGAAAATAGCTGAGTTTGCATATATACGGGGGTGACAAACGAAATGTACAAAATAGTGGAGTGAAGGAGAGGTTTGAAAATAGCTGAGTTTGCATATATACGGGGGAGACAAACGAAATGTACAAAATAGTGGAGTGAAGGAGATGTTTGAAAATAGCTGAGTTTGCATAGAAACAAGGGTGACAAACGAAATGTACGAAATAGTGGAGTGAAGGAGAGGTTTGAAAATAGCTGGGTTTGCATATATACGGGTGTGAGATACAAAATGTACGAAAGAGTGAAGTGAAGGAGAGGTTTAAAAATAGCTGAGTTTGCATATATACGGGGGAGACAAATGAAATGTAAAAAATAGTGGAATGTAGGAGAGGTTTGAAAATAGCTGAGTTTGCATATATACGGGGGTGAGATACAAAATGTACTAAATAGTGGAGTGAAGGAGAGGTTTGAAAATAGCTGAGTTTGCATATATACGGGGGAGACAAATGAAATGTACAAAATAGTGGAGTGAAGGAGAGGTTTGAAAATAGCTGAGTTTGCATATATACGGGGGTCAGATACAAAATGTACGAAATAGTGGAGTGAAGGAGAGTTTTGAAAAAAGCTGAGTTTGCATATATACGGGGGAGACAAAAGAAATGTACAAAATAGTGGAGTGAAGGAGAGGTTTGAAAATAGCTGAGTTTGCATATATACGGGGGTGAGATACAAAATGTACGAAATAGTGGAGTGAAGGAGAGGTTTAAAAATAGCTGAGTTTGCATATATACGGAGGAGACAAATGAAATGTACAAAATAGTGGAGTGAAGGAGAGGTTTGAAAATTGCTGAGTTTGCATATATACGGGGGAGACAAACGAAATGTACAAAATAGTGGAGTGAAGGAGAGGTTTGAAAATAGCTGAGTTTGCATATATACGGGGGTGACAAACGAAATGTACGAAATAGTGGAGTGAAGGAGAGGTTTGAAAATAGCTGAGTTTGCATATATACGGGGGTGAGATACAAAATATACGAAATAGTGGAGTGAAGGAGAGGTTTGAAAATAGCTGAGTTTGCATATATACGGGGGAGACAAACGAAATGTACAAAATAGTGGAGTGAAGGAGAGGTTTGAAAATAGCTGAGTTTGGATATATACGGGGGTGAGATACAAAATGTACGAAATAGTGGAGTGAAGGAGAGGTTTGAAAATAGCTGAGTTTGCATATATACGGGGGTGAGATACAAAATGTACGAAATAGTGGAGTGAAGGAGAGGTTTGAAAATAGCTGAGTTTGCATATATACGGGGGTGAGATACAAAATGTACTAAATAGTGGAGTGAAGGAGAGGTTTGAAAATAGCTGAGTTTGCATATATACGGGGGTGACAAACGAAATGTACAAAATAGTGGAGTGAAGGAGAGGTTTGAAAATAGCTGAGTTTGCATATATACGGGGGAGACAAACGAAATGTACAAAATAGTGGAGTGAAGGAGAGGTTTGAAAATAGCTGAGTTTGCATATATACGGGGGTGACAAACGAAATGTACGAAATAGTGGAGTGAAGGAGAGGTTTGAAAATAGCTGAGTTTGCATATATACGGGGGTGAGATACAAAATGTACGAAATAGTGGAGTGAAGGAGAGGTTTGAAAATAGCTGAGTTTGCATATATACGGGGGTGACAAACGAAATGTACGAAATAGTGGAGTGAAGGAGAGGTTTGAAAATAGCTGAGTTTGCATATAGACGGGGGTGACAAACGAAATTTACGAAATAGTGGAGTGAAAGAGAGGTTTGAAAATAGCTGGGTTTGCATATATACGGGTGTGAGATACAAAATGTACGAAATATTGGAGTGAAGGGGAGGTTTAAAAATAGCTGAGTTTGCATATATACGGGGGTGAGATACAAAATGTACGAAATAGTAGAGTGAAGGAGAGGTTTGAAAATAGCTGAGTTTGAATATATACGGGGGTGACAAACGAAGTGTACGAAATAGCGGAGTGAATGAGAGGTTTGAAAATAGCTGAGTTTGCATATATACGGGGGTGAGATACAAAATGTATGAAATAGTGGAGTGAAGGAGAGATTTGAAAATAGCTGAGTTTGCATATATACGGGAGAGACAATCGAAATGTACAAAATAGTGGAGTGAAGGAGAGGTTTGAAAATAGCTGAGTTTGCATATATACGGGGGGGAGATACAAAATGTACGAAAGAGTGAAGTGAAGGAGAGGTTTGAAAATAGCTGAGTTTGCATATATACGGGGGAGACAAATGAAATGTACAAAATAGTGGAATGAAGGAGAGGTTTGAAAATAGCTGAGTTTGCATATATACGGGGGTGAGATACAAAATGTACGAAATAGTGGAGTGAAGGAGAGGTTTGAAAATAGCTGAGTTTGCATATATACGGGGGAGACAAATGAAATGTACAAAATAGTGGAGTGAAGGAGAGGTTTAAAAATAGCTAAGTTTGCATATATACGGGGGAGACAAACGAAATGTACAAAATAGTAGAGTGAAGGAGATGTTTTAAAATAGCTGAGTTTGCATATATACGGGGGTGAGATACAAAATGTACGAAATAGTGGAGTGAAGGAGAGGTTTGAAAATAGCTGAGTTTGCATATATACGGGGGAGACAAATGAAATGTAAAAAATAGTGGAGTGAAGGAGAGGTTTGAAAATAGCTGAGTTTGCATATATACGGGGGAGACAAACGAAATGTACAAAATAGTGGAGTGAAGGAGATGTTTGAAAATAGCTGAGTTTGCATATATACGGGGGTGAGATACAAAATGTACGAAATAGTGGAGAGAGGAGAGGTTTGAAAATAGCTGAGTTTGCATATATACGGGGGTGAGATACGAAATGTACGAAATAGTGGAGTGAAGGAGAGGTTTGAAAATAGCTGAGTTTGTATAAATACGGGGGAGACAATTGAAATGTACAAAGTAGTGGAGTGAAGGAGAGGTTTGAAAATAGCTGAGTTTGCATATATACGGGGGAGACAAACGAAATGTACAAAATAGTGGAGTGAAGGAGAGGTTTGAAAATAGCTGAGTTTGCATATATACGGGGGAGACAAACGAAATGTACAAAATAGTGGTGTGAAGCAGAGGTTTGAAAATAGCTGAGTTTGCATATATACGGTGGTGACAAACGAAATGTACGAAATAGTGGAGTGAAGGAGAGGTTTGAAAATAGCTGAGTTTGCATATATACGGGGGTGAGATACAAAATGTACGAAATAGTGGAGTGAAGGAGAGGTTTGAAAATAGCTGAGTTTGCATATATACGGGGGAGACAAATGAAATGTACGAAATAGTGGAGTGACGGAGAGGTTTGAAAATAGCTGAGTTTGCATATATACGGGGGAGACAAACGAAATGTACAAAATAGTGGAGTGAAGGAGAGGTTTGAAAATAGCTGAGTTTGCATATATACGGGGGAGACAAACGAAAAGTACAAAATAGTGGAGTGAAGGAGAGGTTTGAAAATAGCTGAGTTTGCATATATACGGGGGTGAGATACAAAATGTACGAAATAGTGGAGTGAAGGAGAGGTTTGAAAATAGCTGAGTTTCCATATATACGGAGGAGACAAATGAAATGTACAAAATAGTGGAGTGAAGGAGAGGTTTGAAAATAGCTGAGTTTGCATATATACGGGGGTGAGATACAAAATGTACGAAATAGTGGAGTGAAGGAGAGGTTTGAAAATAGCTGAGTTTGCATATATACGGGGGTGATATACAAAATGTACGAAATAGTGGAGTGAAGGAGAAGATCAAAGATTGCTGAGTTTGCATACATCCAGGGGTGTGATACGATATGTACAAAATAGTGGAGTGAAGGAGAGGTTTGAAAATAGCTGAGTTTGCATATATACGGGGGTGAGATACAAAATGTACGAAATAGTGGAGTGAAGGAGAGGTTTGAAAATAGCTGAGTTTGCATATATACGGAGGAGACAAATGAAATGTACAAAATAGTGGAGTGAAGGAGAGGTTTGAAAATAGCTGAGTTTGCATATATACGGGGGAGACAAACGAAATGTACAAAATAGTGGAGTGAAGGAGAGGTTTGAAAATAGCTGAGTTTGCATATATACGGGGGTGAGATACAAAATGTACGAAATAGTGGAGTGAAGGAGAGGTTTGAAAATAGCTGAGTTTGAATATATACGGGGGAGACAAACGAAATGTACAAAATAGTGGAGTGAAGGAGAGGTTTGAAAATAGCTGAGTTTGGATATATACGGGGGTGAGATACAAAATGTACGAAATAGTGGAGTGAAGGAGAGGTTTGAAAATACCTGAGTTTGCATATATACGGGGGTGAGATACAAAATGTACGAAATAGTGGAGTGAAGGAGAGGTTTGAAAATAGCTGAGTTTGCATATATACGGGGGTGAGATACAAAATGTACTAAATAGTGGAGTGAAGGAGAGGTTTGAAAATAGCTGAGTTTGCATATATACGGGGGTGACAAACGAAATGTACAAAATAGTGGAGTGAAGGAGAGGTTTGAAAATAGCTGAGTTTGCATATATACGGGGGAGACAAACGAAATGTACAAAATAGTGGAGTGAAGGAGAGGTTTGAAAATAGCTGAGTTTGCATATATACGGGGGTGACAAACGAAATGTACGAAATAGTGGAGTGAAGGAGAGGTTTGAAAATAGCTGAGTTTGCATATATACGGGGGTGAGATACAAAATGTACGAAATAGTGGAGTGAAGGAGAGGTTTGAAAATAGCTGAGTTTGCATATAGACGGGGGTGACAAACGAAATGTACGAAATAGTGGAGTGAAGGAGAGGTTTGAAAATAGCTGAGTTTGCATATAGACGGGGGTGACAAACGAAATGTACGAAATAGTGGAGTGAAAGAGAGGTTTGAAAATAGCTGGGTTTGCATATATACGGGTGTGAGATACAAAATGTACGAAATATTGGAGTGAAGGGGAGGTTTAAAAATAGCTGAGTTTGCATATATACGGGGGTGAGATACAAAATGTACGAAATAGTAGAGTGAAGGAGAGGTTTGAAAATAGCTGAGTTTGAATATATACGGGGGTGACAAACGAAATGTACGAAATAGCGGAGTGAATGAGAGGTTTGAAAATAGCTGAGTTTGCATATATACGGGGGTGAGATACAAAATGTATGAAATAGTGGAGTGAAGGAGAGATTTGAAAATAGCTGAGTTTGCATATATACGGGAGAGACAAACGAAATGTACAAAATAGTGGAGTGAAGGAGAGGTTTGAAAATAGCTGAGTTTGCATATATACGGGGGTGAGATACAAAATGTACGAAAGAGTGAAGTGAAGGAGAGGTTTGAAAATAGCTGAGTTTGCATATATACGGGGGAGACAAATGAAATGTACAAAATAGTGGAATGAAGGAGAGGTTTGAAAATAGCTGAGTTTGCATATATACGTGGGTGAGATACAAAATGAACGAAATAGTGGAGTGAAGGAGAGGTTTGAAAATAGCTGAGTTTGCATATATACGGGGGAGACAAATGAAATGTACAAAATAGTGGAGTGAAGGAGAGGTTTGAAAATAGCTAAGTTTGCATATATACGGGGGAGACAAACGAAATGTAAAAAATAGTAGAGTGAAGGAGATGTTTTAAAATAGCTGAGTTTGCATATATACGGGGGTGAGATACAAAATGTACGAAATAGTGGAGTGAAGGAGAGTTTTGAAAAAAGCTGAGTTTGAATATATACGGGGGAGACAAATGAAATGTACAAAATAGTGGAGTGAAGGAGAGGTTTGAAAATAGCTGAGTTTGCATATATACGGGGGTGAGATACAAAATGTACGAAATAGTGGAGTGAAGGAGAGGTTTGAAAATAGCTGAGTTTGCATATATACGGGGGAGACAAATGAAATGTAAAAAATAGTGGAGTGAAGGAGAGGTTTGAAAATAGCTGAGTTTGCATATATACGGGGGAGACAAACGAAATGTACAAAATAGTGGAGTGAAGGAGAGGTTTGAAAATAGCTGAGTTTGCATATATATGGGGGTGACAAACGAAATGTACGAAATAGTGGAGTGAAGGAGAGGTTTGAAAATAGCTGAGTTTGCATATATACGGGGGTGAGATACAAAATGTACGAAATAGTGGAGTGAAGGAGAGGTTTGAAAATAGCTGAGTTTGCATATATACGGGGGAGACAAACGAAATGTACAAAATAGTGGAGTGAAGGAGAGGTATGAAAATAGCTGAGTTTGGATATATACGGGGGTGAGATACAAAATGTACGAAATAGTGGAGTGAAGGAGAGGTTTGAAAATAGCTGAGTTTGCATATATACGGGGGTGACAAACGAAATGTACAAAATAGTGGAGTGAAGGAGAGGTTTGAAAATAGCTGAGTTTGCATATATACGGGGGTGACAAACGAAATGTACGAAATAGTGGAGTGAAGGAGAGGTTTGAAAATAGCTGAGTTTGCATATATACGGGGGTGAGATAAAAAATGTACGAAATAGTAGAGTGAAGGAGAGGTTTGAAAATAGCTGAGTTTGAATATATACGGGGGTGACAAACGAAATGTACGAAATAGCGGAGTGAATGAGAGGTTTGAAAATAGCTGAGTTTGCATATATACGGGGGTGAGATACAAAATGTATGAAATAGTGGAGTGAACGAGAGATTTGAAAATAGCTGAGTTTGCATATATACGGGAGAGACAAACGAAATGTACAAAATAGTGGAGTGAAGGAGAGGTTTGAAAATAGCTGAGTTTGCATATATACGGGGGTGAGATACAAAATGTACGAAAGAGTGAAGTGAAGGAGAGGTTTGAAAATAGCTGAGTTTGCATATATACGGGGGAGACAAACGAAATGTACAAAATAGTGGAATGAAGGAGAGGTTTGAAAATAGCTGAGTTTGCATATATACGGGGGTGAGATACAAAATGTACGAAATAGTGGAGTGAAGGAGAGGTTTGAAAATAGCAGAGTTTGCATATATACGGGGGAGACAAATGAAATGTACAAAATAGTGGAGTGAAGGAGAGGTTTGAAAATAGCAGAGTTTGCATATATACGGGGGAGACAAACGAAATGTACAAAATAGTAGAGTGAAGGAGATGTTTGAAAATAGCTGAGTTTGCATATATACGGGGGTGAGATACAAAATGTACGAAATAGTGGAGTGAAGGAGAGGTTTGAAAATAGCTGAGTTTGCATATATACGGGGGAGACAAATGAAATGTACAAAATAGTGGAGTGAAGGAGAGGTTTGAAAATAGCTGAGTTTGCATATATACGGGGGAGACAAACGAAATGTACAAAATAGTGGAGTGAAGGAGATGTTTGAAAATAGCTGAGTTTGCATATATACGGGGGTGAGATACAAAATGTACGAAATAGTGGAGAGAGGAGAGGTTTGAAAATAGCTGAGTTTGCATATATACGGGGGTGAGATACGAAATGTACGAAATAGTGGAGTGAAGGAGAGGTTTGAAAATAGCTGAGTTTGTATAAATACGGGGGAGACAAATTAAATGTACAAAGTAGTGGAGTGAAGGAGAGGTTTGAAAATAGCTGAGTTTGCATATATACGGGGGAGACAAACGAAATGTACAAAATAGTGGAGTGAAGGAGAGGTTTGAAAATAGCTGAGTTTGCATATATACGGGGGAGACAAACGAAATGTACAAAATAGTGGAGTGAAGCAGAGGTTTGAAAATAGCTGAGTTTGCATATATACGGGGGTGACAAACGAAATGTACTAAATAGTGGAGTGAAGGAGAGTTTTGAAAATAGCTGAGTTTGCATATATACGGGGGTGAGATACAAAATGTACGAAATAGTGGAGTGAAGGAGAGGTTTGAAAATAGCTGAGTTTGCATATATACGGGGGAGACAAATGAAATGTACGAAATAGTGGAGTGAAGGAGAGGTTTGAAAATAGCTGAGTTTGCATATATACGGGGGAGACAAACGAAATGTACAAAATAGTGGAGTGAAGGAGAGGTTTGAAAATAGCTGAGTTTGCATATATACGGGGGTGAGATACAAAATGTACGAAATAGTGGAGTGAAGGAGAGGTTTGAAAATAGCTGAGTTTGCATATATACGGAGGAGACAAATGAAATGTACAAAATAGTGGAGTGAAGGAGAGGTTTGAAAATAGCTGAGTTTGCATATATACGGGGGTGAGATACAAAATGTACGAAATAGTGGAGTGAAGGAGAGGTTTGAAAATAGCTGAGTTTGCATATATACGGGGGTGATATACAAAATGTACGAAATAGTGGAGTGAAGGAGAAGATCAAAGATGGCTGAGTTTGCATACATCCAGGGGTGTGATACGATATGTACGAAATAGTGGAGTGAAGGAGAGGTTTGAAAATAGCTGAGTTTGCATATATACGGGGGTGAGATACAAAATGTACGAAATAGTGGAGTGAAGGAGAGGTTTGAAAAGAGCTGAGTTTGCATATATACGGAGGAGACAAATGAAATGTACAAAATACTGGAGTGAAGGAGAGGTTTGAAAATAGCTGAGTTTGCATATATACGGGGGTGACAAACGAAATGTACGAAATAGTGGAGTGAAGGAGAGGTTTGAAAATAGCTGAGTTTGGATATATACGGGGGAGACAAACGAAATGTACAAAATAGTGGAGTGAAGGAGAGGTTTGAAAATAGCTGAGTTTGGATATATACGGGGGTGAGATACAAAATGTACGAAATAGTGGAGTGAAGGAGAGGTTTGAAAATAGCTGAGTTTGCATATATACGGGGGTGAGATACAAAATGTACGAAATAGTGGAGTGAAGGAGAGGTTTGAAAATAGCTGAGTTTGCATATATACGGGGGTGAGATACAAAATGTACTAAATAGTGGAGTGAAGGAGAGGTTTGAAAATAGCTGAGTTTGCATATATACGGGGGTGACAAACGAAATGTACAAAATAGTGGAGTGAAGGAGAGGTTTGAAAATAGCTGAGTTTGCATATATACGGGGGAGACAAACGAAATGTACAAAATAGTGGAGTGAAGGAGAGGTTTGAAAATAGCTGAGTTTGCATAGAAACGGGGGTGACAAACGAAATGTACGAAATAGTGGAGTGAAGGAGAGGTTTGAAAATAGCTGAGTTTGCATATATACGGGGGTGACAAACGAAATGTACGAAATAGTGGAGTGAAGGAGAGGTTTGAAAATAGCTGAGTTTGCATATAGACGGGGGTGACAAACGAAATGTACGAAATAGTGGAGTGAAAGAGAGGTTTGAAAATAGCTGGGTTTGCATATATACGGGTGTGAGATACAAAATGTACGAAAGAGTGAAGTGAAGGAGAGGTTTGAAAATAGCTGAGTTTGCATATATACGGGGGAGACAAATGAAATGTAAAAAATAGTGGAATGTAGGAGAGGTTTGAAAATAGCTGAGTTTGCATATATACGGGGGTGAGATACAAAATGTACTAAATAGTGGAGTGAAGGAGAGGTTTGAAAATAGCTGAGTTTGCATATATACGGGGGAGACAAATGAAATGTACAAAATAGTGGAGTGAAGGAGAGGTTTGAAAATAGCTGAGTTTGCATATATACGGGGGTCAGATACAAAATGTACGAAATAGTGGAGTGAAGGAGAGTTTTGAAAAAAGCTGAGTTTGCATATATACGGGGGAGACAAAAGAAATGTACAAAATAGTGGAGTGAAGGAGAGGTTTGAAAATAGCTGAGTTTGCATATATACGGGGGTGAGATACAAAATGTACGAAATAGTGGAGTGAAGGAGAGGTTTGAAAATAGCTGAGTTTGCATATATACGGGGGAGACAAATGAAATGTACAAAATAGTGGAGTGAAGGAGAGGTTTTAAAATAGCTGAGTTTGCATATATACGGGGGAGACAAACGAAATGTACAAAATAGTGGAGTGAAGGAGATGTTTGAAAATAGCTGAGTTTGCATATATACGGGGGTGAGATACAAAATGTACGAAATAGTGGAGATAGGAGAGGTTTGAAAATAGCTGAGTTTGCATATATACGGGGGTGAGATACGAAATGTACGAAATAGTGGAGTGAAGGAGAGGTTTGAAAATAGCTGAGTTTGTATAAATACGGGGGAGACAAATGAAATGTACAAAGTAGTGGAGTGAAGGAGAGGTTTGAAAATAGCTGAGTTTGCATATATATGGGGGAGACAAACGAAATGTACAAAATAGTGGAGTGAAGTAGAGGTTTGAAAATAGCTGAGTTTGCATATATACGGGGGAGACAAACGAAATGTACAAAATAGTGGAGTGAAGCAGAGGTTTGAAAATAGCTGAGTTTGCATATATACGGTGGTGACAAAAGAAATGTACGAAAAAGTGGAGTGAAGGAGAGGTTTGAAAATAGCTGAGTTTGCATATATACGGGGGTGAGATACAAAATGTACGAAATAGTGGAGTGAAGGAGAGGTTTGAAAATAGCTGAGTTTGCATATATACGGGGGAGGCAAATGAAATGTACGAAATAGTGGAGTGACGGAGAGGTTTGAAAATAGCTGAGTTTGCATATATACGGGGGAGACAAACGAAATGTACAAAATAGTGGAGTGAAGGAGAGGTTTGAAAATAGCTGAGTTTGCATATATACGGGGGTGAGATACAAAATGTACGAAATAGTGGAGTGAAGGAGAGGTTTGAAAATAGCTGAGTTTGCATATATACGGAGGAGACAAATGAAATGTACAAAATAGTGGAGTGAAGGAGAGGTTTGAAAATTGCTGAGTTTGCATATATACGGGGGTGACAAAGGAAATGTACGAAATAGTGGAGTGAAGGAGAGGTTTGAAAATAGCTGAGTTTGCATATATACGGGGGTGAGATACAAAATGTACGAAATAGTGGAGTGAAGGAGAGGTTTGAAAATAGCTGAGTTTGCATATATACGGGGGAGACAAACGAAATGTACAAAATAGTGGAGTGAAGGAGAGGTTTGAAAATAGCTGAGTTTGGATATATACGGGGGTGAGATACAAAATGTACGAAATAGTGGAGTGAAGGAGAGGTTTGAAAATAGCTGAGTTTGCATATATACGGGGGTGAGATACAAAATGTACGAAATAGTGGAGTGAAGGAGAGGTTTGAAAATAGCTGAGTTTGCATATATACGGGGGTGAGATACAAAATGTACTAAATAGTGGAGTGAAGGAGAGGTTTGAAAATAGCTGAGTTTGCATATATACGGGGGTGACAAACGAAATGTACAAAATAGTGGAGTGAAGCAGAGGTTTGAAAATAGCTGAGTTTGCATAGAAACGGGGGTGACAAACGAAATGTACGAAATAGTGGAGTGAAGGAGAGGTTTGAAAATAGCTGAGTTTGCATATATACGGGGGTGACAAACGAAATGTACGAAATAGTGGAGTGAAGGAGAGGTTTGAAAATAGCTGAGTTTGCATATAGACGGGGGTGACAAACGAAATGTACGAAATAGTGGAGTGAAAGAGAGGTTTGAAAATAGCTGGGTTTGCATATATACGGGTGTGAGATACAAAATGTACGAAAGAGTGAAGTGAAGGAGAGGTTTGAAAATAGCTGAGTTTGCATATATACGGGGGAGACAAATGAAATGTAAAAAATAGTAGAATGTAGGAGAGGTTTGAAAATAGCTGAGTTTGCATATATACGGGGGTGAGATACAAAATGTACTAAATAGTGGAGTGAAGGAGAGGTTTGAAAATAGCTGAGTTTGCATATATACGGGGGAGACAAATGAAATGTACAAAATAGTGGAGTGAAGGAGAGGTTTGAAAATAGCTGAGTTTGCATATATACGGGGGTCAGATACAAAATGTACGAAATAGTGGAGTGAAGGAGAGTTTTGAAAAAAGCTGAGTTTGCATATATACGGGGGAGACAAAAGAAATGTACAAAATAGTGGAGTGAAGGAGAGGTTTGAAAATAGCTGAGTTTGCATATATACGGGGGTGAGATACAAAATGTACGAAATAGTGGAGTGAAGGAGAGGTTTGAAAATAGCTGAGTTTGCATATATACGGGGGAGACAAATGAAATGTACAAAATAGTGGAGTGAAGGAGAGGTTTGAAAATAGCTGAGTTTGCATATATACGGGGGAGACAAACGAAATGTACAAAATAGTGGAGTAAAGGAGATGTTTGAAAATAGCTGAGTTTGCATATATACGGGGGTGAGATACAAAATGTACGAAATAGTGGAGTGAAGGAGAGGTTTGAAAATAGCTGAGTTTGCATATATACGGGGGTGATATACAAAATGTACGAAATAGTGGAGTGAAGGAGAAGATCAAAGATGCCTGAGTTTGCATACATCCAGGGGTGTGATACGATATGTACGAAACAGTGGAGTGAAGGAGAGGTTTGAAAATAGCTGAGTTTGTATAAATACGGGGGAGACAAATGAAATGTACAAAGTAGTGGAGTGAAGGAGTGGTTTGAAAATAGCTGAGTTTGCATATATATGGGGGAGACAAACGAAATGTACAAAATAGTGGAGTGAAGTAGAGGTTTGAAAATAGCTGAGTTTGCATATATACGGGGGAGACAAACGAAATGTACAAAATAGTGGAGTGAAGCAGAGGTTTGAAAATAGCTGAGTTTGCATATATACGGTGGTGACAAACGAAATGTACGAAAAAGTGGAGTGAAGGAGAGGTTTGAAAATAGCTGAGTTTGCATATATACGGGGGTGAGATACAAAATGTACGAAATAGTGGAGTGAAGGAGAGGTTTGAAAATAGCTGAGTTTGCATATATACGGGGGAGGCAAATGAAATGTACGAAATAGTGGAGTGACGGAGAGGTTTGAAAATAGCTGAGTTTGCATATATACGGGGGAGACAAACGAAATGTACAAAATAGTGGAGTGAAGGAGAGGTTTGAAAATAGCTGAGTTTGCATATATACGGGGGAGACAAACGAAAAGTACAAAATAGTGGAGTGAAGGAGAGGTTTGAAAATGGCTGAGTTTGCATATATACGGGGGTGAGATACAAAATGTACGAAATAGTGGAGTGAAGGAGAGGTTTGAAAATAGCTGAGTTTCCATATATACGGAGGAGACAAATGAAATGTACAAAATAGTGGAGTGAAGGAGAGGTTTGAAAATAGCTGAGTTTGCATATATACGGGAGTGAGATACAAAATGTACGAAATAGTGGAGTGAAGGAGAGGTTTGAAAATAGCTGAGTTTGCATATATACGGGGGTGATATACAAAATGTACGAAATAGTGGAGTGAAGGAGAAGATCAAAGATGGCTGAGTTTGCATACATCCAGGGGTGTGATACGATATGTACGAAACAGTGGAGTGAAGGAGAGGTTTGAAAATAGCTGAGTTTGCATATATACGGGGGTGAGATACAAAATGTACGAAATAGTGGAGTGAAGGAGAGGTTTGAAAATAGCTGAGTTTGCATATATACGGAGGAGACAAATGAAATGTACAAAATAGTGGAGTGAAGGAGAGGTTTGAAAATTGCTGAGTTTGCATATATACGGGGGAGACAAACGAAATGTACAAAATAGTGGAGTGAAGGAGAGGTTTGAAAATAGCTGAGTTTGCATATATACGGGGGTGACAAACGAAATGTACGAAATAGTGGAGTGAAGGAGAGGTTTGAAAATAGCTGAGTTTGCATATATACGGGGGTGAGATACAAAATATACGAAATAGTGGAGTGAAGGAGAGGTTTGAAAATAGCTGAGTTTGCATATATACGGGGGAGACAAACGAAATGTACAAAATAGTGGAGTGAAGGAGAGGTTTGAAAATAGCTGAGTTTGGATATATACGGGGGTGAGATACAAAATGTACGAAATAGTGGAGTGAAGGAGAGGTTTGAAAATAGCTGAGTTTGCATATATACGGGGGTGAGATACAAAATGTACGAAATAGTGGAGTGAAGGAGAGGTTTGAAAATAGCTGAGTTTGCATATATACGGGGGTGAGATACAAAATGTACTAAATAGTGGAGTGAAGGAGAGGTTTGAAAATAGCTGAGTTTGCATATATACGGGGGTGACAAACGAAATGTACAAAATAGTGGAGTGAAGGAGAGGTTTGAAAATAGCTGAGTTTGCATATATACGGGGGAGACAAACGAAATGTACAAAATAGTGGAGTGAAGGAGAGGTTTGAAAATAGCTGAGTTTGCATATATACGGGGGTGACAAACGAAATGTACGAAATAGTGGAGTGAAGGAGAGGTTTGAAAATAGCTGAGTTTGCATATATACGGGGGTGAGATACAAAATGTACGAAATAGTGGAGTGAAGGAGAGGTTTGAAAATAGCTGAGTTTGCATATATACGGGGGTGACAAACGAAATGTACGAAATAGTGGAGTGAAGGAGAGGTTTGAAAATAGCTGAGTTTGCATATAGACGGGGGTGACAAACGAAATTTACGAAATAGTGGAGTGAAAGAGAGGTTTGAAAATAGCTGGGTTTGCATATATACGGGTGTGAGATACAAAATGTACGAAATATTGGAGTGAAGGGGAGGTTTAAAAATAGCTGAGTTTGCATATATACGGGGGTGAGATACAAAATGTACGAAATAGTAGAGTGAAGGAGAGGTTTGAAAATAGCTGAGTTCGTATATATACGGGGGTGACAAACGAAATGTACGAAATAGCGGAGTGAATGAGAGGTTTGAAAATAGCTGAGTTTGCATATATACGGGGGTGAGATACAAAATGGATGAAATAGTGGAGTGAAGGAGAGATTTGAAAATAGCTGAGTTTGCATATATACGGGAGAGACAATCGAAATGTACAAAATAGTGGAGTGAAGGAGAGGTTTGAAAATAGCTGAGTTTGCATATATACGGGGGTGAGATACAAAATGTACGAAAGAGTGAAGTGAAGGAGAGGTTTGAAAATAGCTGAGTTTGCATATATACGGGGGAGACAAATGAAATGTACAAAATAGTGGAATGAAGGAGAGGTTTGAAAATAGCTGAGTTTGCATATATACGGGGGTGAGATACAAAATGTACGAAATAGTGGAGTGAAGGAGAGGTTTGAAAATAGCTGAGTTTGCATATATACGGGGGAGACAAATGAAATGTACAAAATAGTGGAGTGAAGGAGAGGTTTAAAAATAGCTAAGTTTGCATATATACGGGGGAGACAAACGAAATGTACAAAATAGTAGAGTGAAGGAGATGTTTTAAAATAGCTGAGTTTGCATATATACGGGGGTGAGATACAAAATGTACGAAATAGTGGAGTGAAGGAGAGGTTTGAAAATAGCTGAGTTTGCATATATACGGGGGAGACAAATGAAATGTAAAAAATAGTGGAGTGAAGGAGAGGTTTGAAAATAGCTGAGTTTGCATATATACGGGGGAGACAAACGAAATGTACAAAATAGTGGAGTGAAGGAGATGTTTGAAAATAGCTGAGTTTGCATATATACGGGGGTGAGATACAAAATGTACGAAATAGTGGAGTGAAGGAGAGGTTTGAAAATAGCTGAGTTTGCATATATACGGGGGAGACAAATGAAATGTACAAAATAGTGGAGTGAAGGAGAGGTTTAAAAATAGCTAAGTTTGCATATATACGGGGGAGACAAACGAAATGTACAAAATAGTAGAGTGAAGGAGATGTTTTAAAATAGCTGAGTTTGCATATATACGGGGGTGAGATACAAAATGTACGAAATAGTGGAGTGAAGGAGAGGTTTGAAAATAGCTGAGTTTGCATATATACGGGGGAGACAAATGAAATGTAAAAAATAGTGGAGTGAAGGAGAGGTTTGAAAATAGCTGAGTTTGCATATATACGGGGGAGACAAACGAAATGTACAAAATAGTGGAGTGAAGGAGATGTTTGAAAATAGCTGAGTTTGCATATATACGGGGGTGAGATACAAAATGTACGAAATAGTGGAGAGAGGAGAGGTTTGAAAATAGCTGAGTTTGCATATATACGGGGGTGAGATACGAAATGTACGAAATAGTGGAGTGAAGGAGAGGTTTGAAAATAGCTGAGTTTGCATATATACGGGAGAGACAATCGAAATGTACAAAATAGTGGAGTGAAGGAGAGGTTTGAAAATAGCTGAGTTTGCATATATACGGGGGTGAGATACAAAATGTACGAAAGAGTGAAGTGAAGGAGAGGTTTGAAAATAGCTGAGTTTGCATATATACGGGGGAGACAAATGAAATGTACAAAATAGT
Source organism: Sepioteuthis lessoniana (assembly GCA_963585895.1). Classification (NCBI taxonomy): domain Eukaryota; kingdom Metazoa; phylum Mollusca; class Cephalopoda; order Myopsida; family Loliginidae; genus Sepioteuthis; species Sepioteuthis lessoniana. The sequence continues at coordinate 7,610,512 of OY757917.1, read as the reverse complement.
GGAATGAAGGAGAGGTTTGAAAATATCTGAGTTTGCATATATACGGGGGAGACAAACGAAATGTACAAAATAGTGGAGTGAAGGAGAGGTTTGAAAATAGCTGAGTTTGCATATATACGGGGGAGACAAACGAAATGTACAAAATAGTGGAGTGAAGGAGATGTTTGAAAATAGCTGAGTTTGCATATATACGGGGGTGAGATACAAAATGTACGAAATAGTGGAGAGAGGAGAGGTTTGAAAATAGCTGAGTTTGCATATATACGGGGGTGAGATACGAAATGTACGAAATAGTGGAGTGAAGGAGAGGTTTGAAAATAGCTGAGTTTGTATAAATACGGGGGAGACAATTGAAATGTACAAAGTAGTGGAGTGAAGGAGAGGTTTGAAAATAGCTGAGTTTGCATATATACGGGGGAGACAAACGAAATGTACAAAATAGTGGAGTGAAGGAGAGGTTTGAAAATAGCTGAGTTTGCATATATACGGGGGAGACAAACGAAATGTACAAAATAGTGGTGTGAAGCAGAGGTTTGAAAATAGCTGAGTTTGCATATATACGGTGGTGACAAACGAAATGTACGAAATAGTGGAGTGAAGGAGAGGTTTGAAAATAGCTGAGTTTGCATATATACGGGGGTGAGATACAAAATGTACGAAATAGTGGAGTGAAGGAGAGGTTTGAAAATAGCTGAGTTTGCATATATACGGGGGAGACAAATGAAATGTACGAAATAGTGGAGTGACGGAGAGGTTTGAAAATAGCTGAGTTTGCATATATACGGGGGAGACAAACGAAATGTACAAAATAGTGGAGTGAAGGAGAGGTTTGAAAATAGCTGAGTTTGCATATATACGGGGGAGACAAACGAAAAGTACAAAATAGTGGAGTGAAGGAGAGGTTTGAAAATAGCTGAGTTTGCATATATACGGGGGTGAGATACAAAATGTACGAAATAGTGGAGTGAAGGAGAGGTTTGAAAATAGCTGAGTTTGCATATATACGGGGGTGATATACAAAATGTACGAAATAGTGGAGTGAAGGAGAAGATCAAAGATGGCTGAGTTTGCATACATCCAGGGGTGTGATACGATATGTACGAAATAGTGGAGTGAAGGAGAGGTTTGAAAATAGCTGAGTTTGCATATATACGGGGGTGAGATACAAAATGTACGAAATAGTGGAGTGAAGGAGAGGTTTGAAAATAGCTGAGTTTGCATATATACGGAGGAGACAAATGAAATGTACAAAATAGTGGAGTGAAGGAGAGGTTTGAAAATAGCTGAGTTTGCATATATACGGGGGAGACAAACGAAATGTACAAAATAGTGGAGTGAAGGAGAGGTTTGAAAATAGCTGAGTTTGCATATATACGGGGGTGAGATACAAAATGTACGAAATAGTGGAGTGAAGGAGAGGTTTGAAAATAGCTGAGTTTGCATATATACGGGGGAGACAAACGAAATGTACAAAATAGTGGAGTGAAGGAGAGGTTTGAAAATAGCTGAGTTTGGATATATACGGGGGTGAGATACAAAATGTACGAAATAGTGGAGTGAAGGAGAGGTTTGAAAATACCTGAGTTTGCATATATACGGGGGTGAGATACAAAATGTACGAAATAGTGGAGTGAAGGAGAGGTTTGAAAATAGCTGAGTTTGCATATATACGGGAGTGAGATACAAAATGTACTAAATAGTGGAGTGAAGGAGAGGTTTGAAAATAGCTGAGTTTGCATATATACGGGGGTGACAAACGAAATGTACAAAATAGTGGAGTGAAGGAGAGGTTTGAAAATAGCTGAGTTTGCATATATACGGGGGAGACAAACGAAATGTACAAAATAGTGGAGTGAAGGAGAGGTTTGAAAATAGCTGAGTTTGCATATATACGGGGGTGACAAACGAAATGTACGAAATAGTGGAGTGAAGGAGAGGTTTGAAAATAGCTGAGTTTGCATATATACGGGGGTGAGATACAAAATGTACGAAATAGTAGAGTGAAGGAGAGGTTTGAAAATAGCTGAGTTTGCATATAGACGGGGGTGACAAACGAAATGTACGAAATAGTGGAGTGAAGGAGAGGTTTGAAAATAGCTGAGTTTGCATATAGACGGGGGTGACAAACGAAATGTACGAAATAGTGGAGTGAAAGAGAGGTTTGAAAATAGCTGGGTTTGCATATATACGGGTGTGAGATACAAAATGTACGAAATATTGGAGTGAAGGGGAGGTTTAAAAATAGCTGAGTTTGCATATATACGGGGGTGAGATACAAAATGTACGAAATAGTAGAGTGAAGGAGAGGTTTGAAAATAGCTGAGTTTGAATATATACGGGGGTGACAAACGAAATGTACGAAATAGCGGAGTGAATGAGAGGTTTGAAAATAGCTGAGTTTGCATATATACGGGGGTGAGATACAAAATGTATGAAATAGTGGAGTGAAGGAGAGATTTGAAAATAGCTGAGTTTGCATATATACGGGAGAGACAAACGAAATTTACAAAATAGTGGAGTGAAGGAGAGGTTTGAAAATAGCTGAGTTTGCATATATACGGGGGTGAGATACAAAATGTACGAAAGAGTGAAGTGAAGGAGAGGTTTGAAAATAGCTGAGTTTGCATATATACGGGGGAGACAAATGAAATGTACAAAATAGTGGAATGAAGGAGAGGTTTGAAAATAGCTGAGTTTGCATATATACGGGGGTGAGATACAAACTGAACGAAATAGTGGAGTGAAGGAGAGGTTTGAAAATAGCTGAGTTTGCATATATACGGGGGAGACAAATGAAATGTACAAAATAGTGGAGTGAAGGAGAGGTTTGAAAATAGCTAAGTTTGCATATATACGGGGGAGACAAACGAAATGTACAAAATAGTAGAGTGAAGGAGATGTTTTAAAATAGCTGAGTTTGCATATATACGGGGGTGAGATACAAAATGTACGAAATAGTGGAGTGAAGGAGAGTTTTGAAAAAAGCTGAGTTTGAATATATACGGGGGAGACAAATGAAATGTACAAAATAGTGGAGTGAAGGAGAGGTTTGAAAATAGCTGAGTTTGCATATATACGGGGGTGAGATACAAAATGTATGAAATAGTGGAGTGAAGGAGAGGTTTGAAAATAGCTGAGTTTGCATATATACGGTGGAGACAAATGAAATGTAAAAAATAGTGGAGTGAAGGAGAGGTTTGAAAATAGCTGAGTTTGCATATATACGGGGGAGACAAACGAAATGTACAAAATAGTGGAGTGAAGGAGAGGTTTGAAAATAGCTGAGTTTGCATATATACGGGGGTGAGATACAAAATGTACGAAATAGTGGAGAGAGGAGAGGTTTGAAAATAGCTGAGTTTGCATATATACGGGGGTGAGATACGAAATGTACGAAATAGTGGAGTGAAGGAGAGGTTTGAAAATAGCTGAGTTTGTATAAATACGGGGGTGAGATACAAAATGTACGAAAGAGTGAAGTGAAGGAGAGGTTTGAAAATAGCTGAGTTTGCATATATACGGGGGAGACAAATGAAATGTATAAAATAGTGGAGTGAAGGAGAGGTTTGAAAATAGCTGAGTTTGCATATATACGGGGGAGACAAACGAAATGTACAAAATAGTAGAGTGAAGGAGATGTTTTAAAATAGCTGAGTTTGCATATATACGGGGGTGAGATACAAAATGTACGAAATAGTGGAGTGAAGGAGAGTTTTGAAAAAAGCTGAGTTTGCATATATACGGGGGAGACAAATGAAATGTACAAAATAGTGGAGTGAAGGAGAGGTTTGAAAATAGCTGAGTTTGCATATATACGGGTGTGAGATACAAAATGTACGAAAAAGTGGAGTGAAGGAGAGGTTTGAAAATAGCTGAGTTTGCATATATACGGGGGAGACAAATGAAATGTAAAAAATAGTGGAGTGAAGGAGAGGTTTGAAAATAGCTGAGTTTGCATATATACGGGGGAGACAAACGAAATGTACAAAATAGTGGAGTGAAGGAGATGTTTGAAAATAGCTGAGTTTGCATATATACGGGGGTGAGATACAAAATGTACGAAATAGTGGAGAGAGGAGAGGTTTGAAAATAGCTGAGTTTGCATATATACGGGGGTGAGATACGAAATGTACGAAATAGTGGAGTGAAGGAGAGGTTTGAAAATAGCTGAGTTTGTATAAATACGGGGGAGACAAATGAAATGTACAAAGTAGTGGAGTGAAGGAGAGGTTTGAAAATAGCTGAGTTTGCATATATACGGGGGAGACAAACGAAATGTACAAAATAGTGGAGTGAAGGAGAGGTTTAAAAATAGCTGAGTTTGCATATATACGGGGGAGACAAACGAAATGTACAAAATAGTGGAGTGAAGCAGAGGTTTGAAAATAGCTGAGTTTGCATATATACGTGGGTGACAAACGAAATGTACGAAATAGTGGAGTGAAGGAGAGGTTTGAAAATATTTGAGTTTGCATATATACGGGGGTGAGATACAAAATGTACGAAATAGTGGAGTGAAGGAGAGGTTTGAAAATAGCTGAGTTTGCATATATACGGGGGAGACAAATGAAATGTACGAAATAGTGGAGTGACGGAGAGGTTTGAAAATAGCTGAGTTTGCATATATACGCGGGAGACAAACGAAATGTACAAAATAGTGGAGTGAAGGAGAGGTTTGAAAATAGCTGAGTTTGCATATATACGGGGAAGACAAACGAAAAGTACAAAATAGTGGAGTGAAGGAGAGGTTTGAAAATAGCTGAGTTTGCATATATACGGGGGTGAGATACAAAATGTACGAAATAGTGGAGTGAAGGGGAGGTTTGAAAATAGCTGTGTTTGCATATATACGGAGGAGACAAATGAAATGTACAAAATAGTGGAGTGAAGGAGAGGTTTGAAAATAGCTGAGTTTGCATATATACGGGGGTGAGATACAAAATGTACGAAATAGTGGAGTGAAGGAGAGGTTTGAAAATAGCTGAGTTTGCATATATACGGGGGTGATATACAAAATGTACGAAATAGTGGAGTGAAGGAGAAGATCAAAGATGGCTGAGTTTGCATACATCCAGGGGTGTGATACGATATGTACGAAATAGTGGAGTGAAGGAGAGGTTTGAAAATAGCTGAGTTTGCATATATACGGGGGTGAGATACAAAATGTACGAAATAGTGGAGTGAAGGAGAGGGTCAAAGATATTTGAGTTTGCATATATACGGGGGTGAGATACAAAATGTACGAAATAGTGGAGTGAAGGAGAAGGTCAAAGATGGCTGAGTTTGCATACATCCAGGTGTGTGATACGAAATGTACGAAATAGTGGAGTAAAGGATAGAGATGAAGATGGCTGAGTTTGCTTACATACAGGGACAATGCACAAAATGTACAAGATAGTGGAGTGAAGGCGAGGGTCAAAGATGGCTGAGTTTGCATATATACGGGGGTGAGATACAAAATGTACGAAATAGTGGAGTAAAGGAGAGGTTTGAAAATAGCTGAGTTTGCATATATACGGGGGTGACAAACGAAATGTACGAAATAGTGGAGTGAAGGAGAGGTTTGAAAATAGCTGATTTTGCATATGTACGGGGGAGACAAACGAAATGTACAAAATAGTGGAGTGAATGAGAGGTTTGAAAATAGCTGAGTTTGCATATATACGGGGGTGACATACGAAATGTACGAAATAGTGGAGTGAAGGAGAGGTTTGAAAATAGCTGAGTTTGCATATATACGGGGGTGAGATAAAAAATGTACGAAATAGTGGAGTGAAGGAGAGGTTTGAAAATAGCTGAGTTTGCATATATACGGGGTGAGATACAAAATGCACGAAATAGTGGAGTGAAGGAGAGGTTTGAAAAAAGCTGAGTTTGCATATATACGGGTGTGACATACGAAATGTACGAAATAGTGGAGTGAAGGAGAGGTTTGAAAATAGCTGAGTTTGCATATATACGGGGGTGAGATACAAAATGTACGAAATAGTAGAGTGAAGGAGAGGGTCAAAGATATCTGAGTTTGCATATATACGGGGATGAGATACCAAATGTACGAAATAGTGGAGTGAAGGAAAGGTTTGAAAATAGCTGATTTTGCATATATACGGGGGAGACAAATGAAATGTACAAAATAGTGGAGTGAAGGGGAGGTTATTAAATAGCTGAGTTTTCATATATACGGGGGTGACAAACGAAATGTACGAAATAGTGGAGTGAAGGAGAGTTTTGAAAATAGCTGAGTTTGCATATATACGGGGGAGACAAACGAAATGTACAAAATAGTGGAGTGAAGGAGAGGTTTGAAAATAGCTGAGTTTGCATATATACGGGGGTGACAAACGAAATGTACGAAATAGTGGAGTGAAGGAGAGGTTTGAAAATAGCTGAGTTTGCATATATACGGGGGAGACAAACGAAATGTACAAAATAGTGGAGTGAAGGAGAGGTTTGAAAATAGCTGAGTTTGCATATATACGGGGGTGACAAACGAAATGTACGAAATAGTGGAGTGAAGGAGGGGTTGGAAAATAGCTGAGTTTGCATATATACGGGGGTGACAAACGAAATGTACGAAAAAGTGGAGTGAAGGAGAGGTTTGAAAATAGCTGAGTTTGCATATATTCGGGGGTGAGATACAAAATGTACGAAATAGTGGAGTGAAGGAGAGGTTTGAAAATAGCTGAGTTTGCATATATACGGGGGTGAGATACAAAATGTACAGAAGAGTGGAGTGAAGGAGAAGATTAAAGATGGCTGAGTTTACTTACATACAGGGACAATGCACAAAATGTACAAGATAGTGGAGTGAAGGCGAGGGTCAAAGATGGCTGAGTTTGCATATATACGGGGGTAAGATACAAAATGTACGAAATAGTGGAGTGAAAGAGAGGTTTGAAAATAGCTGAGTTTGCATATATACGGGAGTGACAAACGAAATGTACGAAATAGTGGAGTGAAGGAGAGGTTTGAAAATAGCTGTGTTTGCATATATACGGGGGAGACAAATGAAATGTACAAAATAGTGGAGTGAAGGAGAGGTTTGAAAATAGCTGAGTTTGCATATATACGGGGGTGACAAACGAAATGTACGAAATAGTGGAGTGAAGGAGAGATTTGAAAATAGCTGAGTTTGCATATATACGGGGGAGACAAACGAAATGTACGAAATAGTGGAGTGAAGGAGAGGTTTGAAAATAGCTGAGTTTCATATATACGGGGTTGAGATACAAAATGTACGAAATATTGGAGTGAAGGGGAGGTTTGATTATAGCTGTGTTTGCATATATACGGGGGTGAGATACAAAATGTACGAAATAGTGGAGTGAAGGAGAGGTTTGAAAATAGCTGAGTTTGCATATATACGGGGGAGACAAATGAAATGTACAAAATAGTGGAGTGAAGGGGAGGTTTGAAAATAGCTGAGTTTGCATATATACGGGGGTGACAAACGAAATGTACGAAATAGTGGAGTGAATGAGAGGTTTGAAAATAGCTGAGTTTGCATATATACGGGGGTGAGATACAAAATGTACGAAATAGTGGAGTGAAGGAGAGGTTTGAAAAAAGCTGAGTTTGCATATATACGGGGGTGAGATAGAAATGTACGAAATAGTAGAGTGAAGGAGCTGGTCAAAGATATCTGAGTTTGCATATATACGGGGGTGAGATACAAAATGTACGAAATAGTAGAGTGAAGGAGAAGGTCAAATATGGCTGAGTTTGCATACATCCAGGGGTGTGATACGAAATGTACGAAATAGTGGAGTGAAGGAGAGGTTTGAAAATAGCTGACTTTGCATATATACGGGGGTGAGATAGAAATGTACGAAATAGTAGAGTGAAGGAGAGGGTCAAAGATGGCTGAGTTTGCATACATCCAGGGGTGTGATACGAAATGTACGAAATAGTGGAGTAAAGGATAGAGATGAAGATGGCTGAGTTTGCTTACATACAGAGACAATGCACAAAATGTACAAGATAGTGGAGTGAAGGCGAGGGTCAAAGAAGGCTGAGTTTGCATATATACGGGGTGAGATACAAAATGTACGAAATAGTGGAGTGAAGGAGAGGTTTGAAAATAGCTGAGTTTGCATATATATGGGGGTGAGATACAAAATGTACGAAATAGTGGAGTGAAGGAGAGGTTTGAAAATAGCTGAGTTTGCATATATACGGGGGAGACAAACTAAATGTGCAAAATAGTGGAGTGAAGGAGAGGTTTGAAAATAGCTGAGTTTGCATATATACGGGGGTGACAAACGAAATGTACGAAATAGTGGAGTGAAGGAGAGGTTTGAAAATAGCTGAGTTTGCATATATACGGGGGAGACAAACGAAATGTACACAATAGTGGAGTGAATGAGAGGTTTGAAAATAGCTGAGTTTGCATATATACGGGGGTGACATACGAAATGTACGAAATAGTGGAGTGAAGGAGAGGTTTGAAAATAGCTGAGTTTGCATATATACGGGGGTGACATACGAAATGTACGAAATAGTGGAGTGAAGGAGAGGTTTGAAAATAGCTGAGTTTGCATATATACGGGGGTGAGATACAAAATGTACGAAATAGTAGAGTGAAGGAGAGGGTCAAAGATATCTGAGTTTGCATATATACGGGGATGAGATACCAAATGTACGAAATAGTGGAGTGAAGGAAAGGTTTGAAAATAGCTGATTTTGCATATATACGGGGGAGACAAATGAAATGTACAAAATAGTGGAGTGAAGGGGAGGTTATAAAATAGCTGAGTTTTCATATATACGGGGGTGACAAACGAAATGTACGAAATAGTGGAGTGAAGGAGAGGTTTGAAAATAGCTGAGTTTGCATATATACGGGGGAGACAAACGAAATGTACAAAATAGTGGAGTGAAGGAGAGGTTTGAAAATAGCTGAGTTTGCATATATACGGGGGTGACAAACGAAATGTACGAAATAGTGGAGTGAAGGAGAGGTTTGAAAATAGCTGAGTTTGCATATATACGGGGGAGACAAACGAAATGTACAAAATAGTGGAGTGAAGGAGAGGTTTGAAAATAGCTGAGTTTGCATATATACGGGGGTGACAAACGAAATGTACGAAATAGTGGAGTGAAGGAGGGGTTGGAAAATAGCTGAGTTTGCATATATACGGGGGTGACAAACGAAATGTACGAAAAAGTGGAGTGAAGGAGAGGTTTGAAAATAGCTGAGTTTGCATATATTCGGGGGTGAGATACAAAATGTACGAAATAGTGGAGTGAAGGAGAGGTTTGAAAATAGCTGAGTTTGCATATATACGGGGGTGAGATACAAAATGTACAGAAGAGTGGAGTGAAGGAGAAGATTAAAGATGGCTGAGTTTGCTTACATACAGGGACAATGCACAAAATGTACAAGATAGTGGAGTGAAGGCGAGGGTCAAAGATGGCTGAGTTTGCATATATACGGGGGTAAGATACAAAATGTACGAAATAGTGGAGTGAAGGAGAGGTTTGAAAATAGCTGAGTTTGCATATATACGGGAGTGACAAACGAAATGTACGAAATAGTGGAGTGAAGGAGAGGTTTGAAAATAGCTGTGTTTGCATATATACGGGGGAGACAAATGAAATGTACAAAATAGTGGAGTGAAGGAGAGGTTTGAAAATAGCTGAGTTTGCATATATACGGGGGTGACAAACGAAATGTACGAAATAGTGGAGTGAAGGAGAGATTTGAAAATAGCTGAGTTTGCATATATACGGGGGAGACAAACGAAATGTACGAAATAGTGGAGTGAAGGAGAGGTTTGAAAATAGCTGAGTTTCATATATACGGGGTTGAGATACAAAATGTACGAAATATTGGAGTGAAGGGGAGGTTTGATTATAGCTGTGTTTGCATATATACGGGGGTGAGATACAAAATGTACGAAATAGTGGAGTGAAGGAGAGGTTTGAAAATAGCTGAGTTTGCATATATACGGGGGAGACAAATGAAATGTACAAAATAGTGGAGTGAAGGGGAGGTTTGAAAATAGCTGAGTTTGCATATATACGGGGGTGACAAACGAAATGTACGAAATAGTGGAGTGAATGAGAGGTTTGAAAATAGCTGAGTTTGCATATATACGGGGGTGAGATACAAAATGTACGAAATAGTGGAGTGAAGGAGAGGTTTGAAAAAAGCTGAGTTTGCATATATACGGGGGTGAGATAGAAATGTACGAAATAGTAGAGTGAAGGAGCTGGTCAAAGATATCTGAGTTTGCATATATACGGGGGTGAGATACAAAATGTACGAAATAGTAGAGTGAAGGAGAAGGTCAAATATGGCTGAGTTTGCATACATCCAGGGGTGTGATACGAAATGTACGAAATAGTGGAGTGAAGGAGAGGTTTGAAAATAGCTGACTTTGCATATATACGGGGGTGAGATAGAAATGTACGAAATAGTAGAGTGAAGGAGAGGGTCAAAGATGGCTGAGTTTGCATACATCCAGGGGTGTGATACGAAATGTACGAAATAGTGGAGTAATGGATAGAGATGAAGATGGCTGAGTTTGCTTACATACAGAGACAATGCACAAAATGTACAAGATAGTGGAGTGAAGGCGAGGGTCAAAGAAGGCTGAGTTTGCATATATACGGGGTGAGATACAAAATGTACGAAATAGTGGAGTGAAGGAGAGGTTGGAAAATAGCTGAGTTTGCATATATATGGGGGTGAGATACAAAATGTACGAAATAGTGGAGTGAAGGAGAGGTTTGAAAATAGCTGAGTTTGCATATATACGGGGGAGACAAACTAAATGTGCAAAATAGTGGAGTGAAGGAGAGGTTTGAAAATAGCTGAGTTTGCATATATACGGGGGTGACAAACGAAATGTACGAAATAGTGGAGTGAAGGAGAGGTTTGAAAATAGCTGAGTTTGCATATATACGGGGGAGACAAACGAAATGTACACAATAGTGGAGTGAATGAGAGGTTTGAAAATAGCTGAGTTTGCATATATACGGGGGTGACATACGAAATGTACGAAATAGTGGAGTGAAGGAGAGGTTTGAAAATAGCTGAGTTTGCAAATATACGGGGGTGAGATACAAAATATACGAAATAGTGGAGTGAAGGAGAGGTTTGAAAATAGCTGAGTTTGCATATAGACGGGGGTGACAAACGAAATGTACGAAATAGTGGAGTGAAGGAGACGTTTGAAAATAGCTGAGTTTGCATATATACGGGGGTGAGATACAAAATGTACGAAATAGTAGAGTGAAGGAGACGGTCAAAGATATCTGAGTTTGCATATATACGGGGGTGAGATACAAAATGTACGAAATAGTGGAGTGAAGGAGAATTTCTAAGATGGCTGAGTTTGCATACATCCAGGGGTGTGATACGAAATGTACGAAATAGTGGAGTGAAGGAGAAGGTCAAAGATGGCTGAGTTTGCATACATCCAGGGGTGTGATACGAAATGTACGAAATAGTGGAGTAAAGGATAGAGATGAAGATGGCTGAGTTTGCTTACATACAGGGACAATGCACAAAATGTACAAGATAGTGGAGTGAAGGCGAGGGTCAAAGATGGCTGAGTTTGCATATATACGGGGGTGAGATACAAAATGTACGAAATAGTGGAGTGAAGGAGAGGTTTGAAGATCGCTGAGTTTATGTACATACAGGAGTGAGATACGAACTGTACGAAATAGTGGAGTTGTAACAGTATCTTAGTGTTACAAGTTGACTGGTGATATTAAATTAAATACTTAGGACTAATTAGATCATTTATTGAAGATTAGATAAGTCATTTGTTAAGGTTGTGTAGCAAAAATATAATAATAATAATGTACACCGTGTTTGGAATTGGCTTACAGTTACAATGTCACTTAGGAATGTTTAATGACGGGATTAAACCGCCGCTCATGGCTTTGAATTGAGTTTTGACTGACAGGTTAGAAAGATACAAAATTCTATTTCATCTTCTAATATCAGCCGCGTGCGAATGTACGGAAAATTACGGCTAAACGCTAGACATAAGGCCATTAACAATATTAAGATATTATCAGGTGGTTCACCAATCAAAGAAAGACAATGCGGAACTTTTCTCTCCTCCTCCCCCCTGCCTAAGACGTGTAATGCAGGGCCATATTTTTTGATTGGCTGTCCGGTTAAACATGGGCCTCGAGGTTAGGTTTCTCTTCCCCACTGCTGATGATTGCGCTCTGGGACCATTGGTCCAGCGTTTCTATTAGCTGGCCAATCAAAGCCATGTATTCAGGGGTCTGAACCCCCATAAAAGAAGATTCCGAAAAGAGTAGACAGTGATAAAAAAGCTGGTTCAGCAGTGAGAGATTGAAAGCTGGTTCCGTAGACGGAAGATTGGAGCCCTTGCCACCCTCTTCACCACCACTGCCACTTTACCCAGAGGCCTCAACTTGACCGTCACTAGAAACATTAGTTTATTCAAAACGGACTCGGGGCTAACTGTTGTCGTCAGTCAACTTATCACCGAACTGAAAGCGCTTGTTGTTGTTGTACATGATTCTTTTTTTTTTTTAATCATTTTATAATGAATAAATGTTATATACAACTGATAACAAGCGTACCTGACATAGTGAATTAGATGACCAGCGAACAGCACCGGCAAAGTTTGTTGTCTTCCGACCCAGCCTGAACCAAGAGACGTCCGTATCAGCTTTACTCCAACTTTTCCTGTGGGTCGAACAACGAAACGTGGACACGGAGATCTGGATAAGCAGATCCACCCGAAACTACGACCTGTAAGTGGCTCGCAGAATTCTATCAAAATTGCTCGTGACCACAATTGGTATCACAATTGGTGTCGTGGGACGCCACAGTTGCTGCGTATCAAAAAGTGAAGGAGAAGGTTGAAGATGGCATAGTTTGCATACATACATGGGTAAGATACGAAATGTACCAAATGTTGGAGTGAAGGAGACGGTTGAAAACGGCTGAGTTTGCATACATACAGGTGCGAGATACGAAATGTAGGAAACTCAGCCATCTTCTCAAAAGCTAACTCAAAGCACTTCATCACCTGAGCTTCAACACCTTTCTCGACTTTAGGGCGTTCTCAAGGCATCCATCTTCTTTCTTCTGCTTTTGCGAATTTGTGTTTTCCCTTTCCTCTGCTTTTGTGCGTCCCGTACAATTCAAGGCATTTAATTATCTTAGAATCTTTTCATTTTAACGAGTCTCAGGCCTTACTCGACCTCACAAAACTGGACAGCCTGGTTCAAGGCCAGCGTCTAAAGCGCTGTGATGTCTAGTGACTCTTCTGACGCCTCCTTCGTTCTCTCTGGATCGGAAATCTCCCGTATTTATATAACTTTTCGAACGCTTACGCAATCCTCGTGGTCACACTTCCTTCTGGCAAGCCACCCACGCAATTCTCACGGCATTTTCGCCGTTTTGTTTACCTTAAAAGACAGGTGCACATGATGTTATACCCTGCCCCAGCGTCTGACTCCCTTCCAGCATGCCACCCACGCAATTCATGTGGCATGTCAAAGGAAATATCCAACATTCGTTCATATTTTTTCAAGATTTGTTTTTTTTTAATTCTTTTTATTAACCTCTTTCAAACTGGTTTTAAGCAGAGGAAAATATATAAAAAAGAATAAAAGATTCATAAAAAAGAAAATATTCATCTTAGCAACTGGTATTGTTCGAAAATTTCACTGAAATTATTTTTACTATTTTTTACCCCTTTTCTGTTATATTACTTTGTTGAATACAGGTGTAAAATACTTTCCTGCTGCATCGATGAATACCGTGCTAAAACTTTAACCAAATGTATTGCTGTGAGTTTCACTAAGAAAATTCTTCATTATAACCGAGTCAGATTTTTAAAATTCAATTTAGGAAATTGCGTGAAATAATTACCATGGCTGCTTGTTACAATAACAATTACCATAATTTCTACGACAACAATTACTGCTGCTTGTTGCAACAACAATTACCATATTTTTACAACGAGAATTACCATAGTTCTTACAACTACCATAGTTTTTAACTTGCACCTAACAAATTGACCCTATGTCTTATGAATCCATCTATTCTTCTCTCACCAATTGATAAATAGTGAGGCAGATTGGGTTCTTTAACTTTATTAAGGCAACCAGTTTAGGCGAAAGAAAACACTGAATTCAAACCAGCTGTACTCCACTAGTGTCTGATCCTGTTTATGGCAGAGGAATTGCATAAATACACGAGATATAGGATATGAATTGCGTAAATTTTACTGGACCTTGTCCGTTTCCAATTTCTTCCATCATTGTGTTAGCCTCTTACTAGCAAACTTCATTATCTCCACCACTCCAATTTCTGTCTTTCCTATTATCAATATTTCTTGGGCACCATTCTGTTAACATTTTTCACCATTTGCTGTCTTCTCTTTCAACTTGAATTATCTTTTCTTTTTTTTTTCTTTTTTTTTTTTTTTTTTTTTTGAACAATGATCTTGTGTCAGATCTTGTCTGTGCTGGAGGGATTAGGTAAATACAAACAAGACTCTGCTTTTCTTGTTCACATGGATCCAACAAAGCAGCCTAAGCAAAGTTTTTTTTTATACTGAGCCTACCAATCGGTACTTTGCTCCACAGGACTAACTAACATGACGATACAAGAATCAATTGAAGAAGACGCTGAAAGACACGAATTGTTCCACCAAACTCCGAAAAAATCAACAACAAAAAACTAGAGCAAAAGCGTCCAGTCGAGCTACCCCTAAACTCCGGAAGTGGTTCCCTGCATCAGTTATCCCCGTCGATCCCACTGGTCAAACCGGCCATTTCAAATACACCCCTCAAACAGCACTGACCACAGGGCAGCTGAAATATGATCCTCTCCGTGCACTAAGAATGGATGTCGACAGCGATTTTCTTTGGTATCACGTTTCAATAGGAAATCAAATCCAATTTAAATAAGCACCTTGTCGTTCACAACAACACGCTTCAAATGTTAGGCATATTGCTTCGTTTGCTTCAAATTCTTTTATCTAGCAAGAAAACTATCCGCAACTCTGATTATACGAAATAACCGTGAGTTATACATGAAGATGCTTTTAGCTGTTGCATAAAGGATAAAGGTTTGACATATAGTTATTTACTAGGAACTTTTGTCTTGCCTTTTCGATAAATCGCCATTGTCAGGACCAAGATATATTGTACAAGGTAACAACAGACGATGCGTTTTTAAGAGTTTTTTTTTTTAAGATTACGGTTATGTCGTAGCTGTTTATGTTAAGAGGTTGTGGTGATTTGCTACTTGGTTTTAAGGCACATCAAACTTTGCTACCTATTTAATGCGAGAGTCGGTCTTTTTTAAGCAGTTCTATGATTTTTAAGTGACTAATGATAATCCTCATCTGTAAACAATTATTGTTTCAAGTAACTTTTTTGATACAAATGATTTATACCCAATTATATGCTTTTAAGTAACTATTGTTATTTAATAATAGGAGACTGCAGGAGACTTGCTGTCACTCAGTCTCTAGTAAAATACCGCCAGCTAAAGATAGAATGAAATAATACAAATAATATATTTGCCAAGAAAAAAAAGCAACTAAAAATATACAATTAGAATCTACAGCTAAGATGCAGGAATGGAATTTGTTCTTGGAAAATATCCTATTCTTATAAATAAAAAAGAAACAGAACTGTTCAATCACGAAACCATAAGAATATTTGAAGAAAGAGAAAGCTACTAATGCCAAGGAATATTAGAAGCAGATATAATCAAGAAAACGGAGATGAAAGGAAAAAGTTAGAAAATAGTGACTCGGAAGAAAGGGGAAAATTCTCAAAACCAAACTCTGGATCATAAATCGCGTGAAAGGAATAAATACCTGGGTTGTCAAGACCCTTCTTAAAATCGATTAAGGAGGAACTCCGATGGACAGTTGCCCAGTCAGCAAAGGTTGTAGAATACACCGACTGCATCTCTGCAGGGGGGTAAAGCCCCCTCCGAAAAATTGTCCTAATTATGACACTATACAGTCTGATGGTGAGGTCCCAGTAATGCTGAGGCCTTGGGGAATACGGAGCACCCCTTCATTGCCATTGCTCCCAGGTCCACTCTGGTCTGGAGTGGTAGCACCTGATAAGGGACCTATCTATGGGTTAAATAGAACTAAACCGTGCTTACTTCACTATACTGATTTTTGCATTTAAACTGCGTATTTAGGCTAAACTGAATTGTTTGAAATTGAGCTGTTTTTGACATTGAAACTGTACTTACACTAAATTGAATTGTTATATATAACTGTTTGAATAGTTTGAAATAGAAATGTTTTGGACAATTAAACTGTGTACTCATACTAAACTAAATTGTTTGAAATAGAACTGATTATTTACATAAAAATGGATTTGGCGTTAAATAACCTACAAAAGTTGATATGCCATAAAACCCAACAAACCAAACCAATCAGATGGACAGAAGGAAATTAATAACGATGCACAAGTCCTTACACCCAAGAGACAATATTGATAGACAAGAAAAATAAGAGGAAGAGGATTCGCAAGCATTGAGGACTGTGTTGATGAAATAATTCAAGGACTCGAAAAATATAGAAAATTGTAAACAAGAGTAAAGAAAGACTGATTAAAGGCAGCTAGTAACTGAAATAAAATAAAGTTGGTGACCTTAGTGGAGGGTGACCCGAAGGCTCCTTTTCCAATAGCTACAACACCGAGGTGTTGAGGAAGGAGCTACTTCTTTCCCTGGATTGCTCCACTTTACCCTTGATACGTACCTTATAATACTGAGTGTTAAGCAAGGCGGCATCAAGTACCATTTCTTTTTAGTCGTTGGTATGACTCGAATTGGGATTGAACCCCGGTCCCCGAAACCATTAGCGAAGACTCTACCCATTAGGCCAATGGCCCGATTAAAATCAGAAGATCTAGGGAGCAAAAATGGGAAGAAAAAAAACAATATGGACAATTTAAACGACAAACTATGAACATTGCCCATGAGTTGACCTGGAAATGGAAAAGGAAATTTTATAAATGAAACTGAACCTGTAATAAAAGCAGAAGAAAATAATGCCCGAAGGATTAATTATATCAAGAGAAAATTGATTATCCACAGAAAAGCAACATACGTAGGTTATGTAGCGATAAAAATGAAACAATTAATCACATAATCAGCGTCTGCAGCAAACTAAAACAAAAAGAATAGAAGGCATCACTGAGAGGGGGAAATAATTCACTAGGAAATGTGAAAGAAATTGAAATTTCACCTTACTAACAAAGAGTATATTCACAAACCAGAATCTGTTCTTGAAAAAACGAACGTTCAAAAATCTCAGGAATTCTAAAGTGCAAACCGATTATTCAATCCCAGCCAAAAGGCCAGATCTTGTATGAATTGAAAAAAGACCAGACCAGAAAAAAAAACTAGCATAAAGATTTGATATACACAAAGAGAATAGGAACTGCTGGCTAAATAATAGACAGAAACAAAGAAACGTAAATAGAGTAGGATTCTTGAGAAACATTTATGAGAAACGAAGGGAATAAGAAACAGCAGAAACTCAAGAGAAACGAAAGGCGAACAGACAGAAAGAGAGAGAAAGAGAGAGAAAGGGAGAGAAGAGAGAGCAAAATCCTTGAGAAATATTAAAAGAATTTGAGAGAGACGAGGAGAATAAGAATTTCAGCAGAAATTAGTCAAAGAGAGAGAGAGAGAGAGAGAGAAAAGGGGAGAGAAGAGAGAGTAAGATACACGAGAAACATTGAAGGAATTTAAGAGAGACAAGGAGAATAAGAATTTCAGTAGAAATTAGACAGAGATAAAGAGATAGAGACAGAGAGAAAGGGAGAGAAGAGAGACCAAGAACCTTGAAAAACATTGAAGGATTTTGAAAGGGGCGAGGAGAATAAGAATTTCAGTAAAAATTAGTCAGAAAGAGAGAGAGAGAGCGGTAGAGAAGAGGGAGCAAGATCCTTGAGAAACATTGAAGCAATTTGAGAGAGACGAGGAGAATAAAAGTTTTAGTAGAAAAGAGTACAGAGAGAGAGAAAGAGAGAGAGAGAGGGAGAGGAAGGGAAAGAAGAGATAGCAAGATCCTTGAGAAACATTGAAGCAATTTGAGAGAGACGAGGAGAATAAGAATTTCAGTAGAAATTAATCAGAGAGAGAGAAAGAGACAGAGACAGAAAGGGAGAGAAGAGTGAACAAGATCCTTGAAAAACATTGAAGGAATTTGAGAGAGATGAGGAGAATAAGAATTTCAGTAGAAATTAGTCAGAGAGAGAGAGAGAGAGAGAGAGAGAAAGAGAACGAGAGAGAAAGAAAGAGAGAGAAGAGAGAGCAAGATACTTGGGAAACACTGAATGAATTAGAGAGAGCGGAGGAGGATAAAAATTTCAGTAGAAATTTGACAGGGAGAGAGAGAAATTGAGAGAGAGATAGAGAGAGAGAGAGAGAGAGAGCAGGATTCTTGAGAAACACTGAAGGAATTTGAGTCCCCGTGGCGTAATAACTAAAATACTGGATCGCGGCCTTGATGTAAGCGAGTTCGAGCACCAGTAGCCCCGTTACGTTTACTTTCAGACCAATACACTCGGGAAAGGCATGAACTCCTTATCATCCTAGCTATGGGTTAAACAGTATGAGTACTTCTCTTTTGCAAGGATGGCTTTGGCTATGAAAACCTGCGAAATTGATATACCATGATGAAAGAAAAGAATTTGAAAGACGTGATGAGAAAGAGAAAACTAGATATTAGACAGAGAGGCAGGGACATAGAAAAATATTGAGCGAAATGAAGATAGAGTCGAAAGAATCACGAGAAAAAATGGAAAAGAAAGAAGAGAAAGAAAAAAGGGTAAATTAAGGAAGAGATAATTCTATACGTTTAAACGAACAGTCATTCAATTTCTTTTTCTTTTTTTGTCAGCCATTTTTCTTTGTTTATTACGTCAACTCTCACTTACGTTCAGTTAATGGTTTTCTGAATCAGGCAAAATTCATTTACTTGTCAAGTGGAGACTGTCACACACACACACACACACACACACACACATAGAAGAAACTCATTATTAGTTATAAAAGCTAAAAAATATCGACATCTAATATAACCGTTATGTTAACTGCACCTCTGCTACACAAAATCAGTTTTTCAGCGGAGTACTCCTGGATTGAATTAATAGTTTTCCATCTATCGAGGCTAGAAAGCCTAATCTGCCCAACTATTTATACGTAGCTGAATGGGAAGAAGAGATAGATTCATGTCATATCCCAAGGGAATCAGCTCGTCCCAAGATTTTGAACTTGGCTCGTCATGTCTATATGACGATAACCGTTACGCTACAACGTGCCTCTGCCTCTCAACGAAATATATAATTGGCCAAATATCAAGTGGACATGAGTTAATCAGTAATTTCAGCATCCATTTTCGTGTGGTCAGTGCCCGGGTAGAGAGTGGGGAGGTGTCTGGAGCTGATGTCCGAGAATAGACAGAAGCACAGACACGTCCGTTAATCCCGGAAAGCGAAAAGATTCAAGATGGCGAATTCATTGTTCACATTCATAAATGTAGAGTGGAAACGGTTTAATAATTTATGTGACAATAGTAGATTGTACAAATGTGCAAAAAGGACAAAGAAGAAAAAGACATTGCACATTTGCGCATGCGTATACGCATGTGTGTGGGTGGGGAGATGACTAGGTCACTGAGGTTCTGCCTCAATGAATGTATGCGAGCATATATCTGTATGAACGGATAGGGCTATTATGGGTACACACGTTTCTAAGAATATAGGTATATCAAAACACATTTAGGAGCTCAAGTTGATAAATGTGTGCCGATTGGTAAAAGTTCAAGTATTTATCTATGTATGCTTGCAGAATGGTATAAATTTGTAAATGCATCTACAGGTATGTATAAAAGTATATAAGAACTAATTATCTAACTCAGTCAATCTCAGTCTATTCAATTCTATACCTCTTATACTATACTATGATATACTATACTACCTCAGTCTATTCCATTCTACGCTATAATAAACTATTCTATAATATGCTAACCGGACATTGGCATAATGGTTAGAGTGTTCGCCAATGGCCCGGGAGGCCTGGGTTCAATCCCAGTTCGAGTCATACCTAAGAACTTTAAAAAATGGCACTTGATGCCTCCTTGCTTAACACTCAGCATTATAAGGTACGGATCAAGGGTAAAGTGGAGATATCCTAGGAAAGGAGGAGCGCCCTTCCCTACACCTTGGTGTAGTAGCTATCGAAAAGGGAGTCTTCGGGTCACCCTCGACTATGGTCACCAACTTTACTTACTATAATATGCTATACCATTTTAAGTAGTTGATCTTTAAAATTAATAGACAATAGATCAGGGAAATCCAGGCTGTCAGCACAACTTGATGATGATGATGATCTCAGTCTATATCATACAGTACTGAAGTATACTAGTTAAATCTATTCAATTCTTTCTATATTCTACTACCTTTGTTTATTCCTAGATATCTACTATGTATTTATAGAAAAGAATTAAACATATACACATATATACATATGTGTGTGTGTGTGTGTGTGTGTGTGTGTATACTTAAATCTGTTCATGTCTGCTTTTCCATCTATCTATTTACCGATCTCTATTCAAATCTATTTATACTCTACTCTTAGTCTATTCCTATCTATCCATCTCAATCACTTCCTATCTATCTATCTATCTATCTATCCTTACATCTGTTCATGTCAGCCTATATATCTATCTATCTAAGTTTGTTTCTCTTTCTCTCTCTCTCTCTCTCTCTCTCTCTCTATATATATATATATATATATATATATATATATATATATATATATATATATATTGCCCAGTCGTCTGGAGCTGTGGAATACACCGGCTGCACCTCTGCAGGAGAGTAAGCCCCCCCAAAACAGGTCTCCAAGATATGACACTAAATAATCTGATGGAACTTTGGAGAATGCAGAGTACCTTTTCATTGGCATCGCTCCCAGGTCCACTCTGGCCCGGAATGGTAGTACCTAATAGAGTCCTATCTATTGGTCAAGTAGAACTAAACTGTGTACTCATACTAAACTGAATTGTTTGAAATAAAACTGTTTTGACATTTAAACTGCATACTCATACTAAACTGAATTGTTTGAATTAGAACTCTTTGACAAAACTGAATTGCTTGAAATACAAATGAATTTGACAATTAAACTGCGTACTTATGCTAAACTGAATTGTTTAAAATAGAACCTGTTTTGACTTTGAAACTGAACAAAACTAAGCTGAATATTTCAAAATAGAACTGTTTTGACATTTAACTGTGTGATAACAGAAACTATACTTATACAAAACTCATTTATTTAAATTAGAACTTTTTGACTAAACTGAATAACTTGAAATAGAAAGAAATGTTTTTGAAATTTAAACTGTGTACTTATGCTAAACTGAATTGTTTGAAATAGAACTGTTTATTTGTATAAAAATGGATTTGGCATTAAATAACCTACAAAAGTTGATATGCCATAAAACCCAAACAACAAAACCAATCTCTCTCTCTCTCTCCCTCTCCCTCTCTCTCTCTCTCTCTCTATATATATATATATTCTTTAATCTGTTCATCAATTCCTTTATACAAGTCTATTCAATTGTCTTTAATTGGAATCATTTTGAGATGAGGCTTCTTAATCTGAGAATTAATTTTTATTTATTGCGGACTTTTTGTCCTCATCTTGGTAGTTTTTGTGTTGTTTCTTCTTTCACTACGTTTCGGCCAAATTTCACCTCTGGCCTTCTTCAGGTGAAAGAAGAAACAATACAAAAACTACCAAGACGAGGAAAAAAGTCCGCAATAAATAAAAATTAATTCTCAAGTCTATGCAATTCTATCAAGACTCTATGTATCTTAATCTTTTCATACCTACTTATCCGTTTATTTACCTACGTTTCCCTCTCTCTCTCTCTCTTTCCCACTTAATATTTCTTTCTTGCCCAGTCGGCTGGGGCTGTAGAATACACCGACTGCTTCTCTGCAGAGGGGTAAGACCCCCCCCCAACGAGTGTCCTGGATGTGACACTAAACAATCTGATGGTGAGGTTCCAGCAGTGCTGGAGCTTTGGGGATTGCGGAGTACCCCTTCATTTCCATCGCTCACAGGTTCACTCTGGCCCAGAGTGGTAGCACCTGATAGGGCCCTATCTATGGGTTAAGTAGAACTAACAGCATACTTATGCTAAAAAGAATTGAGTAAACTGAATAGCTTGAAATAGAAACGTTTTTGACAATTAAACCGTACTTACTCTTAAACTGCGTGCTTATGCTTAACTGAATTATTTCAAATAGAACTGTTTTTCGACATTAAAACTATATTTACACTTAACTGAATTATTACAGATAACTGCTTGAATAGTTTGAAATGAAAATGTTTTTGACAATTTAACTGTGTACTTATGCTAAATTTAACTGTTTTCAATAGAACAGATTATTTAGATAAAAATGGATTTGGCGTTAAATAACCTACAAAGGTTGATATGCCATAAAACCAAACAAACCAAACCTTAATATTTCTTTCTGTATCCACCCCCTCTTTCTATGTCTATATATATATATGTGTGTGTGTGTGTGTGTGTGTGTGCCTTAATTTGTTAATATCTATCCGTCTATCAATCTAAATCTGTTGATATCTCTTTGGTTACCGATACGAAGTGTTTGCTAGCAATTGGAGGAACTTCAAACGTGAAGAGCTTTCCTCAAAGAATTAAAAACGAACCAGCCGTTTTACGACAATTATGACGTTTATTTCATT
The DNA here is from genome assembly GCA_963585895.1 of Sepioteuthis lessoniana. Classification (NCBI taxonomy): domain Eukaryota; kingdom Metazoa; phylum Mollusca; class Cephalopoda; order Myopsida; family Loliginidae; genus Sepioteuthis; species Sepioteuthis lessoniana. Next base: position 7,587,738 of record OY757917.1, on the reverse strand, counting down.
CATCTACAATTTTTTTCCTGAAGCATTATCATGTCAGCCACGTTTGGCGAAATATCTTGCCATCCAACTCTCAAATGGTTAAAATTATGATAAAAAGATGGTAAGACATCATTGCAAACTTACAATGACATTTAATTTCTTTATAAGATTATAGTCTTTGTTGTCATAGTTTCTGTGATCTCAGAGGCAGTTGGTTGCAAAATATAGCAATCTGTTATGTTTTCATATTTCTCATGCTTGGTCTTTTGTTTCCTTTCGTTTATTTAACGATATATCAACTCCTTATGGGTTATTTAATGCCGAAATTTGATTCATTTGTAAATGTTTAATAGCAATCATAACTATATTTTCAACACTCTATTGTAATCTCAGTTTTGACTTGCTCTTATTTATTTGTATATAATAATCATTTGTTTTCAAGCAGTTATGAAGTATCAAGTATTCCTATCTAATACAAATAATTTGCACACAGTTGTACAGATTTAAGTATTGCTATCTAACGCTTACAATTTGCACGCAGCTTCAAGTAATCCTATCTAAGACTGATGTTTTTTCAAACAAATCTATTTGACCAATAGATAAGACCCTAACGGATAGTACCACTCGAGGTCAGAGTGGATCAGATATTAAGGTCAATGAATGAGTACTTTCGTGCTTGTTGTGATTAGTAATACTTTAGCTTTATATGAGAGTAACGTTCAATACAAAAAACATATGAAATTTTACTTTTTTCAGTCTTCATTTGATATTAGGTATCCTAACAGGAAGTCAAGAATAAGATATTCGTTATTCTAAGACGAAGTCATAAATGAGGTATTAGCTACCCAAAGTGTGACGAGGAAATATGACACCCTAATACATTCTCCGAGTAGTGGGGGGGAAGGAAACCGGTGACCGACTATGGTAGCATGCAAGAATCAACGGACGATAGTAGTAAGCAGAATAATGGAAAAAAGGGCCGTCTCTCCTCCCACCCTCTCTATCATTACAAGGTGATGTCCACGAGAAGAGGAACAGTTATTAATCTTGGTCTTAGAAATAAGACGTGTATCCTTCTACCAACGTGTTATGGAAACCCAATAACGAAAGAAAAAAGAGAAGTGAATAAGCTCCACAAAACTCAAAAAAAGCTGAACAAAACTTAACTTTATCAACTTTTACTGCATTCATACTGAAACGATAAACTTGAGATTCGGAGCACGAGCTCTGCCATTAAATTCGGTGGTCTGAACGAAAGCGGACTGTGTCTACCATAGTCGAAATATATTCCCACCTTCCGCCATTAACAGTTATTTTATGAGGGGCTTAGTTCGGGATACGGATATTTTAGTGAAAGCTCCTTATGAGATACAGAAAGACTTTTTCGCTCCTGACTTTTACCTGAATTGTTTTTTTCTTTGTTTCTTTCTTTTATTCAATAAAATAACATTGTTATTAATCTTATTAACTCAAACACGGTAGTTCAGAGTCCTTTTTTTTATTGTGAAAGAATTTTACTTGTCGAAGACTTTATATTTGAGGGGGAAAGCTAGCCAGTTAGCTGTGTTGACTTTTAATAATTTCACCTATATCTCGCCTGGTGGCTTTAAAATATGGTTCCGCTCGGGAGTTGGTGATATCTGTAACATTAAATAGCATTCGGCAGGCCACAGCCAACGCCTGTGCCCTGTTTTAACTGGTGAACTTAGCACCCTGCAACCCCGCTGGGCACATGGCGCCGTAACAAAAGACAAAAACAAGAATTAGGTATTAGCTATCCTAAGACAAAGGTACGAATGAGGTATTAGCTATCTTAAGACAAAAAAAGAATTAGGTATTAGCTATCCTAAAACAAAGGCATGAATGAGATAATAGCTATCCTAAGACAAGAATAAGAATGGAGTATTAGCTATCCTAACACAAAGACTTGAATGGAATAATAGCTATCTTAACATGAATAACATGAATGGGGTATTAGTTATCCTAAAACAAAGACAAGAATCAGATATTATCTATCCTAAAACTAAGTCATAAATGAGGTATTAGCTATCCTAAAACAAAAACAAGAATGAGGTATTACCTATCCTAAAACAAAGACACGAATGAGATAATAGCTATTTTAAAGACAAAGACATGATTTATTTGCTATCCTACGACAAAGGCATAATTGATTGGTGGCCATTGAGAATGAACAACGACTTTACCAAAGATTTACAAATGAAAACAACCAATTTCACTTATATTTTTTAAATGTTTTGCATTCTGTTTGTTAGCAGTTAATCTACTGCTAAAAAGTCTATGCAAATCCTCTAAAAGTGTTAATTTCATGATTTTTGCTCTGTGGAATAAAGGGTCATTTAAAGTTGAATATCTTTCGTTTCGGCAGCAATTAATAAATAAATTAAATGATTAATGAAAGGATTCAAAATTCCTTGAGTTAATTATTGTATCCTCCCTTCATTTTAATATAAAAACATGCATTTCAAATGGGAGATTAGACAGTTCACAAGACAAACTATTTCACTGGATTTATTACCAGTAAAGGGTCCAGGACTTAGCCAAATTGCATTTAGAATAAAAACAAAGAAATGGACGAATAGTTCTCGAGCTGAGACCCTATAAGGAACAACAATTCCTTTAACTATAGAGGAGGGTGTTATATGCATGGGAGATGTTTTAGTACTAACAAAAAACATTATGAAAAAACGTAATAAAAATTAGACACCGCTGTTCATTGTTGAGTAACTGCCACACAGAGACAATTAATATTAGAAGCGTAATGGCTGGGGTAGTCATGTGATGTAGAAAAGTATGTACAAAAATTCCCAAAATGTGTGGAAATCAAAAACACTTTCGACAATCCAAGAGAATCAACCTTACTAGACAATAATAATGGTCTGATAGATTTAACAAAATGTCCAAAACCAGCCAACGTAAAGAAAATAGAGGATTGATGTGATCATCTTGAACTTTAATTTGAACTAACAAGCAGTCATCTAAGCTAGTCCCATTCTAGATAATTGGTTGATTGATTGATTTTATGGACATTTCAATTCGTCTAGGGTTATTTTATGTCTATATGTAAGGGAATCACGTTCATTGCCTTTTTACATTTGCATTTTTTGTTTAATTGTTTCAGAGGTTTTTTGCACACGGTCCTATCAAACACAAATAATTTTCAAACATTTTTTTGACCTGTAAATGGAACTCGATAATGGCAATAGAGCGGTTCTCCGCACGCCACAAATCTCCAAAACTGGAACCTCACCATCAGATGCAGTTTAATGCCATACCCAGGAAACCTGGGGGGGGGCTTACCCCTCTGCAGAGGATACAGTCAGTATCTACTAAGCCCTGTCGATAGGGTGTTTCATGCTACAATATAGTGTCTAAATTATCCTCATCCATTTTTTTATTGGAAATAAAGTCATTATTTCTTAACATGAATATACTTTGTCATTTTTCTTAGATTTTAACTTTTTCGTTGTTTTTATTGTTTTCGTGTCTTTGCAGCTGACTTCGGTAATGTTCGTAGGAATACCAGTATATTTAGTTTGCTACGAACCCTATCAACTAATTCTGGTCTATTTGGCCAATCAAGTAAACCCTTATTTGTAAACAAATCAGATTCCTCATACTTCAATTCTGGTACCTATATATTAAGTGTATGCAAAATAAATAGTTTCAATGTTGAAACAATACACAGTTCTGTAGGGAAATATGTCAAGCTTATTATTAATGCTTTCAACAGCACTTGAAAAAGTTCTAAAGACCTGTAGAAAAGGTCATTTTGTACTTCTTATTAAGGAACATAAGTTCTGTTACCACAGCATTTTAGAGTATACATGGTGCATACGATAGCTTTCCAGATTTTTTTTTTCGTATGGGCACTTTTATTGATAGTACACACATGAAACTCTAGTCCCCTTCGAAGGAATCGCCTCCGGCTGCAATACACTTGTTGTACCGTTCCAATAACTTTTGGAAGGCCCCATGGAATACCACTTGTATGAGCATGTTAATGACCTTTGTCACAGCCTCTTTCATCTCCTCAATTGTCTCATAACGACAGCCTCTGAGCTTAGGGAATAAGCAAAAGTCACTGGGAGCAAGGTCTGGACTTTATGGAGGATGAGGAACTGTCTTGATGCCCATCTTGGTCAAATAGTCTGTGACAAGGATGGAGTTGTGGACTGGTGCATTGTCCTTGTGGAAATGCCACTGACCCGATTTGAAGAGTGCTGACCTCTTCTGGCGGAATCTCTTGCTGAACTCCCTTAAAACCTCAACATAGTAACCCTAACCCTAACCGTTTGGCCAAGCAACTGTGGTGTATTGACTTCCTTACTCCTCCCACAACTCTCATCATCCCTCATAGACTCCCTGGCTTCCTTGAATCTCTTATGCCACTCAAAAACTGATGCTCGACTCATGCAAGATGGTCGAAAAACAGTCTGAAGCATTCCATACGTTTCTGTGGCATTTTTCCAAGTTTAAAACAGAATTTTATTGCATATCGTTCTTCTAAAGTGTCCTCACGTCCAGATTGCTTTTTTGAAATTCACCAGCTGTGAAAATCAGGCTTTAGTAGGGTGTATTCCAATTGCTGCTGTAGCTGTTGATTTTTTACCTAATTTGAGGGTGATGAATTCAAATTTGAAATCCGTTTTTACTCATCACCTCTTGTTTTTTAGATATGCATAGTGTGCATTTTGTGCATATACGGTACATAAAGGCGTATATGAACTTAGGGTTAATTTTAATATTGTGAGACTTATGGCTTATTTTTTAGTTATTATGCACTAAATATAAGTGATAGCATTACATTATATATATATATATATATACATATATATATATATATATATATATATAATTATATGTCAAGACGGATTTTGAGAGTTAAGGCAGCAGGTCTCAATCCACACTCTGGCAGTCATTGGAAGAGGTTGTCTCGCAGGCGGCGCTGGGGGTTGGTGTCCCTCAACTATCGTGTTACACATCTTTTGGGTTACTAAATATTAGTATTACATTTTCAAATGCACATTTAGTTTTACTTTGTTATATTTTCTTATTCTCCAATGGCTTCAAGCACGTCAAAATGTCGAGGATGCCTCAACAAGGCCAATTCTTTCTGCTACGTGTGTGGGGACTTCACAACAGTTGCACAGCGTCGAACCATCACTTCCCTCCTCAGAACCGCCTACTTTCACTATTTTGACTGTAAAATTGGTGATCAGGATAAGTCTTGGGCTCCACACATCTGTTGTAAACCCTGCTACAATGGACTAACTGCGTGGTTTAATGGCAAGAAAGCGGCTTTCAACTTTGCAGTCCCGATGGTTTGAAGAGAGCCGCGAAACCATGCAGATGATTGTTATTTTTGTTTAACTAATATAACTGGCTTCAATGCATCTTCTAGGAAAAAGATCAAATATCCCAACCTTTGATCTGCTATGAGACCCGTTCCCCATTCAAATGATCTTCCTGTACCCACACCTCCAGTAAATAAGGATCCTATTTCCTCATCAGATGAAGAAATGCCTTCAAGGGAGGATTTTGCCGAGTCAATATCTTTGGAAGATATTGAGTCTACATATTCAGGAACAAGTGGCAATGAACCACACTGGATCACGCAAGAAGACCTGAATGATATTGCTCGTGATTTGTATCTGTCAAAACAGCAGTCAGAGCTCTTGGCTTCTCGGGTTAAACAGTGGAACCTAGTCCAAGAAGATGTAAGGATCACCAGTTTCAGGAATCGGAACAAATAAGGTCATTGGTCTTCTTATGGGTATGCAAGCGGGCTTCACAAAGTACTGTTGTTTTCTCTGTCTCTGGGATAGTCGAGCTGTATCCCAGCATTACAAGCAGAAAGACTGGGGGTTTAGAAGCACTTTTGCTCCTGGCGAACACAGCCTCAAGGAGAATCCTCTGGGGGACATGAATAAGGTACTTCTTCCTCCTCTTCACATCAAGCTTGGTTTGATGAAGAATTTCGTGAAGGCGTTGCACAAAAATGGTGCTGCCTTCCAACACTTGTCTGCTGTGTTCCCAGGCCTTAGTGCTGCTAAGCTCAAAGAGGGCATCTTTGTCGGACCTCAGATCCGAAAAGTGCTGAGGGATACTGATTTTGATGAGCTTCTTAACTTAAAGGAACTGAGAGCATGGGAAGCATTCAAGTCAGTTTGTAGTGGCTTGTAATACACGCGTACCAGATTACCAAGCATATATTGAGAAGTTGCTAAAGTCTTACGAGGATATGGGATGCCGAATGTCACTCAAGATTCATTTTCTCCATTCCCACCTCAACTTCTTCCCGCCAAACCGTGGAGCAGTGAGTGATGAGCATGGAGAAAGATTCCACCAAGACATTACGAAGATGGAGAGCAACTAACAAGGCAAATGGGACCCCGGCATGATGGGAGACTTCTGCTGGATGCTCTTGCGTGACATCCCGGAGACAAAATACACAAGATCTTCTAAGAAAACACACTTTTGACTGTCTGTGGTACTATGAATTGTGTAATTGTGTCATCCAAGTATATTGATTCAATCAGTGTTCTTTATCTATCCTGTTTTATCTGTTATAAGCTGCTGCAACTCTTGAAATATGCACATATATTCTCTGTTTATACTAAAGTGAGACTATTTAAAAGCCAGAAAACTAGAGGTGATAGAGCAAAACTATTTATAAATTTGAATTCAGCACACCCAAATTAACAAAAAACACATATCCCCATTCTTGCCTTAGACCAAAAATTTATTTTTGTAAACCAGTGTAGTTTGGTTGACAATTCCAGTCCATATCCCTCTACCGTCTCCTTGTTGTCTTCTTTTAATTACAGGCACGTCTGAATTGGATAAATTCCCTCCTTTAGCCGATTCATCACTTGAGAATCGTCCGTGAAAATTGTTTTAGAAAAGTAAATTTTCATGTATTTCTTGGCCCAATTTTGACACTTTGAAATATTTTCTTTCGTAATAGGAGATTGTCTAAGAGGTCATTTTACAAATCCCAATTCTCAAAGTCTTCTACACCTTTTGTCCTTTTTGACTCCCTCAATTCCAGCCTTTTCAAAATTCTGAACGGTGGTCGAAAGTGGTTGTTTGGCTATAGCTGGTTTTAGTTTACGTTCATCTGGAAAAAAAAAAGCAAATTCTTGAGGCGTTTTCCTTTTCGAGTTCTCAACTTAGTTATATTTTTAACTGACTTTTTTTTTTTATCATTCAATGATTTCCTTAGATATCTCCGAATTGGATTTTCCCTCCCTAAATAACCTTATAAGTTTTTATTTTTCAGCAATTGTTAGATCCTTCCCTTTATCCTTGCTTCAACATATATTATGGACAAAAAAGTTTTTATTAAGTTTCAATATTAAGCTTATATCAGTTTAATCTGCAAACAAACTTCAGTCAGCTCATTTTTGTAAATTCCAAATATCTCAAAAACTCACCATTAAAAATGACAGAAAAGTTAATTAAATATTTTACTAAGGGTGGAAAAAGATGAGTTTAAATTTGACAAATCTTGGTTATAACTTTTTGAGTTATAGAGGTTTATTTGATCACTCCGGAGAGGAATTGCCGGTTACCACATACGCGTAAATGTAAAGCTCTACTCATGAATTGAGTACTCCAGTAGACGAAAAGTGTAAGTGTAAATAAATATATCTATAAAAAATTCCTTTGCTTACACTGAGAATAACGATATCTCTGGGGTAAGATATCTGACTGACGTAAAGTCAGTGTTTCGATCTCAGCTTGAAGCATCTAGCGTGTCAAGCTACGCTGAAGAGTCGTGATCCAACGAAACGGTCTGTCTGTGGAAGACAATATATATATATATATATATATATATATATATGGTGGGTCATTCAATAAATAAGGTGATTTTTTCAAAGGGGTTGGCAATAGGAAGCATTGTTTATAGTTTCACCTTTTTCAAGGAAATCAATGATGATGGATCCTTTCATGTCTCAAGAGACTGTCAGCATGTCCTTATTTACTGATTACAGCATCTGGAACATTTTTTTAGCGAATATTTGGTGCATTTTCACTTCATAGATTGCCTTTTTTATTCAAACTTGGAGTGACAAACCCATGTTTAGGTCATCTGTAAACATTATTTTACTAAAATTACATTACACATTCTTCTATAAATTTCACATGCTTTGGACTTCAATAAACCAATTCCACACAACGCAGACATTTATGAAAAAGAATTCATTTAGCTTTTTAGTTTTAAAATTCCCTTATGAATGACCGTCGTATATATATTTATATATAAGATTTTGTTTTAGTTGAGCACCAAAGGAATAGAGTAATCTGATTTATCTAAGTAGTTGCTTCTTTTATGCAATACAAGATGCAAAAATCACCGAGAAATGAATCCCAAATCTTCCTGTGGATACCTGAAACCGCGAATAATGCCGAACCCTATATGTGCTGCGTTTTTATTAAGACACGTATACCTGTGAGAAAGTTTAATCGATAAATTCAATGTAAGAAGACGTTTACAACAATAATAACTTATAAGAGGATAAAAAAAATTATAACATTCAAATAAAAGTTATTGGATCATTTTAAGTGTATGTATTTAGCCAACTCCTACGCCATGGGCCGGATGTGACACAAGGTCAATTTTTAAGTGAGCTTAAGCTGGTCTGAATTCAGAATTCACTTTTTCCAAGGTCGGTTACCTAATCATGGCAAAAGAAATCAGTCTGATCTACTATTTTACCCATAGTTGGAGGTAAAAAAAAGATGGATTCATTCCTTTCCCAATGGTATTTGCTCGAAGTGAGACACAAACAGCATAGTCCAGGATTTGAACTCGGATCACCGGTTCCATTTTCTACGACGATAATGTGTATGCATGTATGAATTAAAAGCTACCCAAATGTTCGAAGAATTTGACCACGAATAAAATTACCTTAGTTCTTAGTTTCCGCCATCTCCTTCGAATTGCACACTGGCTAACAAAAGATGCTTCTCACAAAGTGCAGCAATAAAAGATCCGCTAATGTGAAACGTCGCGTGGAACTCCATTCACTTCTGCGCGACGTTTCACATTAGCGGAAGTGAATAGAGTTCCGCGCGCTGTTTCACATTAGCGGAACTTTTAGGGAGCACCTCATATGTAATTGAACAATCTTTGCCTATAAACGTTTATTGTTATAAATTTTCTGTGTTTACTTACCAGTTTCCCCCTCCGTGGGTTTACGGATGGTGATAGGGGGCGCATGCGCACGCAAGTGTGTTTCGTATTCCGTGCGCATGGTCAACAAATATATGTAGACACATTTGCGCCTTACTCGACATTCTTTCCGACTATATTCCCTTCATAATTTGAAAGAGATGTCCAGTGAAAGGTAAATGAGAGAGAGAGAGGGGGGGAGAGGGAGAGAGAGAGAGAGAACGATAACGGCGTATGGTAGATAGCGAAGAAAACGAATTATCCACCAGCCTTTGGGGGCACCGTGTGGGGAAGTGGGAGAGACACCCTCCTGTTTGTAAATTTATGATTTAATTTCCTCGTGATTTCTCAATCAACTGTTAAAAGTCAAGTGAGCCTCTATTTCCCCGACGCACGAACCCGCATCCTGTCATTCAGAACGGGAGAAGGAGGTTAGGTGAGAGTCGGTGGTATTGCAGATCAAACCGCCCTCTAGCGGCGGTCGCGGAAACAAAAAGCTGGCGTACACGCAGTTTAAGCTGTTCGGCTCTGCTCGCAGCCGGGGTACGAGAGACGACGAGAATTGTAAATAATTAACGCTATCTCATCAGCAATACCTCGCCTAAAGTCCGAACACAATGATTAGTAATATGACAGAGGTTAATTGAGTTTTGTTGACTTGCGAATGAGAGATAACTGTAAAAGGAAATAAAAAGAGGTAAGGAGAATTCGGTGGGTGAGGAGTGAGGGGTGAGAGACCGGACTGGCTGCACCGTACGCAAAAGAGACGGGGGGGGCTGACAGGATCGAGTCGGTGGCGGGGAAGGCTCGAGTACAGGTGGTGGTGTGACGGGAATGGAGGGTAAGAATTAGGTGAGGAGTGGGGGGTCAATGGTGCTGTCTTTGATGAATGTCCGGCAATTGTGGCGTTGATGGTTGCGTTGGTGGTAGTGGGTGCAGTGGTCAATCCCTGGGTGAGAAACAGACAGCAGAGTAGACAAAGGAAAGAGGTTTGTGGTCAGTGACGGCTACTAAAAGTCTTCAGCCATTTATTTGTTTATTTATTTATTTGTTTATTGATGGACACGTACGTATACTGGAAATACCGGTTTGTAGGTGAATTGAAGGTGTAAAGAGTTAGCCAGGGAGCAAGTGCAGATAGATAGATAGATACTAAGAAAGAAAGAAAGAAAGAAACCGAGAAAAATAGATTCTGAAAGAAAGAAAGAAAGAAAGAAAGAAATCGAGAAAAACAAATTCTGAAAGAAAGAAAGAAAGAAAGAAAGAAAGAAAGAAAGAAACAGACCGAGAAAAGTAAATTCTGAAAGAAAGAAAGAAAGAAAGAAAGAAAGAAAGAGACCGAGAAAAAACTGATTCTGAAAGAAAAAAAGAAACACACAAACAAAGTGGTGAAAAAAGAAAAAGAAACAGATTGTGAAATAAATAATAAGTAAATAGATGAATGAAGATAGATATGAACTGCCTTAGATAGATAGATAGATAGATAGATAGATAGATATGGACAGACTCTGATAGGGTGCGAAAGATATGAAAAAGAAATAAAGAACGAAACCAAAGCTATCAAAAATACATGTGTCTGTGACAGAGAGAGAGAGAGAGAGAGAGAGAGAGAAGGAGGCGATTAGCCAAAGAGATAAATCTTGGTTACCTTTACAAATGTCAATGCCCCCTTCCTCCTGATCTCCCAAGCCCTCCCTTATGATTACTCCAATTTAAAGTTGATTCTCACGCTTTTATGTGCACACATTTTTATTGTCACTAGCAATTGAAGTCTTTTCGACGAGAGATAACTTTAATAAAAGCTCTCTCTCCTGCAGATCTTTAGGGCTCATTCACTTGGTTTCTTTGTATTTCAATCGATTTAGATTTGAATTAATCAATCATTTATTCAGAGACAAACGAAAACCAAACATAACGTCCTGAATATTTCATCAAAGAATTCTATCCTTCCTTTTCTTCCTATTTTGTCCTTTTTTTTTTTTTTCATGCATAGAGTATCACCCATAAAAAGTGGCCATGTACCAGGCTATCCTTTGTAAATACAGTATCACACATAAATAAGTACATCCCGAACATTTTATTTTGATAAAATGTTGTCTTCTAAGGCAAAAATATTAAAAATTTATTATTTCTTGTAAACGATTAAACCTTCCAAACGGATTCATTTGCAGAGATATATTATCTTAAGAAACTTTTCTTTCCTCCGGGCTTGTGATAATGAACATCTCAAACTCAGCACCGAAGGAAAATTCATTTCCAACTCCTTAACTTTCTTTTCTTTATCATAGAATTTCTTTCTTTCTTTCTTTCTTTCTTTCTTTCTTTCTTTTGCCCAGTTGACTGGGGCTGTAGAATACACCGACTGCACCTCTGCAGAGGGGTAAGACACTCACCCCCTCATAAGTGTCCTGATATAACACTAAACAATCTGATGGTGAGGTTCTAGTGATGCTGGAGCTTTGGGGAACGTGGAGCAACCCTTCATTGCCATTGTTCCCAGGTCCACTCTGGCTAGGAATGGTAGCACCTGATAGGGCTCTATCTATGGGTTAAATAGAACTAACTGCATACTTATGCTAAACTGAATTGTTTGAATTAGAACTGTTTGACTAAACTGAATAGCTTGAAATAGAAATGTTTTTTACAAATTAAACTGTACTTATATTTAAATTGCGAGCTTATGCTAAACTGAATTGTTTGAAATGGAACTGTTTTTGACATTGAAACTGTACTTATACTAAACTGAATTCTATAATATAGAACTGTTTTGACATTTAATTATGTGTAAACAAAATCTGTACTGATACTAAACTGAATAAGCTGAATTAAAACTGTTTGAATAAACTAAATGGCTTAAAATAGAAATGTTTTTGACAGTTAAACTGAGTACTCATGCTCAACTGAATTGTTTGAAATAGAACTGACTATTTGCATAAAAATGGAATTGGCGTTAAATAACCTACAAAGGTTAATATGCCATAAAACCAAAACACCTAACCAACTTTCTTTCTTTATGAACACTTTTTGGTGAACTCTCTCTGCATGTCGCTTATAAGTACACTCCGACCAATTTTGTATAGAATGCTAATCTTCTTCTCAACCAAAGCTATCAGCTTTTATTTCTAATGAAACATGATTCAATAAAGACGGATATTATTAGTTATTATTTATTACCACACCATATTCCAACATTGAAACTCTGTATTCAAAAATATGAATTTGTGTCAAACCCCAAATAAATACTTTTATATCTATTTAAGCAATTTCATATTTGGTTACAAAGTTTCAATGCTGTTGAGGTTAGTAATAAATAATAATTTATAATATCTGTTTGGATTGTATAATAATCCACTAAAAACGAAAAGAAAGTGGGAAAACGAGAGAAAGACAAACGACCCGTCTGCTTTCCGACCTTCTCATTCCGTGACCCCACTCTCTGTAACTTGATGTCCCGCCTGACTATAGCTATACAAAATGTTCAGACAGTTTCTATAGTAAAAACAATTAGATAGTTTTGCTTGATTTAAATTAAAACTACAGTTAAAATTGAATCATTAATAGACACCAGCCTGTTAGAATTTCTTATTCTATTTGGAACGGCATGAGACCAAGTCTCCCTGGACTCTATCCTATTGCCCTTAATCTTGGTTATTGTCTTGTCACTGAGCGACCCATTATTCTCACCTATCTACACAGTGACTGTAAAATGGCTGATTGTCAACTTTGACAAATAGAAAAACAGCCAGTTTGTTTGTTTGTTTGTTTGTTACTAACAATCTTGATATTGTTTTACCACGCCACTGAATTCAGCTGGATTGCAAAGTATCCCGTTTTTGGAAGGCAACTTCTGAAGATAATGAGTACAGCGAAGAAAAAAAAAAGGGCTGGAAAGGAAAAAAATTGTTTGCCCTGTCGGTTGGGGCTGTAGAATACACCGACTGCACCTCTTCAGAGGGGTAAGACCACCCCACTACGAGTATCCTGATTATGACACTAAATAATCTGATGGTGAGGTTCTAGTAATTCTGGAACTTTGGGGAATGCAGCGTATCCCTTCATTACCATCGCTTCCTGATCCACTCTGACCCGGAGTGGTAGCACCTGATAGTGTCCTATCTATGGCTCAAATAGAACTAAACTGTGTACTTATGCTAAACGGAACTGTTTGAAATAGAGCTGTTTTTAAATAGAATTAAACTGTACACTTGTGCTAAACTGAATTGTTTGAAATAGAACTGTTTTGACATTTAACTAAACTGTTTGACATGTAACTGTTTTTAAAGAAAGACTATACTTATGCTAAACCAAATTGTTTGAAATTTAATTCAGCGTCAAATGACCCGAAAAGGGTTGATAGGTCGTAAAACAAAACAACCAACCAAACAAAAAAAAATGCCTTTTGAAAACGCAGACATAAAACGAGATTGAAGATAATATATATGTAAATTCCTCTCTCCCTCCCTCCCTCTCTCTCTCTCTCTCTCTCTCTCTCTCTCTCTCATTTTACACACTTGTAGTTTTAAGAGTATTTTTTAAAATCTTTTAGATGAAGATCTGTCAATCCTTATTATTAATAATTTTGACAGGTATTCTCGTTCATTTGTCTAATTCTAGTTGCTCTATAACCTGAGCTTGGAAGATGGAGGATAAAACTTGTCAAAATTAGAGAAATACAGAGAATGTGGGGGGGGAGATATTCTATCATTATTATTAATAATGCTTCTAGCGTTGTGTTAAACTCGGCTTAGGAAATGACAACTCGTCTGGTTATTCTGATGTCTTTCAGGAACTGCTTAATTCATTAGTTATGAAATCCAACTCACCAAGAACTATTTGTATGACTTTTGTCAAGACATTCCGTATTCTTCTTATCTCTCTAGCTAGGTCTTGGTACTTTACTATCTTTTGATTTTCCTCACACATTACATTCAAATCGACGTTGAGTGCATGACGTAATGGTTATCGTTTTAGGATATGAACATGACGACCCGTGTTTAAATCCTTCATGGGGTTGTTTGAGTTTAGTGCTAATGCCCTTGGTAAAGGTATGAATCTACCTCTTCTCCACCTAAGCTCTGGGTAAATAGTAGAGCAGCCTGGGTTTTCTAGCCATCTTACAGCAACAAGTCGAGGTGAAGTAAGACTGAATTCAAAACCATCCATTCTCAACAGAAAAAAAAACCTGACCTTGTATCAAATCCTGTGCCTGGTGGAGAGGTTGAATAAATTGATGAATTCATGCATCTACCAGGTCCCCCTGTTAATGGGGCTAAGAATACGTCGAATGTATCCTTTGCAGAGAGCTAATACCTCCCCCACCAAAAAAAGGTGTCTTGGGTATGACATTAAAACTAAATCTTGAGGTGAGGCTCCACTTCCGGAACTCTGGGGAATGCGGATTACTCGTTTGTTGCCATTACCCCCAATTCCACTCTAACTCAGAGTGGCAGCACCTGTTAGGGTCCCATCTATGGGTCAAATAGACCTGTTTGCAAATTATTTGTATTAGATAAGAATACTTGTCACAATATCGGCTCACATCTAGTTTCCTTAGATATCAAATATATTTCAAAGGAATCTTGTTGTGCAGCATTTTTCTTGATTTATGGTCAAGTAACTCTGAAAATCTTTTTTTCTACATGATCACTGAAGTTAAGCAACGATGACTGTGTTCTCTAGGTACCCCATACCGGTAGTTTTGAGTCAAATTTAGCAATGCTGAGTGATCTAGTTACACTGAAAGCACAGATTCACTACCAGTTCACCAAAGTTAAGCAACGATGATCTTGTTCACTAGGTACCCCATATTTGTGGCTTTGAGTCAAGCTATGCTGAGTGATCTAAGCAAAATTCGGTAAATTCTAAGAATTTTAGCTCTTTGTATTTCTGCAATACGTGTTTCAAGATTTGTTCTAATTTATTAGTTACAGTAGCCAATTCACCAATAACTAATTTGTATAACTTTTGTTGAGACATTCCATATTCTTCTTATCTCTCTTGCAAGGTCTTGGTACTTGACTTGTTTTTTCATTCTCCTTTCTGGTTGCATTCATATTGGCAGATATATAATTTACCAACCCTTCTGCACGAGCAGGATGCGATACAACGTTTAACAGGTTTGAATTCAGGGTTTTTCTTCTCTAAGAAAGATTGCCATACCAAGGTTAAAGAGCTCAATCTGCCCTACTATTTACCAATAGCTGGATTGAGAATAATTGGATTCCTACCTTTCCAAAGGGTAATGTATAATGCAAACAATCTCGTCTAGAATTTGAATTCGGTCTCCATTACACCACGAACGCCTTCATATCGGGCAGAGACAGTTCTGTCTTATAATGATACTTTTTGCTTGGAGGTCTTCTCCAAGATTACAATATTTGAACATTTTGCTTAGATCACAGGAGCAGTTTGTGTGGAGAAATCGCAAAGAATCTTAAATGTATCATTCTCTGCATTTTATAGTTGGTGAGGATTTGAAAATCTCTCCCAATAGAAAAAAGCCATAACTTTAGTTTCTGGGTAGAAATTTTTCAGCAAGATGTCTACTTTATATGATTAAGCCAAATGATGAAGATTCGGTTTAACTAACCTTATGAACACGAATTAACCTAACAAAATCCTCAGAAAAACATAGTTCAGTGTTATTGTTTCAATAAAACGTATTACTTACAAATTTATGATCATTTTACATTAGGTGAAGAATAAAATGTTGAAAAATTAACCTAAATTCAACATTTTCAAAAAATCTGAGCACTTGAATTATCTTTAATGAAATCACACCACCCCCAGATGTATATATAAGAAGTTTACTACGCCTCAGTTACCAAAATAAAATTTCATAAATATATATATAAAAGGTTGTTAAATACTAGAAATTCTTGAGGATCGACAGCATGAAACTCCAAGTCATGAGTTTTTAAAATCCTGTCTTATTATCATCTTGTTTTAAACTTGAAAAATATTGTAATATCGCTCTATATTTTTGTGCATAGAGTAATGTAGAGATTTTACGGATTAAAAATGATTTTAGCGTTAGATTTTAATGATAATTATAAAGACTGATATATGTTTCTCATAGCGATATGCTTAAACATTTAAAATGTTTAAAGCGCGCTTGCGTAATGGTTATCGTCGTAGAAATTAGCAAAGAGTAACTCGAGTTCAAATCGTTGATGAGACAGTGAGCGTTTCACTTCAAGTTAATGCTACTGGAAAAGGCATGAACCCATCTCTTTTACCTCCGGCAGACTGGGTCATTTAACCTCGGGTAGATAAATATATACATAAAATATTCTTAGAGGATAAAACAATTTCCAGTCCAATTAGAAACTGAATGATCAGCTTGGACCGTTCTAGTTTTAACTAAAGTTCCAAATGGGGCTTCAAAGCTTTTAAATGAAGCATAAATTGAATAAATTTGAAAGAGTCGCGATGGCCGCCGAATTACATCTTGTGGGGTCATGCGGGACAGGCTGGGTCGGTATAAACGTGCAGTAGAGTACTTGAAAAAATTCTAGACCCTCCCCACAGGCCAGACATCATTTGTGTACTTGCCCCAGTCGTACCGGCGGCAAACAAATTAACGAAAAACTATTAGGAATGCTTCGCCTAATTCCGGCGTCTTTGTTCGGTATTTTTCGTGATTGCTCGTCAATTATCGGCATACCGTACGGTTTACTCAATTCCATGATCGAGTAACTTTTCAATTGTCTGCGTAACCTGTGGAATGTAAAACAAATTCGAGTGAGTCTGATTGCTAACAGCTCTCACAATGGCGCCGTGTACCCAGGGGGAATGAATATACTGGGCGGCTCCACCAGTCACTCCTTCATTTTTTTTAAAGGCTAACGTTGTCTACAGGGAAGTATGTCCCCATTCGACTCACAGTGTCGATAGCGATTCATATAGACACCCACGGTCCAAGGTGACCCCTAGATTTTAAGTAAATTCATTACAGACCGCTGCATTGTTTACCAACATTCCGACGACCTTTCCTAAATCCTTCAGAAATATTTACACGGCCAGACAAAAATGTTCAGTTCTAACAAGTTTAGTTACTGCAAATGAAAACAATGAAAGTAATAATAACAATCCTTCAAATCTATCAGATCCCCAAAACAATTGGCATTAAATTTTTGTTTTTTAACGACAGACAGAAAAGGATGGTTGGTTGGCATATCAACCGTTATAGGTTGTTTTATACCAAATTCTCTTTTTTCATATACATATTAGATATATATCATTTGTAAACATTTTTGGTAACATTTTGAAACGAGCATTAGCTCATTTTTTGCGCAGTTAAATGGTTTCAAGTATTTCTACCAAATACGAATAATTCTGTTTTCTATTAATTATTTCTTTGCACAGTTAAATGATTCCAAGTATTACTATGTATTATAAACAATTCAATTAAACATCAGTCATTTGTTTACACAGCTAAATGATCAAACAGTTCTATTGCAAACAATTCAATTTAACATAAGTCATTTGTTTGCCAAGAGTTTAAATGTCAAACAGTTGTATTTGACCCATAGATAGGACCCTTTCAGGTGCTACGCTCTGGGCCAGAGTGGACCTGGCAATGAAGGGGTATTCCGTATTCCCCAAAGCTCCACCATCAGATTGTTTAATGCCAAATCCAGGACACCCATTGAGGTAGGGGGGGTCCTAACCCTTTGCAGAGATGCAGTTGGTGTATTCTACAGCCCCAACCGACTGGGCAACAGACAGAAAAGTTTTAGACGAAACTATTGTACGATACAAAGTATAAATAGGAGGAAAATACCTTATCAGTTTTCTAAGATTTAGCGTAGTTTGATTTATCATTAAAAAGATATTTTTAATAAAAAGACAGCCTCGTTAAACACTGAATGATCAAAGTGTAATATCGATGCACCCTACCTACGATCAAAGTGTCACTCTTTGGCATTTCTGCCTAGAATCAAAATGTAGGATGTACAAAAACATGCACCAGCTGATGCTGTGTTATTTTGAACCTCCCCCGCCCAAAAAAATCGGCTAATCAGTGGATTTGAATAAAAAATTTTGGTATTCAAAGAAATAAAAGATGAGGTTTCTTATCCGGTAAGAGACAAGAAATCCAAAATCCCTCATAAAATGGAATAAAAAATGAGGTTTCTTTTAAAAAATATTTTCCCTCAAAATTCTGAAGACATAACTCTATTGCTTTGTTGTCATACACCCCCCACACACACACACACACTCACGTTAATTTAACTCCTTAAATGGAAGTGCAGGTAAATCATTGTTACATGATTTTAAAATAATTTCCATGAAAAATTAGATTTTGTTTACAATTTTTTATAACGGTGTGTCTATTTTATTTGTACAGCTACCTATTTTTTTGAAATTCAAAAAACTGTAAAATAAAGTACAGTATCGCTTTTCTCGGCATTTTTTCTTCACTTTATTCGTATTCATAGCTTTTAAGGATTTGGTTTATAAAAGAAAAAAAATCAGGTTAAATGGTCTTTTTGGAGGTTTGAAATAAATGTTGCAGGACCAATAAGAACGTCGACCTCGCAAATTATTTTTGTTGTTGTTCATGTGAGCAAATTGACAGCCGGAAGACAATGAAGAGAACAAAGGCGAGAGAAATGTAATAATAAATGACAATTTATTTCATCGCAGGTTACAGAATTATGGTCTTATAGACGATGGAAATAGTAGAGACGGCTGGTGGAATAGTCACCGAAGGTAGAGACAGCTGGTGGTCGTCGTCATTGGTAGATTCAGCTGGTAGTCGTCGATGTTGGTAGTAGAGACAGCTCGATGATCGATGTCCCGGTTGTGCAGTACATTGGTTAAACCGGAGGTGTGTCGATATGGTCTCAAGTGTTGATGCTAGTCTGAGCAGTGAGTCATTCGTTGACTAGATGCAGCAAAGCTGGAGCTGGTCTGCAGTTGGTGCTGGTATCTTGGTCACGCAGGATCGAACGAGTTGGCTACGACCGATGTGTCTTAGCTCTATGTAGGCGAGGAACGAACGAACGAATGACTAAGATTACCGTGTCTTAGCGTTGTAGTGCCAAAGAACGAATGGTATGACTAAGACTACCGTGCCTTAACATTGCGGAGCTGAGGAACGAGTGGACAAGTGTCGTGGCTAAGACTGCTGTGTCTTATCTCTGCTTAACCGAGGGACGAGTGAACGAGGGGCTAAGTACCGTTTCTTAGCGCTGCGAAGCCTAGGAAACGAGTGAACGAGTGTCGTGGCTAAGACTACCGTGTCTTAGCACTGCGTAAGCAAGGAACGGACGGGGAAACCGTGGCTATGTCTACCGTGCCTCAGCGCTGCGCGAGCGGGAACCAACCAAAATGGTTAACAACGGACGGTCTCATCCTCTTCGTGTTTGCTTCCAGACCATCTGCTTTGACAAGTTCATGAGAACTGCCAGAGATACTCCAACACTAGGGATGGAGACCTCTAATGGCCCTTAAAAGACCTTTACGCATATCTACGTAGGTGTAAAGCGGATGCTACCACTAGAAGTAGGATCACGCCTTGAGAGCTTCGCTTACGAATCAAGATTCTAAAGAATCGTACCAATGGGCGAGCCCTTCTGACTACTGAAAATATTTGTCTATAAATACAGCGAAAGTCCTATCACGCTACCAAGGCTGCGTGGACAGAAAGTTCGTCCATAAAAAAATATCAGTAGTAATAGAATCCTTCCTTAACCTGAAATAGGCTTCTGAAGATAATCCACTTTATTTTGGTAGAGTGACTTTCGCAAGACTGACACTGTTAATGTTGTAAAAAGATCTTTTTTTCTTTCTTCGCTAGTGCTGCTTGTCAGGGCTACGGGTGATTTCATCATTTCCGGTCGTAGCCGGACGTAGCGTTTTTAGGGATTGGAGTAGTCTGATTTGTTTACATTTTGACCGGGCACGAATATCCGTTGATTAAATTGTTCCACTCACTGCCGATGACTGGGATTTTATCAATTAACGTAAAAATACGGAATAAATAAACTTTAAATTAAAAAAAAAAAGATTTTATCTAAAACACTTTTTGGCCTTTTTTTTAACTGTAGTTTTTCATTAGACTATATTTTTTTCTACGGAGGTCCACCAAAGAACCAAATTAAAAAGCATCACATAGGAGATAAACCTTTTCCAAGACGTTATTAACATAAAATACACAGGTTTTTACGTTTTTGATCATCCATACTTAAGAAAAAACGGCGTGACGCTTTCAATAAAAGAATCATAACTTTTCCCATAAAAATGCCTATTTATGGGTGCTTTCTTTTGTATATTCATATAGTATATGTATTTGAGAAAATTTCATGATTACCTTAAGAACAATTTCTATATATAAAACCGCGGTGTCTGTCTGTTTTAGTAAAAGTTTAGATTTTCAAAAATGTGAATACTTGATTTTTTTTTCAATATCCAATTAATCAAAATTAAAATTTTATAAATATATAAGGGGTGTACTTACTTTTAGATTCATGTGTTTATCGTAGCTGGACTGTGGGCTGGGCTTATCCCTTGCAGAGGGACCAACAAAATATTTGTTGGCACTATGCCAAATTTGACAGGGGGCTCATTTTTAAATCTCAGAATCCTTAGTTTTCTTTGGAACCTAAATGATTGCTTTGGTTTGTGTTTTATGGCATATCAAACATTGTAGGTTATTTCATGCAAAATCCTGTTTATATATATATATATATATATATATATATATATATATATAATTTGTAAACGCATTTTGAAGATAACATTAAACGAGCCTGACCATTTTTTTTGCACACAGTTAAATTTTTTTTTTTTAGCGAGGAATATTTGTTACCATTTTAGCAAAGAAATATGTTCTTGCGTGTCTGTGTTATTCCCTCGCTAAGTGTTATTGTAAAATAAAGGGGGATGATGAAGAAGTAAGAAGAAGATGCCGTAAGGTTTTATATGAAGGTTTTTAATGGCAGCATGGAATAAAGGGTTTACGTTTATGCTGCAAGTCTCGTAATAAGGACAGAAGTAAGGTAACAAAATGAAGTTATGATAGAACTGAGAAAGCATTTTAGCAGCTAAATGCCTGAGCGAAATGTGCATCGTTAGGTTAAGGCATTGTTGGATGTGTGAAGGAGATATGTTCGCCATAGGGTAGCAAAAGTTGTGTTTGCTATTTGAGGACAGAAACGATTGTAGTCACCGAGAGTTTGTGGTTCTGGTTGTTTCGGGGAGAAGCGTGAATGTCTCCAGAAAATGTTGCCCAGAGGTGAAGTAGCTAGGTGTCGGAGCGTAATTTTGCATCGCAGTCGACATAGCCAATTTTGGGGGTGACGTAAAGTTGTTCATGTGTGTGGCGTATTGAATTCATCTAATTCATATACAACTGGGAACCCTTGCTCTAAGAGAATAGACGCGAGGGGTCCATAAATTAGACGGCTTCCCTCATGTTGCTTTGATGCTGCTGCTGCTGCTATTGGAGAGCAGACAGTAAGACGTCTGTCCTGAACGAAGAAGTTCTGCGAAAGAAAGTGTTGGGCGGCTTCCCCAATTTCTGCTGCCCGGAAAAATGGATGTCATCCTGATTAGGTGAAATTATGCGTCGATCCTAACGGTCGAATTAAATTACGCGCCAAACAAAAATATGAAATTCTTTCTGCTACAGTTTCAAGTATTTCTATTTAAAAGGAATAATTCAATTCACTATTAATCATTTTTTTGGATAAATGGTTTCAAATACTGCTATGTAACAATCTAACATCAGTCATTTGTTTGCACACATTCAAATAGATATAAATACATGGTCCGTAATAGTTTATAGGTAATTTTATCTATAAATGAGTTAGAACTAATTTGTTTGCACACTGGTATTGCTATTGTTTCTACACAGTTAAATGGTTTCAAGTATTGCTATCTAATAATACTGATAATTCTATTTAATATCAATCAATTGTTTGCACACATGAAGTGGTTACAAGTATTGCTATTCAACACTATTTTATTCAACACTATTCATTCATTTGTACACATTAAAATGATTCCAAGTATTGCTATTTAATACCAATAAGTCAATTTAGGTACACTGTTAAAGAGTTAAAAACAATTCTATTTAACACTAATAATTTTATTCAACACTTGTTGGGGAGGGAGTCTTACCCCTTGGCAGAAATGCAGTCGGTGTATTCTAAAGCCCTAACTAGTAATAATAATCTTTATGTTATCACAGGTTCAAATAACTATTATTACAAGAGGAATAGAAGGGTTTTATGGCATATCAACCCTTGTAGGGTATTTAATGCCAAATCGTATTTATACATATATATCAAATATATATGAATTGGTTAGGTTGGGTTTTATGGCTTATCAACCATTATCGGTTATTTAATGCCAAATCCTTTTTATACATATATATGGTTTGATTTGGTTGGGTTTTATGGCTTATCAACCATTGTAGGTTATTTAATGCAAAATCCTCTTTTGACATATATATTATAAATATGATTTGTAAACGCATTTTGTAGATAACATTTTTAAATGAATCTGAATTCATTTTTTGGCACAATTAAATGGTTTCAAGTATTGTGATGTAATAGTAACAATTTAATTTAAAATTAATCATTTATTTGCACACATTTAGATATGATTTGTGAGTAATTTTATTTTTAAATGAATTAGAACTAACTTTTTTGGCACACAAGTATTGCTATTGTTTCTACACAGTTAAGTAGTTTCAATTACTGCTATCTAACATAAAAAAATACAATTAGATATCAATTATTTGTTTGCAGATAGTGAAGTGGTTAGATAGATATGGACAAACTTTGATAGGGTGCAAAAGATATGAAAAAGAAATAAAGAACGAAACCAAAGCTCTCAAAAATACACGTGTCTGTGACAGAGAGAGAGAGAGAGAGAGAGAGAAGGGGGCGATTAGCCAAAGAGATAAATCTTGGTTACCTTTACAAATGTCTATGCCCCCTTCCTCCTGATCTCCCAAGCCCTCCCTTATGATTACTCCAATTTAAAGTTGATTCTCACGCTTTTATGTGCACACATTTTTATTGTCACTAGCAATTGAAGTCTTTTCGACGAGAGATAGTACAGATAGTGAAGTGGTTACAAGTATTTCTATTCAACACCATTCATTCATTTGCACACAGTTAAATGGTTCCATATATTATGTAATACCAATAATTCTATTTTGCATACAATTAAATAATTTCAAATATTCCACATTAATTCTTTTTTATAACAGTCAAATGGTTCCATGTACAATTATGTAATACCAATAATTCAATTCAGGCTAATTCACAGTTAAAGAGTTTCAGGTATTGCTAGTCATCATTACTCATTCATTTGCATACAGTTAAATGGTTTCAAGTATTCCTATCTATCACTAACAATTCAATCAAGCATCAGTCATTTATTTACACACAGTTAAATGACCCAACAGCTCTATTTCAAACAATTTAATTTCATTCAAGTCATTTGTTTGCACACAGTTTGAATGTCAAACAGTTCTATTTGATTGATAAATGGTACTCTATTAGGTGTTACTACTTGGGTCTGAATAAACCTGGGAGTAATGGCAATGAAGGAGTACTCTATATTTCTCAAAGCTCCAGAATTGGAGCCTCACCATCAGATTGTTTAGTGTCATATCCAGTTATACTTGTTCAGCAGGGGTCTTACCCTTCTAGACTGGGCTTGCTGTAATACAAATCATTTAGGTGATTACATGGTTTCAAAAATAAAAATAATAATAATAATAATAGCAATCACCATTATCAGTAATAGAAGTCAACAATTATAACTTCTAGTAACCATTAATACAAATACTTTGTACACAGTTATATTGTTTCAAGTTCAATAATTCTATTTAATAATGATGATTTGCATGTACACAATTATATGGTTTCCTGTATTCCTATCAAATACAATTTTCAAATAAATCTATTTAATTCATAGACCCTAATAGGTGCTACTACTCCAGTTCAGAGTGGACCTGGGATTAATGGCAATAAAGAGGTACTCCATAGAGTACAACTGTAGTATGGTTTTAAGTATTCTTATCTAATACCGATAATTTGCAAATAATTGTATGGTTTCAAATAACTAGTAATAATAATCCTTTAAAGTTTAAAGGTTTTTTGACATAAGGAGAGAGATACCATCTTTCTATGCTGACTTTTCCATCTACCCCAAACCATGTGCGACACCTGCCGCCAGGCCTCGGCGAGCAAGCGAAAGTCCACCTTCTTCTTCCAACGGCAAAACTCAACTGACTTTTCTCAAATCTTAGCTCATGCTTCTGGTGCATGATGTCACTCACATCCCAGGTCACATCCTCTATCTGGGATTTTTATTGTGACATCTCTGAATGACACATCCGCTCCACGCGCGCATGAACACCTGCACTCATGTTTGCACCTAACTAACCCATGCACTGAGTCTAAAGGTTCTCAGCCTAACTAAACCCAAAGGCAAGATATATAAAACGAAATCCCTTGGCCATTATATTACAACTTCATAATTACCAATATCTTATTACTAGTTTTATCCTATCTTATCATTGTTGCTTTCTTATTACAACTCTAGGTTGATACACTCTTCATTATTACTAGATTTACTCCATCTTGTAACACAAATTTCGTTCCTGGATTATATATGTTATTTTTTAGTTGTTTATATTGTAAAAGTATCCTCTTCAAATTTAGCTTTTGTGTCATGAATAATGAAATTTAGAAATTATCCTATTTATTTTATGTAAAAAAAACAAAACATTTTCACTTACATAAAGTCTTAATAAAACAACATACAAATCAAAATTTACATGTATTTATACTAAAATTTTACAAAAATGTTATGGGGCAATTTTTTGAGATTTGCAAATGTAAATCAATTTCACATGTCAGCCTCCAAATATAGTCTATTAACCTTAATTAGGTGACAAAACCAAAGTTTGAAATTGAAAAATAGTTTTTTTTTCCATTTATTTTAGGCATCAGTTTTTGAGAAATAATACTTTATTTTCAAGGTCAAATTCCCTGAACTTCTGGATAGCACCTCGTATGTTGCCATTATTTTTGTTACACTTCCTTGAGTAATTCTCTTTTTATTATCTTCTTACATCAACCTTAAAAAAAAAACAAAAAAAAAAACCCAACAATCCTTGCCAAGAACATATACACTCTAAATACAATATATATAGATCAAATTCTGTTAAGTAATTCATCCAATAATTCTTAAAAATGCCCTCTTAAATTCTTTTTCTTACCATTATTTCTGAAATAATCCATTTTAATCTTTATTTTTTATTTACACTATTGCTGTTTTTAATCTGATTAAGAAATTTGTTCAAAAACGTTAATCTATTAGCCAAAAAATTCAATTGATTAGTACACTTGGTTTTTTAAATCTGTTTGACAGTAAATTTTCGGTCTGAGAAGAAATTTTGAAAAAACGTCTACCATCATGAAAAATTCCATTATTTTGAAAGTTTTAATTAGATCACCTATCATTCTTCTTTCTAGTAAAATAAAAAGGAAAGTTGGCGACCTTAGTCAAGGGTGACCCTAAAACTCCCTTTTCAATAGCTACTCTGTTTCCTCGATTGCTCCACTTTACCCTTGATCCATACTATATAATGCTGAATATAAAGTAAGGTGGCATCAAGTACCATTTTTGGGTCTTTGGTATGACTCGACCTAGGATTGAACCCTGGTCTCAATCTTACTTTTTATTATTTTTGTTACTCTTTTTTGTATGCCCGCCAATCTTGATATTATACTCCTGTTTCCATATCTATACACTAGAGCTCAAGCCTGAGTACTATATATATATATATATATATATATATATATATATACACACACACGTGCACTAAAAATTGAATGGAGCAGAAATACCTGTAAATTTGTTTTATTAATATTGTTTTAATATAAGATTTAAAAACTATCAAGTGTATTTTTTTCTAGACCATTTATACATAAAACTAATAATCCTATATAATATTAACCATGTTGGTACATCATTAAATTGTTTAAAGTGTTATTTGTAAGCATTTATCCATGCCTTCCACCAGGCAAGATTTGACATAAGGTCTTTTTTTATAGTGGGGATTAGGGGAGAGAGAGGTCGTGCACAAGAACCAAGACTCATCCCCTGCTGGTCAATGCATGTCATAGGTTCACAAGGTGCAATGTGAGCTATGCTAGTCATGGTTAGGTCTCTTGGTATGAAGCCAGGTGACTTTACTTGTCATTGTTGCCACGCAGCACGAATGTCAGGTGGCCAGTTGAAGCCACTTCCAATCCAGAAACGAGAATTGACCCGTAAAGTTATTTGACATTAGTAATTTATCCAGTATTCCTAAGCAAACAATTAGCACACAGCTGTATAGTTTCATCAAATGATTGAACAGTTCTATTTGATGAATAAATAGAACTTTAATGGGTATTGGCATGATGGCCCAGAAGATTCCAAAAATAGTACTTGATGCCTCCTTGCTTAATACTCAGCAATATAAGGTATGGATCAAGGGTAAAGTGGAACAATCCAAGGAAAGGAGTAGTGCCCTCCCCTACATCTTGGTGTAGTAGCTATTGAAAAGGAAGCCTTCAGATCACCCTCAACTAAGTTTGCCAACTTTAGTTACCATCATGGACTCCTCAGCCCTCAGGATCCCATCCTTATACATTATGAGTCTCTACTCACAGCCAACAGTTGGCTTCATCGAGGGGGGGGTTTCCTACCTTCTACAGAAATGCAGTTAGTGTATTCTATAGTCCCAGCTAACAGGGCATTTTGTAAAATGGTTTTTCTTACAGGTTTCATGTGTATATTTTCTCAGATATAGTGTACACACACACACACACACACATATATATGTATGTGTGTGTGTACACTATATCTGAGAAAATATTCACATGAAAATATTTGAAACAACTGTTTAAATTTACTTCGCTGGCGCTGGATTCCTCGTGGCTGAGTGGTTGAATCTTGGATTGGTGTTTGAGTCAACCGGGTTTCGATGCCAGCTTCGGGAATCTAGCCTGTCTAGCCACACTGAT
This sequence comes from Sepioteuthis lessoniana, assembly GCA_963585895.1. Taxonomy (NCBI): domain Eukaryota; kingdom Metazoa; phylum Mollusca; class Cephalopoda; order Myopsida; family Loliginidae; genus Sepioteuthis; species Sepioteuthis lessoniana. The sequence continues at coordinate 7,560,513 of OY757917.1, read as the reverse complement.
GAGTTCTGATAGAATGAAACAGATCTGTCTTAGGATGACAATATATATATGCTCCCCTACCCCTGTAGGGTTGAGCTCTCTAGCGAATGAAGTAATTGTGTTGCCATTAGCGTATATGCAAGGCTCTTCATATGAATCAAGCTCTCGGTAGCCATTTAGCGGATATATGTAAACAATAACAATTGTGATTCATAACCATTTAAATTTACTTCGCTAGCGCTGGCTTCCTCGTGGCTGAGTGGTTGAATCTTGGATTGGCGTTTGAGTCAACCAGGTTTCGATCACAACTTTGGGAATCTAGCCTGTCTAGCCACATGATGAGTTCTGATAGAATGAAACAGATTTGTCTGTGGATGACTATATATATATATATATATATATATATATATATATATATAGCAGGCTGAGTTAAAAGTTTTGCCATATTTTGGTACATGCTAGTTTGTAGTAGGTATATCACATGACCAAAGTAGTTCAAGCTATGGTTAGTAGTATTATGGTAGTCAGTGTACTAATACCTTGTACATCACTTTACTCACTGTGTGATTTGAAAACTACACAGATGAACGTGTACCATAGCCAAATACAGCTATGTGTGAAATGGACATATAATGTTTTTATATATATATATATATATATATATATATATATATATATATAACATAGAACATAGGAATCTCGAAACACGAAAAACACTTGACGACTTCTTAGTTCAGGTACGAAACTTTATTACCTTTGAGTTTAAAGGTTCTTCGACATAAGGAGAGAGAGGCACAATCTTTCTATTCTGGCTTTTTCATCTGCCCCACCCGCCACAAAGGTCTCCGCGAGCAAGTGAAAACCAACTGTCTTCCCCCGAGGCAGGTCTCATCTCAACTCACTGACTTTTTCAAAATCTTCCAAAATCCTCCGCGCTCTTCTGGTGCATGATGTCACCCACACTCCAAAACCCCACTTCCAATGTGGGCTATTGTGACATCTCTGAGTGACATGTCTGCTCTGCCCACGCACGCGTGTGAACACCTGTGTTAATGTTGTACCTAAATAACACATGCTCTCAGCCAAAAGGTTCTCAGCCAAACTAAACCCAAAGGCATGAAACCAAAATCCCTCGGCCATTATATTACAAATGCACAATGTAGTCTAATTTAGAAAATTATACTTTATGATTTCAAATGAGGCCATAACGCTGTGGAAGCAACCAAAATCATTTGTGGTGTGAAAGGACGATTTACAGTAGAGTAAGCAGATGGTTCAAGAAATTTCACTCAGGTTATAAAAACCTTAATAATCAGACCAGGTCAATGGATTCAGAAGCCATACTCCAAGCTATAGAGGCAAATCCAGCATAGTAGTACTTGGAGAGTATCAGGCAAGCTTGGCGTCTCTCAGTCTAATGTGGTTCATCATCTTCATGACCTCTACAAAAGCATCTACAGCTGCCAAATTGTATCTCACATATTAATAAAATATTGTAAAACTTTTGATCCACTCAAATATATATAAAAAAGTAAAGCTGTCAACACGAAGGCTCACTTTTCAATCGCTACTACACCGAGGTGTAGGGAAGGGCACAACTCCTTTCCCTGGATTGCTCCACCTTACCCTTCAGACATACCTTATAATGCTGAGTTTAAGCAAGGATGTATCAAGTATAATTTTTTGAGTCTTTGGTATGAATGGATCTGGGATTGAACTCCAGTCTCCTGGGCCATTGGCAAACACTCAATCTATTATATAGCCTGGCTATATATATATATATATATATATATATATATAGAGTATTTGGTTAGTGTGTTTTTGGTAATCCATATATATTTGGTATTTTGGGTTTTTGATTTATTAATGATTTCCATGTTTTGTTTTTGTTTTTAATTATTCTTTTGTAGGATTGGATGAATTTGGTAGTTTCTTTGTTGATAATATTTATATCTGTTTCTTTGTATATATCATCCAGTTTTAATAATAATAAGTATACTTTATGATGGTAGGTATCTGTATCCATTATTACAATTCCTCCTCCTCCTTTGTCAGAAGGTGTAATATGTATTTTTTTTAGTTTGTGGAGAAATCTTTTAGCGCTATGATATATCTTTTGGGAATTACGGTTTCATTATTTTTACTATTCGTAGTACCGGTTATGATTCCTTGTTTATATCCTTTCATAAAGTCAGAATCATTTTGTCTGTAATTTTTGGTTAGTTGTCAATATTTTCTTTGTTGATTCCAGAAGCAAATTCAAGTCTGAAACTGAAAGCTTCTGTTTGTGTTTTTCTGAGTTTTATGGTTGATATATTTTGGATGAGATCTTTTCATTCTATTTCCTGCCGTCTGCTATTTTTACATAAGGATATGATTTTATTTTCTAATCTCCTTATTTGTATATGATTTTGTTTTAGAACATTATGTTTTATCATATTAATATCATAGTTATTTATCATATTGTTGTGTTGTAGAATTTTTCCTAGGGATCTGGCTTTTTTGAGGCTTACGATTTCGTTTTATTTTAATTCTTCAGCTGACGATTTTAGGAAATTATTTATGTAGTCTAGAAAAATTTTCTATGATGTTTTCATTATTTTGTGTAAACTTTTGGGGATTACTTTTTCAGATATACACTCTAGTAGGAAGTTTTTCCTATTTTTGCATGAGTGAGCTTTGATCAATAGCATATCTTTCTGCCTACTTTCTCTTTCACTTTCTACATTACAAACCCAAGGGATCATTCTGTGAAATCCAATATAACAAAGATATATCTGTATCAATATTAAAAATTGATCCTAACAAATTCTGTCAATTCTGAGGATTTGCAATGTATTACCCACCTTGTCTTAATACAGAGAAATAAGAAAGTCCATTGTTATAGTAACACAAGGTGTGTGTATATATATATATATATATATATATATATATATATATATTACAGGTTGTAATATCCATGCTTTGCTACAGCATTTTTTTCAAGATAGAGTTTCAATTTGCAATCATCACAAAAAGATTTTTAAAATAACAATGAGTCTGATTGTATACACAAACACACACACACTGAGAATCTTTTTTATAATTATTTTAGTTTTCAAATATTTATTTTCATTATATCAAAAAAAAATACTGCAGATTTTTTAATTCTCATCCCAAACAGGTAACAATCTTCAAATAGTTTGTGTAACTGATTGTATGTAATATAATGATATTTAAATTTGTGTAAAGTCTTTGTTTATATATGATGTGTCTTTTAAATAGTATTATACAAATTAAAACACTGAAAATAATCAGAATTCATCAATGACATGACAGTACTGATACTGTCCTTGCAAGATAAAAGCATTTCCCATTATACACAAAGAAAAAGATGGTAACAATATTTTAAAAGAGTGAATCTGGCATTTTTCAGCAATTGCTCAAGAAAGAAAAACCTAAAAAAAGATATTGTTTGATTGTGATTAGTAATCAAAATTGAAGAAAAAATAGATTTAAAAAAGGAGCTGTCAGATGAAATAAATTTTTACAGGATCCTGACAACAGATATACATGACTACAGTTCTCCTGAATTCTTGCAGTGACCCAAGAGCAATGAAAATGGTCATATGATGGACAACAAAAAGCTTTTAATAAGAAAGACTGTTCTTTTGTTCCCTTTATAGAAATCTCTTGACAATGTGGATTTTTTTTAAAACCAGATTATTTTAGCCTGTTAGTGCAAATGTGTCTGCAAAAAGTTTAGATAGGTTGACAACAGAGTATTCACTTTTAGCCAACTGTCCTTGGACTGTGTCTGTAAGAGTCTTCAGAAGGACCTTGTGTTCTGCAAGAAAAAAAATTTATGAAGAAGTTAGTTGAAAATAGCAATCTATTTAAGTAGAGGTTTTTGGATAACAAAAAGCTGTAAAAAAAATGGTTCATGTTTCATTGCAATGGCATAATGGTTAGAGTGTTTACCAATGGCCCGGGAGACCTGGGTTCAATCACAGGTCGAGTCATACCAAAGACTCAAAAAATGGTACTTGATGTTACCTTGCTTAACACTCAGCATTATAAGGTAAGGATCAAGGGTAAAGTGGAGCAATCCAGGGAATGGAGTAGTGCCCTACCCTACACCTTGGTGTAGTAGCTATCAAAAAGGGAGCCTTTGGGTCACTCTCGACTATGGTTGCCAACTTTACTTTTATTAAATAAGACTTGTCTAGAATATCCTGCCAAAGGAATGTTTTTGGTAAAAAAAAAAACCTAAAAAAATGTAGTACTTACATTAACCATCCAAATAAAAGTAAGTTTCAGTCATTTCCTATATATATATATATATATTTACTGAAGAGTAAATTATAAATTTTTTGAGTTAAAATCATTTTTCAACATTAAAGTCTAAATAAATTATATATTGGTAATCTTCCATTTGTAGACATCTTTTTAGTAGCTGAGAGAAAGAAAGACTAAAGAGATATGGGGGGGGGGTTCCAAGTTGGAAACATGGTTTTTAATCTTCAGTAAAAAAAAAAGAAAAAAAAAATCAAGATAACGACTGGAACTTTATTTAATCTCCATCCCACTACCAGGCAAGTACGGCACAAGGTCTTTTTTAAAGTGAGTCTGGACGCAGGACCGCAGCCCATACACGTCCAGCAAAATCCAAAAATACCTTTGGCCCTGTCTGCATTCCCCCAATGGGGGCGCCTCAGATGCCAGGAAACAAAACATTACACAAAACTTTATTTATTCTCCGTCCCACCACCGGACAAGTACAAGTCTTTTTTTTAAAGTGGGTCCAGACGCAGATAATGACTCAAACTAACTCATATTTAGATGGTTAATGTAAGTATTAGATTTCTAGATGACTTTTTGGTACAGTTGAAATGACTGTATAATGTGCTAGCCTCATTTGAGCCTCTATTCCTTTGTGTTGTGTCAATTGTATCATTTTCTAAAGACAAAGGAATTTTGCCTATTTCACCTGAGTCAAATAGGAGACTGAATGTGTACAGGATCAAAAGAGCCCAGGCCAATCATCTAACTGCCAAAATTCTCAATAATATACCCCTAAAGATCTTTTAGAATGCTGCCATCACATTTTGGTTTGTGTTCAACTACTGTATTTAGGGCTACAAATAAGTTGTCATATACAAAACTTAGTTTAGCACAAGGCCAGAAGTGTGGAGCACTCAGAGACAATCATACTTGTTATCAATGATCTAATAATATTCCTGTTTGCAGCATCTATAGATATAAGTTTGAATGGCGCTTGGTCACTGTCAGTTTCTTACCTATGCGATCATCAGACTAAGTTCTTGGTTTGATGATCAGTCCCCAAGCACTGTTAACTGTATATATATTATTCAAACCTAGATCATTAAATATATATATAAAGTTAGCAACTGTTGTCGAGGGCAACCCGAAGGTTCTCTTTTCAATAGCTACTACACCAAAGTGTAGAGGAGGGCGCTAATCTTTTCTCTAGAATGCTCCACTTTACCCTTGATACATACCTTATAATGCTGAGTGTTAAACAAGGCAGTATCAAGTACCATTTTTTAAGTTTTTGGTATGACTCAACATGGATTTGGACCCTGGTCTCCCAGACTATTGGTGAACACCCTACTCACTAGACTGATGGGCCTATATATATATATATATATATAAATGATTGTTATTTGTTATATACCATACTTATGAACATTAATGGATATGTCCCAATCCTTATAAATACATTGGACATTATTGCAAGAGGGGGTAACATGCTGACTAAGTAGTTCACTATGAGCAGCAGTTTACCATTTTCTAGCTGCTGGCAAGTATTGTATTTAGTTAATGTTATAAAGATTTCCATTTCATTTGCAACCTCCATTTTGGTTATTTCTCATTCAGTAACCTTTTTGTTAGGTTACAACATAAATTGACAAACCATTTAATTATTACAGTATGTATATTAAATATAAATAATTACAGCAAGTATAATAAATGTTTTCTGAACATTATTAATGCTATTAAACATTTTCAAAAGGACCTTTTTGTAATATAACATATTTCAAAATCTCAATTTTTATCCAACAGCAAACAATAAGATACAAGACCTTGGGAAATTTTCGAAGTTGATATTTGAATAATTATTAAAAATAATAAAATCAAGAGGAAAGCTCTCTTGGCAGGAGAATACAAGTTATTTCTACATGACAGGAAAACATGAGAAAATAAAGTGATTCACAGTTTCTAAAACAAGTCTCTATATATCCCATGATGCTTCACAATGAATGATTTTTATCATGGAAGTGACAAGAATATGCTTAGAGGTGCTAATCCTTGTAAAAATATCTAGTTGTTGTCATCATGGTGCTTTATATTTCTTAACATCCTGGACTTGTAAATAGCGATTTCCTCTGAGTGATGAAACCAGAACAATAGCACCCCCCTCCCTCATGATCACAGTCCTGAAGTTCAACAAACAAGATGAATGTATAAAGAAACCTCCTTCTTTTTTGTATTTAAAAAAAGATAAAAATATGTAATCGCTGATGGCCGGATGTTGGTGAAAATGATATAATCTTCAGGCAAACATGTCACATCTAGTAGGGTTTTGAAGAAAGCAGAAAGATTGATAATCTAAATATTTGTGTTTAAAGAAAAAACAATAAAGGAAGAAATAAGAAAAATTAAAGAGAGACAAAAGGAAAGCAAAAGAAAGAAAGAAGGGAACAAAGAAAGTGAGAAGAGAATAAAGGAAAGACAGAATAGAACTAAAGAAAGAGAGAAGGAAAGAAAAAGATAAACAAAAGAAAGCAAAAAAAAGAGCAAAGGAAAGAAAAGAGAGGAAAGTAAAAAGAAAAGAGGGCAAAGCAGAGAGAGAAAAGAGTAAAACAAAGAATGAATAGAGAAAAAGAAAGAAAAGGAAGAAAATGAGAGGTAGAATAAAAAAAAGGGAAGAAGAAAAAAAGAGTGAGAGAATGGAACAAAAAATAAGAGAAGAATGAGATAAAGAATATAGAAAGAAAGGGGAAGAAAAGAACAAAAGAAGACTTTGGGAAGAGAGAAAAGAGTTTATAAAGGGTGGAAAGGAGAGACTAAGAAAGTAGAAAAAAGAGAAAGAGGAGACTTTGAGGAGAGAGAGAGAGAAGTCTTTGAGATGTAGGAAAGAAGAGAAAAAGACTTCAAAAGGGTTGAGAGAGAGAAGACCTTGAGAAATGTGGGGGGAGATTTTTAAGCAAGGAAGCAAGAGAGAGAGAGAGAGAGAGAGAGAGAGTCTTCAAGAAGGGAAGAAAAGAAAAGGTGGTTAGGTAATGTTACACACCTTGGCTAACTGATGCTCTGTCCTTGTCAAATGTTGATTTATAGAAACAAAGTTGATTGTAAAGTGTGGAATCTGTGTACTGCAAAAAAAAAAAAAAAAAAGAAAAAATGAAAAAGAGAAAAACTGAAATAATTTAGCAAGGAGGTGATAAAATGATTATATGACAGGATTTAGAGGTTGTTACTATTGACAACAAATGTTTGAACAGATTGAGAAAAGGAAAAGGGAAAACAAAGTGTTCAAATATAGAGGAGGAGGAGGAAGTAGAGAAAGGGAAAAGTATCTTTTTTTTCTTTTAAGTAGAAAATAGGAGAGAGAAAGTCAAGAAGGTATATATATATATATATATATATATATATATATGATGTAATCACCATATATAATATAATATAACCATCCAATTGGCATAATGGTTAGCGTGTTTGCAAATATGGATCAAGGGTAAGTGGAGCAATTCAGGGAAAAGAGTAGCACCGTCCTCTACACTTTTGTGTAGTAACTATTGAAAAGGAAGCCTTCTGGTCACCCTTGACTACATTCAGCCAAGTATATATATAATGTATCATCTCACATACACACACATATATATATATATATATATATATATATCAATAACATAGTAACATTGTTTGCTATATTCAGAAATAAAGAGTACTATAAATAGGGTCAATGGCACTTGGTGACTGTTAGTTTCTCACCTCTGCAATCATTAGACTAAAAGCTCTTGAAATGTTATTTTTATAGGTCACTGCAAGTAAGGATCAAAGTGTCACTTCTCAACAATATTGCTAAGGATCACAGTACAGTATCTGTGTCCAATGTGAAAAGTGTTACATGATCCCCCCCCCCCCAAAGAGTATATATGTACTATACTTCAGATATAAATGGGACTCAAACAGGTACTACCATATTGGGTTACAGTAGACCTAGGAGCAAAGGTTATGAAAGGATGACTCCACACTTCCCAAAGATTTCAGAACTGGAGCCTCACCACCAGATAAAGTTTAGAGTCAAACTCAATTCACAACTAAATTTTTTATACTAAACTAAGTTGAGTACAATGACCAATTCAGATTTAAAATTTCATTTGAAATTTTCCTGAAATTCTTCATTTTAAGCCAGATTTCGAAATGGCAATTTTATTTACCAGTTTCCATGTTTAAAAGTAAAACAAAAATAAAATTTTTTGCTTGAAAGCAAAATGAAGGTTTCTTTCATCATCATTTATAAATTTTTCATTGCTTGTACAGAATACCCCACCAACAAAAATTTCTATTATTTTTGTGATAATGTACGAAATATTGTAACATATTGACCTTCGACCCAGCTGTCAATCGAGAAACAGGTTCATCCGGTCAAAGGTATCACTTTGGCATGTGGACAGGTTGAGTTTGGTGCAGATGCGATGCAGGTGGGCGTCAAACGATTATATAACCCGGTGCCACAGACAGTTTGAGTTAGTTGGAGTCAGTTAGTTGGTGTTCGAGTTGCAGTTCGAGGCAGTGAGAACCAGCTCCCAGCAGAGGGCTTGGGCCCTCAGGGCCCCCGGTTGAGCAGCAGCCCAGCAGAATGAGAAAGAAGTGCTGCTATAGTCTGAGGAACTTGGGGTCAATATGTTGCAGTCTGTTCAGTCTCCAACTCACCTCTCACACACAACCCTTTTGAGAATAAAGTGTGTGAGGTATATTTTTCTAAAGAAGAGTGTTCATTCGTCATTATTGTTGATTATGTTTCCACATATATATGTATATGTATAGTTGTATCACAGCTATACAACAATATGAGTACTATTTTTATTGCGGACTTTTGTCCTCATCTTGGTAGTTTTTGTTGGGTTTTTTTTCTCTCACTACGTTTCAGCCAAATTTCACCTCTGGCCGTCTTCAGGTGATTAACCGCGACCTCAGATAGATGGCTGAAACGTAATGAGAAAAAAAAAAAAACTACCAAGATGAGGACAAAAGTCCGCAATAAAATAAATACTCAGATTAAGAAGCCTCATCTCAAAAAGGATTCCCAATAAAGACAATGTACGAAATATATATATGATGAAAAATAAATGGAAAAAAGTGGATATACTAGAAACACAGATAATGGATTCAGGTCAAAATATTTCATTGTTTTTTTATTAAAAAGAACTTTTTCAATAAAAAAGAACAAAATATTCTGAACTGAATCTGTTGTCTGTGCTTTTAGTATATCCATTTTTTCCATTTATTTTTCATCATCTTGTCGAATCTACAAAAATTACTGCCTTTTATATTTATATATATATATACACACACACACACACATTAGACAGAAATGTAATACTTGTATTATATCCACTTTTTCCATTTATTTTTCATCATCTAGTCAGATGTCCAAAAATTACTACCTTTTCTATATATATATATATATATATATATATATATATATACACACACACACACACACACAGAGAAATGTAATACTTATACTATATCCACTTTTTCCATCATCTAGTCAGATCTACAAAAATTACCTTTTAGATATATATATATATATATATATATATATATATATATATACACAGAGAAATGTAATACTTATATTCATTATCCAGTTAAGAGTAAGTTTGACTTATTTGCATTTTTTTTACTAAATAATTATAGTTAATTCCCAAAACTATCAAATAACACCCAAGTGATTGGGAGAGGTAAAAACAAAAGAAATATGGCCAATGGCTGAAATGTACCTAGTTAAAAATCTGATTTGGGAATTTAACAGTTAATTAAAAAATAAATGTTTAACTGATCATAGAATTTTTTTAAAATTGAAAAAGAAATATGTCAGATGGTTGAATTGTATCTAGCTGAAAACATGATTGAGGAATTTAACATCAAAATATAAAACAAATGAGTGAAATTTACTGTTATCAGAATGATGAAAGTATGGATTACATTTCTATTCAATCTTTTTATACATTATTGAAGAAATAATGGAAATTTTCATCAGTGGGCTATTCTGGACAAGTGCCATTTTTTAAATTCTCTTTTTGAAATATCAATCATGTAATTACCTTTGAGTGAAGAATGCCCCTGTGACAAGCAGGACAGACAGGGTGACCACGATGAAAGATAAGGGGTAGTTTTCGAACTTCAGTTGCACATATAGGATCATCACATTTCATCCAACCCTTGTAAGAAAGAAAGAAAATTTGGTTTGGCTTCTTTGTCTAATGGTACATCAACTTTTATGGGTTATTGAATGCCATGTAGAGAGAATTATTTAACACCTAGCTGTGGGGATAAGGGAGTTCATACCTTTTCAAAATGTCCAATAGTGAATGTAATAGCATGACTGAAGCTCTAACTCATAAACTACAGTGTTACATCCAGCACATTAACCACTACGCCATGGGAAATCCCATGCCTGATACTCTCTGTGATGTGAAATAAATAAATTTTTTCTTAAAAATATATTTAAAATAAATATCAAATACAATAAAACCACATTATAATACAGTACAATAAAATATTTACATTGAAAAATTGTAAGCAAATGTAAAGCTGTTATGTAGTTCCATTTTCTCTTGTGTTCATTATTCTTTAAAAAAATGTGACTAAAATGTATTTTAAAGATTTATGTCAAAGTTTTTGGAAATAATTAATAACATAGGGCAGAGTATGATTGAAAACAGGTTATGAAAAACAAAAAGATCAAAAATGAATAAACATATTCATTTTCAATTTTACTTTTTGCTAACCTGTTTTCTTTTTTTTTAATAATGAACTTTTGAAATGAAAAAATATGCAAAATAGCTAACCCTGTTAGGAAAACGTTGGGTTTGATTCCTGTTTAATGGCAAAGCCATTCTTGTAGAAATACAGCAGTGATACTATCTAACCCATAACTGGGGGAATAAGGAGGTTCTACACCTTCCCAAGAGGGAATGTAATAGCGCAACTGGAATTTAAACTTACTCCGAGGCCAAAGTCCAGCACTTTAGCCATTACACCATGGGGATCGGCCTAATGAGTAGAGTGTTTGCCAATGGTCCGGGAGACCGAGGTTCAATCCCAGGTCGAGTTATACCAAAGACTCAAAAAATGGTACTCGATACTGCCTTGTTTAGCACTCAGCACTATATGGTGAGGATCAAGGGTGAAGTGGAGCAATCCTGGGAATGGAGTAGCGGCCTCCCCTACACCTCGGTGTAGTAGCAATCAAAAAGGGAGCTTTCCAGTTGCTCTCGACTAAGGTCGCCAACTTTACTTTATATAGTAGTCTATTCATGAACTTATTTGAAACAGGAAGAAACAGTTGTTTTGGTGAAACAATTTCATGGAGAATCTGGATTTGGACAAACAAAGTTTTACAAATTTCACATTCATTCATTGTTTATTTGCCTTGGTAAAAAAGCTTTACTTTCAAGACTTTTTTTTAACATATTTTATTGAAGTTCATACCTGGTAATATTGCTTGATATGTTTCCTCATGCTAATGACCAACTGATTAAGGATTTTATCGATGTAGGTTTTAGGAGCCACAGAACATGATTGGTTGGAACAGCGATCTAAGGACCAATCATTCTAAAAATACAAAAAGAAAAAATAATGAAATCATTATTGATACAACGTTTATTATAATTTTTTTAAACTAAAGTATTATTTTAATACTTTAGTAATTCACCATTGCCTGAGTTAACTAAAATATTCAAGCGATTTAAAAAAAAAAAAAAGATATTAGAAATTGTACAAGATAATGAAAATACATTCATCTCAAGATAGGAGATAACTAAAGAAATTACTAATCAACACTCCGAGGTAGAAATAGTCAAGAAAAAAGTTATATGAAAATAAAAAGAAATAAGTTAGAATTTATAGTGATTTCAGTAATCAAGGTGACATAGCAAGTTCCTGGGGTATAATTTGAGATTCGCCAGACACTACACTTCTACTTTGGATTAATGTGTAATATCTGCACACCATGTGAAAAATTCTAGACACACACTTATTGTGGACAATATATAAGTGCTTAACAGTTCAGTTAAAGATGTAAACTATGAAACTGCTTATATATATATATATATATATATATATATATATATATATATATATATATTTACCAACCCCTACACTCAGGCAGGATATGACACAAGGTCAGTTTTTAAGCGGAGTTTAACAGGTTTGAATTCAGAGTTTTCCTTCTCCTAGACTAGTTGCCTCACCAAGGCTGAAGAACATAGTCTGTCCTACTATTTACCCATAGCTGGAGGGAGAATAATTGGATTCATACCTTTCCCAAGGGTATTAGTGCTATGTGAAATGCAATCAGTCTTGTCCAGGATTTGAACTCGTATCGCCGTGTCCATTTCCTACGACGATAACCATTACACCACGGCACTTCCTATGAAACTGCTTATATAGGTGATATATTCATAGTGATAAAAGCAGACATTTTGAAAAGCAAAGAAACAGGGTGCCTTTATGCTACTGATTCTCTGATCAACACTTCTCAGATTTTGAATTCAGAGTTTTTTTTTCTTCTAGAAAAAAAAAAAAAAAGAACTCCTGTGTAAATGAATGCTACATTGTTACAAGAGAATAATAAAACCAGATATAAAAGAACTGAAAAAAATTATATCTTTATAAGAGTCTCTTTTTCTCTCTCTCTCTCTCTCTCTCTCACACATTAAAAAGAAAAGTATAGTCTGAAATGATAACAAAAGGGAAATTAAAAAAGACAGAATATTATTGCAATCATTTATCAAATGTTTTGGTATCAACAAATAAGTAAAAACTTCAGTATTGATTTGTAAAATTTAAAGAGTTAAAAAATATTTCCTTTGATGTACCCACCCTCAATAATCAAAGAAAATTTATTGAGTCTAAACTGCTAAAAATATATATGTATGTGTGTGTATATAAGTATATGGTAGGTGGGGGGTATATGGTAGGTGACAGAGCTTCTTTATCTTTTAAACTAATGATGAAATAATCATAATAATGAAAAGTGTATAAAGAGTTTTTATGATAAAAAGTAATAAGATTAAAATGCTAGTCATAAAAATAATGTTCATGATAATTGGAGACAGATATGACCAATATTTAGTTATTGCTTCACACATTCTATTGCATGTAAACTTATAAATTTTAAATTATATATCACAATAAACATTGTTTTCTTCCCATTTGTCTTCAGTTTTTTAAATCATCAAGAAATGAAATTAACTTTGGCTTCTTGAGTCACAGAATTATTAATATTCTAATATATTTATTGTTTGTAAATAAACAATAATGCACTCAGACCAAAATTATTAATACCTGAAGTTCATTGAGTGCATAGTGGAACCAGCTTTTAAAAATAACCATTAAACAGAACTAGTCACGGGTTTGGCTTTATTTATTTATTTATTATACAACTTGGCAAAGGAATGAAACCTGTATGAATATAAGCCACTGTTAATTGCAAATACACAAGATAAACTGGAATTGTTCTAATAAACAGGTGATTGCAGGCAGCTGTGGATCAGGTGAAATGAGTACAGTTGGTTTATCAATTTATAATAAGCTTCTCAATTAATATGAGTAATTTTTGCTTCACTTTGTGAGATAAAATTATTCAACCAGAAAATTATAGAAAACAAAAGTAAAGAAAGTAGAAAATCAACTAAAGTGAAAATTTTTAACTGCAAAAAGAGGTTTTAGAATGAAAAAAAAGAAAAAAAATGTTTGAAGAGAAAAATCCAAAATGCAAATGGGTTTTGAAAATAAAGAAAAAATTGCAAAATATTTTGGAGTAATTTGAGATAAAACATGTTTCTCCCAAAATTTTGAGATCAGTATAGAATTACAAGGGAAATGAATATTTTAAATCAAAATATTTCAAGTGAACAAATGTTTCAATAAATGCTTAAAGTCAAAACACTTTTGAAGTCAGTATAAAATTACAAGTGAAAAAAATATTTAAAATTAAAATATTTCAAGTGAAAAAATGTTTTAAGTAAAGTATTTGAATAAATGTTTAAGCTAAAATGTTTCAAGTGTAATGTTTGAAGTCAAAACACTTTAAGCCAAAATATTTCATGTGTTTGGAGTCAAATGTTTTGAAGTTAAAATGTTTCAAGTAAAATAAATCTCTGAAATCAAACTCTTTCAAATGAAATAAATGTTTAGAAACATTTCAATTAAAATAAAAGTTGGAAATCAAAATGTTTCAAATGGGATAAATCTTTGAAGTAAAATATTAGAAGTTAAAAAGCTTTAAGTGTAAAAATGCTCAATAAGAAGCAAAAAACAAAAATGTTTGAATTAACAAAAAAAAAACAAGTAAAACAGAATAAAATGTTTTAAATAAAAGAAATTCAAAAAAGTTTTTAAAAAAGCTTTGAAATACAAAGAATCATTTTTAGAAAAATGAAGTAAAAATATTTTCATAAGAAAAAATGCTTAGATAAATAAGATAAAATGTAAATAAAATTAACAATCTTGTTACATATTAACTTTAGACAGGCCAGTTAGTTTAGAGATTCAAAACAGGATGTGCAGCTGTGTCTTAAGATAAACAAGGGACTGCGAAAATGCCATGTGAATTGCAAAAGAAGAATGTGAGGGCATTCAAAAGATATATAACAATGTAAGTTTTCAACCCCAAGGAGTCGGTGGTCAGTCAGCAGGGTAAGATGGTTTTAGGCACTAGCCTGGGGGTCACTGCCCCCAGATGGAGAACCAGCTCTGTACCAGTCTCACATGAAAGAAGCATGAAGAAGTAAGGCTCTGTATATATCTATCTCAACATGGTGTAAATCATAGCAGTTCTCTGTTTATATCTCTCTCTCTCTCTCTCTCTCTGTTTATCTCTCTCTCTCTCTCTGTTTATCTCTCTCTCTCTGTTTATCTCTCTCTCTCTCTCTATCTCTCTCTCTGTTTATCTCTCTCTCTCTCTCTCTGTTTATCTCTCTCTCTCTCTCTCTCTGTTTATCTCTCTCTCTCTCTCTCTCTCTCTCTCACAGGCAACAATTTCGACCATTCATAAATAAAAAAGAGAGTTTATATTTTTATAAATAAGTGTTTTTGTCACTTGTGTTCACTCAATATACAACAATCAATTTATGAAGACAAGAATAATGAAAGATTATCAAAGCAAAATAAAAAAAAAAAAAAAGAAATATCAAAAAATAATGAAAATTCAACCCAAGAACTAAAAAATCATTTTGTGTTGCGTAATATTAGGAGTGTACAAAAACTTCCAGCAGTTTACACTAATTTATTTTTTACACCAATTTTCAATTTTTTTTATTTACAGCCTATAGTTCAGGATTCCCAAATTCAAGGACTAAAAAAGAGTCATTATGTCCAAGGAGACAGGCACAGTGGGCCAAAAGTGAAATGATGGCGGTTGGATTATGGTTTTCAATTAAAATGCTCATCTGCAATACAGTTGATCGGATACTATTTTTTCCTATCAAACTATTTGTTTCATAGCATATCAACTTTCGTGGGTTATTTAATGCCAAATTTATCCTTCTAGAAAAACAGTAGTGGTACTATTTAACCTATAGCTCAGAGGATAAGGGGGTTCATACCTTTCCCAAGGGTATTTGTCCAAAAGTGAACGTAATAGCTGCGACTGGAATTTGAACTTGCATACTACAATTCCACAGCCCAGCACTTTAATCATTATACCAAAGGACCCCATCACACGATAAGTGGGATATGTGAATTACTTCAAAAATTAAAAATTTTCCTGAATACCCCATCACACGATAAGTGGGACATGTGAATTACTTCAAAAATTTAAAATTTTCCTGAATACCATTTTTACTTCTGATTAATTCCATTTTCCCATTCTAATGTATTAATAAATTGCAATAAATCCTACTATAATTGTACGACATAAATGTTCTATTTATTATTGAAATAAAGAAAGCAAAATACAAAATCTTACCATATTTGAAAAATTGGCAGACATTATTTCTGTTTAACAATCCACTCTTAAACATCTTTTGATTTTCTGTTTGTTTGTGTGTATGTGTTTTCTGTCAACTTAGATACACTTTCCTAGGCCAATATGAGTTGACAAATTCATTTCTTTTAAGTTATGAAGCAAAAAAACAAAAAAATTCCTCATTTATACATGTTGATTGTCTATCACCTAAAGTAGACTCTCCATACTAATGAGTTGTCAAATCTACCTATTCACTGTTATAAAATAATAAAAAAATTTAAAAAAACTCTTATGTTCTGTTGTATAAGTTAATTTTCTCTAATCTCTGCCATCACTCCGCCACAATAGATCTTTAAAACAAGCCAATATAATTTTCATTGATATTAATATTAAGAATGTTTTTAAATGTACATATAATTGGATTACTTCTACTTTTTACCTTTTGATCCTGAAATGAAAGGACTGAAATATTAAAATACATTCTACCCTTTTCTGGGAAGAAACACGGTCAGGAGCAAGAAACAAATTCTGAAGTTTTAGGAAAATATTTGTCATGAAAATTGTTCTGCCACGAACTACAGAAAAGTTTATAGAGGTTGAATAGACAATCAAAAAACAGTTTAAAACAAACTTTTTTTTGCATACATCTAATATTTTTACTTTTGAAATCACCTACAAAAGGAAGATTATATTTTTTCTTTCTTTTTTTTTTTTTCTTTTCAAGATGGAAAAATGATCAATTCTACTTACTGAACAGTCAAACACAACATTTGCACCACAATTTGGAGATGGACATTTGACGCTGAATTTCTCACAATCTTTGAAACGTTCTTCACTGGTCAATTTGAAACCCAGCAAAGCATCATCATCATCATCATCTTGTTGAAGGCTACGTCGATAACTGGTTGGATCAAGACCTAGTTAGATTTGAATAATTTTCAATAGTTAATAGCGAATCAGACGGAGAAGAAAAAACGGGGGCGGGGAGTACCTTGAATAATGATGCACAAAAATCAGTTAAGATCTTAACGATGAAAAGGCTTTGATTTTGGAACACTAAACAAAGAGGATTTAGGAAGCTGCTATGTTTATGCTCACTTGAGTGAATTAACAGGATTGAACCACTTCCCCATGAAGGTGAAATTTGGCACAACGTTGAGTTTAAAGATATATATGTATTACAACTGGTATTTCTCTATCTAAATGGACTCTTCTATAAATGCTATTGGTTTAAAAATATTTGTTTTAAAATACAAAGACATTTTTCTTTATATAAGAAAACGTGGTAATACAAATGAGATATGAAGTTTGTTAAGAAAGTATCAAGATTAAAAGCTGTAAAAAATTTTAAATCAATAAAGCATTCATTTTTTTTTTTTTTTTTTTAAATATTCCTCTCAGCATTCAATATACTTACTCATTCCAGTGAGTTTTCAATTGGTCAAAGCATTTCTGAGACTCCTTTTTATATATGGCATGAAGCTGTGGCATCATATCTATTCTAATGCCTTCTACATCCTCGAATCATACATTTGAGATGAATTTTTGGGTTAGGGAACAAGAAAAAGTCTCACCAAATTAGGTCTGGTGAGTATGGAAGGTGCTGCACTTGGGTTAGGGAACAAGAAAAAGTCTCATCAAATAAGGTCTGGTAAGTATGGAAGGTGCTGCACTTGGGTTAGGGAACATGGAAAAGTCTCACCAAATTAGGTCTGATGAATATGGATTGGGCTGCACTTGGGTTAGGGAACAAGGAAAAGTCTCACCAAATAAGGTCTGGTAAGTATGGAAGGTGCTGCACTTGGGTTAGGGAACAAGGAAAAGTCTCACCAAATTAGGTCTGATGAATATGGATTGGGCTGCACTTGGGTTAAGGAACAAGAAAAAGTCTCACTAAATTAGGTCTGGTGGGTATGGAAGGGGCTGCACTTGGGTTAGGGAACAAGAAAAAGTCTCACCAAATTAGGTCTGGTGGGTATGGAAGGGGCTGCACTTGGGTTAGGGAACAAGAAAAAGTCTCACCAAATTAGGTCTGGTGAGTATGGAAGGTGCTGTACTTGCACAATCCTATGTTTCACCAAAAATATTTCATTCAAAAAGAATGGTGGCTGACTTCATTATTTTATTTTCAAATTCGCATTGATATATCTTGACTTTGTCAAACAAGCAGGGTAAATGTCATCGCTTTATCATATTTACCACCCACTCCGCTCGGGCAGGATATGACACAAGGTCAATTTTTAAGCAGAGTTTAACAGGTTTGAATTCAGAGTTTTCCTTCTCCTTGACTAGTTCCCTCACCAAGGCTGAAGAACATAGTCTGTCCTACTACTTACCCATAGCTGGAGGGAGTTTAATTGTATTCATACCTTTCCCAAGGGTATTAGTGCTATGTGAAATGCAATCAGTCTTGTCCAGGATTTGAACTCGTGTCACCGTGTCCATTTCCTACGACAATAACCATTACACCATGGGCATCGCTTTATTATTTAACTTGCTCAGCTGTGTACATATTTTCATTGAAATTTCAAATTCTAAATTTTTAATTTATAAAAAAAAAAAAATAAATAAATAAATCTTCAGTCTCAATATTTTTTTAATCAAACATCATATATGATCTTGTTCAGCTTTCCTGAAATATTAATGCATGTAATTGTCATCTGAGGAAAGTCTGAGACTGTAATGGCCAAAATATTGTTTATATAGACAACAAAGATTAAACAGCTGGCCATAAACAATTGACACACAATAGTAACAAGCTGACATGCAAAAAAAATCAGACAAACCCTGAGTGCTGTGGTATGAAGATATTAAAATTTCTTACCTAAACATTCAGCTATCATGGCTGCATCAGTACCTTCGATTGGGTCACACAGTCTTGTAACAACAGGATGGATTTGTTGAGCAAGATAATAATGACTATCTGTATATAAAAAAGAAAGCAATATTAAAATAGAAATAAATTATACATGAATATTCTTCTTTTATCACTAATGCTTGTATCAATTCCTGACCACTGACAATCCTTTTCTTCTTGATTTTCCATTCATTTTTCTTGTAAAATCAATAGCAATACATTCAAACTATACATATAATAGCCATATTCTATCAACAATGCATTTTTCTTGTAAAATCAATAACAATACATTCACCTTGTACATATAGTAGCCCTATTTAGTTAGCAATGATTGTATTAATTTTTGACCACTGACAATCCCTTTCTTCTGGATTTTCAATACATTTCAATAGTAAAATCATTAGGAATGCATTTATATTATACATACAGCCCTATTCTATCAGTAATGCTTACTTTAACCCTCAACCACCTTTCTTCCAAATTTTCAAGCATTTCAATAGGGAAATCACAAGCAGGCCTTGCTTGCATCTGCTCCCCGACAAGATTTAGAAGCCATCATTTCAGTACAGGTGATAAAAACAAGTGAATAAACACATTATATTTTTGTACCGTCCCACTTTATAACTTGGTGTTTTTCATCAAAGGAAAATCTTTAATAAAAATCTTTTCAACCATCATTAAAGAAAGAAGAAAGGTTCTCTGGTCATCTTTAGTAAGGTAGCCCAGAAGGGCTACTAAAAGTCAAATGTGCCAAGCCTCTCAAAATATTTTAATGTTTCAACTTTAACTCTCCAATCTAACTGGAGAAAAAAAAATTTCTGTCTAAGTTTGTGTGTTCAAAAATTAACCAATCAAAATCCATATTTTCATTAAACCTCCATTTCAGTTTTAATTCTCATGTTTTGATTTGATGTGACACCTGACAAAACATGTCAAAAAGGTAGCAAAACAAGACAACTGCACCAAATGCCCTCACTATTTTATAAAGCATCTTTACAGTGAAGCCCTGTTCTATCAGTCTTACTTACATCAATTCCTGACCACTGAAATACATTTTTGCTTGATTTTTCAATGTTGTAAAATTACTTGCAATTCTTTTCTATAGTAAAATCATAACCAATGTATTTATCTTATACATATATTCATTCAGTATCAGCTGAATCCATTCCTGACAACCGACAATCCCTTTCTTCCTGAATTTTCAATATACAACATATAGATTCAGTGCCAAAACTAGCTGTGGCCCAACATTAGAGAAATAGTAGGTATGAAGTAAGAATCAATATTTACTATTATATTTCTCTAGGTTTTTATCAAACATAACGAGAAAAAGATTATAGTTTATAATTACAAACCTAAAGATAATTCTCCATTTTTTGTCAACTCATCTGGATGATAAGCTCTTTGAGAATGTCCCAAATTTGAACCATCCTGAAAAAAAAAAAAATCAAATTGGTGCTAATTTCTTTTAAATTTCACAGTTTTACAGAAAGATGTGGCGGGGGGGGGGGTAATATTACTAACTCATGATTGATTTTCATATAATCAATCAATCATAAGGTAATATTCATCAAACCATATTCAACTGTGATTTAACAAATTTCACTTGATGAACAATTATGTGAAACTCAGAGTTGTGAGTTAGTAATATTAATCTTAATTTTTAATAATCTTTTAAAATTGGGATATTTTCTTTACTTTCTCTTTGGTATGTTTATACATTTTCATTTATTAAGAATTTTCATCTTTTACTGTCAATTCAATCTGTACAAGAGTGGGACGACCAGCACGAACCTACATACAGCAGCTGTGTGAGAACACGGGATGTAACCCTGAAGACCTGCCGGAGGCGATGAATGATAGGGAGAAATGGCGAGAGACGGTCAGGGATATCCGCGCAGGCGGCGCGACATGATGATGATGATGATATATAGTTGTGGAGGTGACAGTGGCGTAATGGTTATCGTTGTAGGAAATGGACACGGCGACACAAGTTCAAATACTAGACGAGACTGATTGCATTTCACATAGCACTAATACCCTTGGGAAAGGTATGAATCCAATTATTCTCCTTCCAGCGATGAGTAAATAGTAGGGCAGACTAGGTTTTCCACCCTTGGAGAGACAACTAGTCTAGGAGAAGGAAAACTCTGAATTCAAACCTGTTAAACTTTGCTTAAAAACTGACCTTGTGTCGTATCCTGCCCGAGCAGAGGGGTTAGTATGTATATATAGTCTGCTATTTTTATGAAAAAATAGTGCTCATTATTGTTGATAAAGAATAGCATAGATACAGAGTCAATGGCACTAGGTGACTGTCAATTTCTCACCTATGCAATAATCAATATCAGCAATAGAGCATATGTAGATCGAAGTTATGATAGCCTAGATACACAATCAATGGCACTAAGTGATCATCTAACCAGGATTAGGTTAGTTTGTAATTATACTCTTGGTCTGATTATCTGATTTGATTGTGCCTATGCCATCCAAACACACATCAACACATATATGTACATATGGACAAATATGAAAAAGCAAAGTATTTAGAGAATGATTTTATTTATAGTTGAATTATTTGCCATATGGACAAATATGAAAAAGCAAAGTATTTAGAGAATGATTTTATTTATAGTTGAATTATTTGCCATTGTTAAATATTTTCGTTTTACATTAAACCATCATCAGAGCAGTTAATATATGATGTTGTATCTTCTAAATTATATTTAATCGAAATTTAATTTTCTTTTCTTAAATAATACAAACAAATGAGAAAGATTTTTAAGATTCTATTTCCATTAATGGTGTTCTTTTTCAAACTGTGATGTAATTAGTGTTTGAAATTTATTTTTAAAAATGGAAAAACAAAACAGTTAACATTGGCAAACAATTCAACTATAAATAAAATCATCCTCTGAATACTTTGTTTTTTCATATTTCTACATTTATATCAGATTTACTGCCAGTTTCATATATATATATATATATATATATATATATATATACACACACACAGTAATTTGTATGCAGTGCCAATACATGAAAAAGCAAAAAAATGTTCAATCTCATTTAACTGTGTAACAAAAAAAATTTGCTTAGGTTTATTTCAAAATGTAATCTACAAAAAGCGTTTACAAATGATATATTTAATATATATGTATAAATAAGATTTTGCATTAAATAACCGACAATGTTTGATATGCCATAAAACCCAACCCAACCAAATCATATATATTCAATATGTATTAAGAGGATTTGGCATTAAATAACCTATAATGGTTGATAGGCCAAAAAAACCCAAACCAACCATATCATATATTGTTATATAGTCATCTACATCAAAGACAGACGCATGAATAAACGACGCACGCAGTAACAATTAAGATGCAGGAAGGAAGACGCAAGAAGACTTTTTTTAGAAAAATATTCACCTCTCACTTTATTGCAAGGGTTCGAAAGGGTTGTTCAAGGTTTGCATGTGAGAGGGTGCTGGAGACCGAACATAAACTTCATATTTTGACCCCACTGTTATGACCGTCACGTTGTGTCTTTCTTGTTCTCTTAGATGCTCAACCAGAGGTCTTGGGGTCCACTCCATCGGGGCTTTTCCGAGGGCCCCCTCGGTCGGGTGTAGCCTTCCCTACCACATCTGGTCTCTACTGTCTGGAAGTCTGCTGGCAACTGCTTTGGCACCCAACTCAACTCAATTATATAATAATTCAACGCCCACACGATCGCCCACTGGATCTTTGAAATCGAATGTTTAATCGTCATCAAGCGGAAATAACTGTCATGCAGTTCAGAGGTTACTCTCTTCCGGTGCATCACTGTAGTGGCACAATGGGACCTTCACCTTGTCCCATATCATAAGCCTTAATCCGCCCACGCGATCTCTTTCGATTGCTGGCCATTGGAATGTGTCACTTCCTTCCGGTGTATCCCCTTGGAATAGCATTTTTGGGCTGGGTCGAAGGTCAAAATATAACAATATATTTGATATATATGTATTAAGAGGATTTAGCATTAAATAAGCCACAATGGTTGATATGCCATAAAACAAAACAAAACCAAAGATAACTCTAAATAAAACTTCCACACCTCTTGCTAAAAATAAAATTGTATATCTAAAGAGTTTACAATATAATCATGTTTTTGCTTACAGAGTTTCAGTGCTGTAGAGTTTGGTAATAAATAATACCTAATAATATCCATTTTGATTGCATAATGTTCTACTAGAAATAATAAAATTCTGGTATCATTGGTTCAGAAGAAAGTTAATTTTTTTTTTTAATCATTAAAGATGTACTTATTTATGGGCTATATTGTAATACATAATAATTTCCATTTTAATTGGATAATGTTCCACGAGAAATAAAATTTTGGTATCTTTGGTTGAGAAGAAAATTAAGTTTTTTTGTTTTTTCTTAAATTGTTGGATGTGTACTAATCAATTGCTGACACTGTAAGTATTTCTAATAATGAAATGTGAATTTTACCTGACAAATCAGATAAGGAACAGTATCTCCACCTTTCAACTTCTTTCCGCCTTTGGTATTTATCCTCAGAGCAACTTGCACATGGGGCAAACTTTTCTTATTTGGGTAATCCTCAGGATCTTTTGTCAATTGCTAAAAGAAAACAACACGGAGATAAGAAAAGAATTATTATACATGACATTCAATGCAACTTGTAGTTCATTTTGCTATTCACAACACATTCACAGATTTTTTAAACATTTTTAAAAACATCTTTATTTAAATTAAAGATGTCCTAACTAAGGTAGTTACAGATTTGAGAAAAGTTCTGGATAGATGATGAGATTTGCAGTCAATCAGATTTCAATGAAAACCACCAGTTGCTACTGGTATAAAGAAAACTCACAAAGAAATAATAACAACAACTGTGAATGTTCATCTATAATCAAAGAAAAAAAAAACACTGATTCTTATTTACCTTGGTTATTAAATATAATTCAACAGGTAGCTCATTCTTGCGTACTTTTTCTCCAACTTCAGATAATTTGAGGTGAATATTTTCCAAAATGTTTTCACGACTCGCTCCAGATAAAATTTGTTGAACAACAAAACTGGGGAGGAAAAAAAATGCTTTATATAAAAAAATATATTTTATCCATAAATAAATACATCTCTACCATTTTTTAAAATAAAAAGTTAATTTTCTCATGACCCAAAGATACCAAGATTTCTTTTAGTTCTAGTATTAATTCATAATACAATCAAAACAGATATTACTAAGTAATATTAAAATTTTTAACCCAAAATATCAATGTGTAACAATTAAAAAATAAGTTCACCCTTTATTTATTTATATATATATATATATATATATATATATATATATATATATGTGTGTGTGTGTGTGTGCAATTTAATTTTTGCTTAGGTGTTAAAATTTGATTTTTGCTTACTGCATTTCAAAGTTGTAGAAAGATATAATTATAAAATCAGTATCACCTATAGATAAGTAAAGCCTCTTAAATTCATAAAAAATTTTTAAAAACACCAAAAGGTATCAGGATTTTATCATTTCTAGCGGAATATTATACAATCAAAACGGATTTTATTAGGTACTATTTATTACCAAACTATAACACTGAAACAGTAATCAAAAATAAAATTTCATGAATATATATAAGGGGTGTATTTAGCTGTGAACTGTAACATATATTTTTAAAATGTAAATATTCAAGAAAAGAAAGAAGTGTACAAAATTTTCCAGCATGTTCTTTTTAAATGAGATAGAATACATAATTGAATACTGTTTTTCCTTTTTAATTTTTTAGATTAAAAAATGCTGTAAACTTTTGCACACCCCTAAAACTTTATATCACCGTGCAAATAATAAAAGAAAAACCTACTTTCCTGCATTCTTGGCCAAGTCACACCAGTCTCGCCTCACAATATCAAGTCCCTTCAGTTCTTGCTCTTCTAATATTTTGCCTTCTGAGTCTTTTGAGATTTTAATAGCAGCATATTTTTTTTTCTTGAGTAACAGCATGGATTTGAAGATGCCATCAATGTCTAGCTCAAGAAGCCGATATCGTTTGTTGATATCAGTTTTGATCTTTGAGAAAAAGACAAACATCCGTTAGACATCATCTAAGACAGACAAAACAAAGATTCTTTATTTTTTATTTTTACATGATTCTTTGGACAGTTATCTTCATCTTGGTTGTTATTATAACTACATTTTTTATTTTTACATGATTCTTTGGACAGTTATCTTCATCTTGGTTGTTATTATAACTACATTTTTTATTTTTACATGATTCTTTGGACAGTTATCTTCATCTTGGTTGTTATTATCACTACATTTTTTATTTTTACATGATTCTTTGGACAGTTATCTTCATCTTGGTTGTTATTATAACTACATTTTTTATTTTTACATGATTCTTTGGACAGTTATCTTCATCTTGGTTGTTATTATCACTACACTTTTTATTTTTACATGATTCTTTGGACAGTTATCTTCATCTTGGTTGTTATTATAACTACATTTTTTATTTTTACATGATTCTTTGGACAGTTATCTTCATCTTGGTTGTTATTATCACTACATTTTGGTCTTCTTCAGATGTTAGTCTTAGTTTCTTAAATGTCATCAAATATGAAAAAATAAACAAATAGAAGATAGATTAAATAGTATTGAACAGCCATCTTACTAAGACAGATGATCTGGAGATTCTGGTCGATGCCAGATAAGAAGATAAATGAATAACTATCAAAAGGTTGAAAAAGAAATAGAACAAAAAAAAAGACAAACAAACTGGATTGATCCTTACATCTTTGCCCAACTTGTAAACCTCCTTGTAATCAGTACAGTTGGTGTTAACCATAATGGAATCGGTATCTCCATAAATAACTTCCAAGTTCATCTATAATAAAAAATAAGAGAGAAAATAAAATTTTAAAAAGATTAAACCACACACACACACACACACACACACACACACAAGGTTGGCCTAAAATTCTGTTAAATTTATTAACTGTTCCAGGGTAAGTGCATCTGGTTTCTATTTTTTAGAAAAAAAATCTTAACTTGTAAAGTTGGTTACTAGCGAAATATGAATTAACTTCAAGAACAAAACAAAGAGAGTTGAAAATGCTGTGGAACATGATGGTGACAATGATACCAATAATAGTTGGCACACTAGGATCAGTTCCTACCCAAGGGCTTGGAAAAGAGATTGGAGGAATTGGAAATCAGAAGAAGAATTGAGACCATACAAGACACAGCACTGATAACATCACCTAGAATATTCCGAAGAGTCTTGGAGACATGAGGAGATCTTCATGTCCCTCAGATTCCAGCTAATGCTGGCGTAAAAAAATCACAAGGAGTGAAATAATAACTGAACAAATATATTCAAAGAGTTTGTTGAAAGCTAAGAATACGAAAACTTAATAAATTCCACATATGCTGTCATTTTTGATAAAACGCTTCTTTTAATACAACATAAAAAAATAGGTACAACTTACCCCTTCTACAATTGTTTTTGTTTGCATAAGGATCTGAAAATAGAAAATATTTTAAACATGAAAATATTCACAGGAAGATTTAGTTTCACTTCATATTCAAATTTCTCTTCCTATGTTGAAAATTTAAAAAATCTGTAATTCAAGAAAGCTCTACATAATAGGTAAGGTCAATGCCCCCCATATAACAGTTATAAACAATAGCTCTGTACAACAGTTAAGAACAATAGCCCCACACAACAGTTAAGGGTAATGCCCACACACGATGGTTACAGACAATAGCTCTATATAGCTTTTATCAACAATAGCCTCATATGAAAGTTAAGTAATTGACTCACACAAGAGTTAAGGGTAACACCCCTATATAAGCAGACGGAGTAATTGGCTTGGGCTCCACACCACAGTTAAAGGCAACAGTTCCACATAAACACTAAGAATAATAGACTCACACAACAATTACATATATTTACAGTTTTTAACATATTGAACTGCTGACAATAAATGTCTGTTTTAATCCTAAAATTGACTGGTAGCAACCAAGTAGGCCAAACCAACATAATTCTACAAAATGGTCACAAAGATTTTCCTCACATAAAGGTTCACTTTGGGTTGAAGCCCATTTACTAATCTATCCAAAAATGAAATGGTGCATTCACAAGAGTACAGAAAATTGCAAATGTCCATTTTTGATTTAAGGTTGGCTTCTATTATATCAACTTTATGCAAATGTTATTGAATCATTGATGGTTTGTTTTGGTTTCTTTGTTTAATGGCACATCAACCTTTGGGTTATTTTTATAATGTTCAATAATGATTCTTCATCGGCACTTTTATAGTGTTCGATGTTCAAGGAATAATTTTGGCAGACTCTTTATAATCTCTTCACTCTTGTACAATGCCAAACATTAAATATGGAACGATAATGCAATACTTAGAATATTGACTCACAATACTACCTTTCCTACACACCTCATCTGACCTCTGTCTGACTGATTTATATATTTACTATTTCTAGTCACATGACCCCAGTTGCACAATCCATTTCAACAGTCGTGTTTGTTGCCCGGAGATCCTTGTTCAACCCACACAGGTCGGTATCAGCACATTCTTTTACATTACAGTTAATCAATGCCAAAGCTATTCTTGTAGAACAGCAATGAGACTATTTAACCCATAGCTGGAGGGATAAAAGGGTTCATGCCTCTCTCCAAGTCTGAAAGTGAATATAATAGTGTGGGTGGCATTTGAACTCACTTACTTCCTGGCCACAGTCTAACACTTTAACCAGTCGGAAATGAGAACGGCCCCTTGAATCACTCAACATATTGAATTGAGTTTTTGAGTTAATCCTCCCAACCAAAACCAGTGGATAGCATAACAGTTTTTCTGTTCTGAAGTAATAAGTCTCTTATATAAGATCCTCCCAGTATTGATACCATCTTTAGGGGCAGGGTTGGTTGGTTGGTTGGTTGTTTTGTTTTATGACGTATCAACCCTTTTTGGGAAATTTAATGCCGAATTAAATTCAAAACAATTCGGTTGAGTATAAGTATAGTTTTTTTGTTTACAAACAGTTAAATGTCAAAACAGTTCTATTTCAAACAATTCAGTTAAGCGTAAGTATGCAGTTTAGTTCTATTTGACCCACAGATAGGACCCTATCAGGTGCTACCACTCCGGGCCAGAGTGGACCAGGGAGCGATGGCAATGAAGGGGTACTCCGCATTCCCCAAAGCTCCAGCATCATTGGAACTTCACCATCAGATTTAGTGTCATATCCAAGACACTTGGGGGGGGGGTATTACCACTCAGTAGAGGTGCAGTTGGTGCATTCTACAGCCCCAGTTGACTGGGTATTCTGGGGGCAGGGGGTAACTAGTTTAAATCAACAACAAATCAAGGATTATTAATTGTTTAGGTACTAGTTGCTTTTGGAAGATTTCAATTCCAGACAAAGCTGTTTGTTTTTCTGATAATGGTAATAGCTTTCAGAAAGGTGCAAATCCAACGATTCTCCATCTAGCTATGGGTCAAATAATAGGGTAAACTAGGCTCTGTCACCTTGGTTTGGCAACTGGTCTAAGAGAAAGACAACTCTGAAATCAAACAAATAATAAAAGTAAGTAAAGTTGGCGAACATAGTCAAGGGTGACCAGAAGGATCCCTTTTCAATAGCTACTACAGTGAGGTATAGGGGAGGGCGCAACTCCATTCCCTGGATTACTCCACTTTACTCTTGATATGTTCCTTATAATGCTGAGTGTTAAGCAAGGAAGCATCAAGTACCATTTTTTGAGTCTTTGGTATGACTCGACCTAGGATTGAACCCCAGTCTCCCAAACCATTGGCAAACACTCTACTCATTAAGCCAATAGCCGGTTAAACAAGTAGTACTCTGCTTAAAAATTGAGCTGGTGACATATCTTACTTATGGCCGAACAGTTGAGTAAATACAATGAGGCACAGTTACTATAACAGTTATCATTGTAGAAAATGGACCCTGCAATCAGAGTTCAAATTCTGAATGAGGCTGTTTGCATTGTGCCTAGTGCTAATATCATTAAGAAAGGTATGAAGCCAATTAATCCCCCTTTACTATGGATAAAATGATAGGGAAGACTGAGGCTCTTAAATCTTAGTATGGCAACCAGTCTAGGAGAAGGAAAATAGAATTCAAACCAGTTTTACTCTGCTTAAAAAAATGACTATGCATCACATTCTACTTGTGGAGGAAGAGGTTGAGTTTCATTGTAAGACAACCAGCCTTAGGAATGAACTATGAGAGGTTGAATTGGTTTCAAAGGGTTCCTTTTGCCATTCTTCAAGATGATAAATTTCCAATTTTGAGGGGCAAGGATAGTGTTTCAGAAACAATTGCCCCATCATACTATTTGTTGTTGTTTTCTATTCTAATTGTGTCATTATTTTAGAAAGTAAAACTTGATAGATAAAATTGATAGCAGTATTTCTAATTGTGTCATTATTTCAGAAACTAATATTATATTTAAACTTGATAAATAAAATTCAACTGTGATAGCAGTATTTCTAATTGTGTCATTATTTCAGAAACTAATATTATATTTAAACTTGATAAATAAAATTCAACTGTGATAGCAGTATTTCTAATTGTGGCATTATTTCAGAAACTAATATTATGTTTAAACTTGATAAATAAAATTCAACTGTGATAGCAGTATTTCTATCCAAAGAAAAGTTTGTCATTAAATCCAAAATAACCATTATTGTGTATGACGTCAACTCTGAATCTTTCAAAACATCTTTGGTAATTTCTTTTTTTTACGAAGCTACGTTCCTAAACACAATAAATATTTCTGTTGGCTTCAGCAACATTATTGCCTTTTTCAAACTCATACAGTATTACATGTCTTCTGCAATGTAAAAGGCATTCATCTTTAGAAGAATCAAGTTAGTAATTTAATTGAATTGTATAGTGGTGGCATAACTTACTTGTTTAGAATTATAGGAACATCTTTCAGTATGCAAATTATCTAAGCATTTTGGTATAGTGAAAGAATATTTGATAGGGAAAGGAAAAGAGTGAATAAAAAGAAGTGTAAAATAGAAAGAAGAATGAAGGAAAAAAAGAAAATATATGGACAAAATAAAGAAAAGTATAGAAAAAGAAGAAAGTATAACTATAGGAAAAAAGAAAGAAAAAAGCAGAGAAAAATAAAGAGTATTAAAAAATATAAGGGAAAAAAGGGGCAAAAAAGAGGGGAAAAAAAAAACACAAGAAAAAAAGAAAAGAAAAGCATAAAAAAGAAAAGGAAGATTAAGAAATTAGTAAAAACAGAAAATTTGAAGAAAAAATACAATGAAAAAAAAGGCAAAACTAAGTTGATATGAAAGAAAAGTCAAGTTGAAAAAGAAAGAAGGAAGAAAATAAGATGAAAAGAGAATAAAGTAAAAAAAAAAGATAAGAAAAGTCACAATGAAATAAAAAGAAAAGAGAATAAAGTAAAAAAATATGAAAGAAAAGTCGAGATGAAAAAGAAAGAATAAAGTTAAAAAAAAATATGCAAGAAAAGTCAAGATGAAAAAGAAGGAAATAAGAAAAAAAGTGAATAAAGTAAAAAAAAAAACATGAAAGAAAAGTCAAGATGAAAAAGAAAGTAAGAAATAAGAAAAAAGAATAAAGTAAAAAAGATATGAAAGAAAAGTCAAAATGAAAAAGAAAGAAAAAAATAAGAGGAAAAGAGAATCAAGTAAAAAAAATATGAAAGGAAAGTCAGAATGAATAAGAAAGAAAGAAGGAAATAAGAAGAAAAGAGAAAGTAAAAGAAAATATGAAAAAAGTCAGAACGAAAAAAGAAAGAAGGAAATAAGAAGAAAAAAGAATAAAGTAAAAAAAGATGACAATCTACTAAAAATGTCTTTAAAGTGGAATTCTTTTATTTCTTGTTTAGCAGAATTGCAAAGAAGGGATAGAGGACAGGTGTTTGAGAATAATTGTCACATTCTCCTCATGGGGTGGAAGAGAAGCAAGAAAAGAAAGAGGCAGCCAAAATGGAAGTAAATATTACTGAGAGGATATGACAAAATGATATTCTATTATTCTGTGACTTAAATGTTTATTGCATGTTTTCTGAAACAAGAAAAGTGTAGGAAGTTTGTTATGACACTCTTTTCATATACTCTCTAACATGCATACAACAACAACAAAATCAACAAAGAAGCTCTAAAGTGTGTGTGTGTGTGTGTGTGTGTGTGTGTGTGTGTGTGTGTGTGTGAGTGTGTGAATGCACACTCATTAAAACAAGAGTAGGAATGGCAACTTAAAACCTACTTGGGTCATTTACAATAGAATTTACGATTTAATATAACAATATTATTACTTTCATATTATATTATTAGGTTTGATAAACATTTGGGATAATGATATTTGACATGACTGAAAAATGAAAACCTAAGTTGTTGAAATTAACAATGTATCTGTATAATTTCTTCCTTAAGAGAAATGAATTTATTACAAAGGTCCAAAACAAAGAAAATCTTGGTTGGATCTAAAATTAACTTCAAAATATCAACTTAGATATATCACTAAACAGAATTTAGTGGTGTTAAAAACTTCTAGCATTTGCTGAGATTCAAAACAGAATTCTCTATTGCAAACAAACTATGGTATAATACTATATTAAGCAATCAGCTTGTTTGAATGCTGCTTTGGAAGAGAAAATGCATTCCTTTTAATCACTTAGAATATTCAGACTATTGTCATCATTATTATACTGAAAACATTTCAGCAGAAACATTGCGAGTATTACAATGAATATGTAGACTATAGTCCAAATATTTTTTCTGGGTAAAAAATTCAACCAGTGACTTAAATGAATATACCTAACCTCATGTTGAAAATGCAATGCAGCAAAAATGTTAACTAGTTTTAAATCATGTCAACCCTTGCATTATAAGGTAAGGATCAAGTGGGACAATCCAAGGAATGGAGTAGTGCACTCCCCTACACCTCGGTGTAGTAGCTAATGAAAAGGGAGCCTTCAGGTCACCCTCAGCTATGGTCACCGACTTTAATTACTTTACTTTTTATATATGTATATGTATATATATATATATATTTCTTGTTTTAAGCATTAAAATACAAAAACATGAAAAGCCATCATGTGTGTTATAATAATTATTCTTTTTTTAATTTTATCAATGAACAATTTATCTTCATTAAAAAATAATTATCAATGAACAATTTATCTTCATTAGAAAATAATTATCAATGAACAATTTATCTTTATAAATAAAATGAATCATTTTAAATTCAATTACAACCACAATCTTTAATAAATTAAAGTATGAATTTGGGGGCAATAGAAGTCTATGATCATACGTATCAAAACCAAGGGTTCTCAAACCTTTTTATTTGAACCCCACTTCCAACCAAATCAAATTTCCATTCACCCCCATTAAAAATTAATTGAATATCTAATTAAAAAACTTATTAATGTTTGATACAATTTACATGAGAAAATCAATAAACTATAAATGCAAATTCACCTTTAATTCTTCAATTCTTTTTTTAATGGGGAAGATGGATTTGGTAGGCACTGAGGAGATCACAACTATTAGGTTGCAGGTTTGTGAGTTTAAGCTGCAAATCACCACATTCTATGTTTAAAATGCTTTCGAGTTTGTTTAGTAAATAATGCACATGGCTAAATCTAGATTCCACCATAAACGAACGTGGAAAAGCTAGGAAAATGGGCTCAATAGTAGCACAAAGCTTGGGATATTTTGCTACTGTTTTTTTCCTTCATCTAGTAATCTCCAATTCCTTTAAATGTATACATAGACTTCACTTCAAAATTGAAAGTCATTTCAATCAATTCTTTAAGAAAGTTGTCTAAATGTGCACTTTCCACTTTCCTATTGTTCATTTATTTAAATGACCCCTATGTCTTGAATGGGTCATAAGTGAATGACACATCACTAGTAGCCATCACACCCAGTTAGGAATTCTGTTAGGTGTAATGCTATCTAGCAACTCGTCTACATGATCCAGCAATTTTCATTCACCGATTACAAAGGGATTTATAAATGCAAATGAGTAAATTCCACCCTCTGTGGGCCCCCAAGCTTTATTCCCCCGGTCAAAATTTTATTAACCTTCCCACCCACCCCGGATCTACATGGATCCCACTCCAAAGACCTGGTTTAAAACATTTAATTATGTATAAATTATTAGCATTGAATAGGAATAGTTGAAAGCATACAATGTTTGACAATTATTTGTATTAGATTGGAATACTTGATATCATATTACAAATAAAATAATTCATTAAAAACATAATAATTTTAAAATGCTTTCTTTTGGGAAAATATGATTATATGCATTGTTAACAATACCCAAAAGATCTGGATGTTTTTGATCAGAGGTGGATCATTCTTTCATTTAAATGACCTGTACATTTTGAACAGGTTGTATATAAACAACATATCACTAGTGGTCATCACACCTAATCTAGAATTGTTCTAGATGTATGATATTTAGCAAATAGTTTACATGATTCAATGTTTTTGTCCTGTTATAAAAGGATTTATAAATTGTTAGGAAGTAGCTGGAACACCCCCACAAAATAGACAATTCTAAAGACTATTTAAAACAGTGCTTGCTCTAGTCTGAGAGAATAACTTAGGACTAACAGTTATTTACATTGGTCGGCATACTCAACCATATAACATATTCTCTCCAGAATAAAATACCTCTTATTTCTACATGGGTCTCAACTTTATGTCTTTCACAACGCAATACGAATGCAAACTAGTAAATTCACCTCCGGTGAATATTCCTAAGCTTGTATTGATTCTATCAAAATTTTATTCCCCCCCCCACACACACACCGAGTTCTATATGGACCTCTTTAAGAAGGTCTGGTCAAGAGTCTTGGTAAATATGATCATGTCGAGGAGACCTGAGTACAATCCAAGGTTGCATCATACCAAAGACTTTAAAAATGGAACTTGATACCTCCTTGCTTAACACTCAGCATTACAAGATACGTATCAAGGGTAAAGTGGAACAATCCTGGTAAAGGAGTAGTGCCCTCTCCTACACCTCAGTGTAGTAGCTATTGAAAAGGGAGCTTTCGGGTAGCCCTCAACTACAGTCGCCAACTTTACTTTATTTGTTTTAAAATTGCACGAGAATAATATCAAGAAAAAGGTTAATAACGAGAGGGTGAGCGAGCTCTGCAGTTGAGGTTTGTAAAAGAAATATAATAAATTATTTAACAAGATAATACTCTAAATGAATAAAATGTTAAATATTTTACATCTGATTCAATTAATTTGACAATTGTTTAATAATGCCTCCCTGAATGTAAAAAAAAAGTTCAAACAATTATTAGAAGTATAGCTTATAACATGAAGGCAGCATTAAAATTAGAGTTTAAAGCTTAAACAAGAGCAGGAATTATGAATAAACAACGCAACAAGAAACAAAATAATAAAAGAAATTCCCCAAAACAATTTATTAAAGGAATTTTTCTTTGTTGTTTCCTTAGGCTTTAAGAAAACCTGAAAAGCCATAACGTAAAAATATTGCGCACACACAAACACATGCACATAATATATATATATATATATATATATATTTTAAAATAGGTAGGTCCACTAAGAGATTTGTATTTTTCGAATTTATTTATTTATTTTGTTCTTACATACATGTATGTTTCCAGCTTATTGCTTTTGTCAGAGAACATATATGGCACAATGCCTTGTTAATGGGGTACTCAATGAACCTTGAACTCACTTGAGTTTGCAGTTTGAATGATTTTCAGTTAGTTATGGGTTTATATAGAGGTCTTCCTCTCTTTTTCTTAATCTGCTTTACCTGTCTTTGATATTTGATATGTTTTTGTCATGTGTGTGTGTGTGTGTGTGTGTGTGTGTTGGAGTGGTTTTGGATTTCACTAACAGTTATTTTTCCTCTCTGTGTGTGAGTGTGTGTTTTGGGGATTTTTTCGTATGTGTATGTGTGGTAGTGTTGTTTTAAATTTACTGGTAACTTTTTTTTCCTAATAGTTTTTGTTGATGTATATATATATATATATATATATATATATATATGTGTGTGTGTGTGTGTGTGTGTGTGTGTGTGTGTGTGTGTATACATACATAAGTATAAATATATGTTTCCAACTTGATGTTTTCGTCAGAGAATATGTCTGCTACAAGGTCTAGTTAATGGGGTATTCAATAAGACTTGAACTTACTTTGTGTTTGTGGATTGAATAGTTTTTACTTCCTTATGATTTAAAAAAATCTTTTTTTTTATTGAATGCTGGTCCATTTTCTTAGAGTGTGTTTTTTTTTAGCCTACTTTATCCCTTATTTACTTTTGATATTTAATATGTTGCGTGTGTGTGTGTGTGTGTGTTGGAATGGTTCCCAATTTCACTTATAGTTATTATTTCTCTGTATGTGTGAATATATTTCTTGAGATTTCTTTGGTGTGTGTGTGTGTATATATATATATATATATATATATATATATATATATAATGTTTATCTTCATTTTTGTGTGTTTGATTCATGTTTTATTCAACTTTAGCTTAAATTTATATATAAGTGTTAAGTATTCCTGTATTGTTACTCGCCTGCAGTCAGGATTGAATCTGCAACCTCCAGATGATTGTCTCCTTAGAAGCTTAGGGAACCAACGCCTATAACCATTATGCTATGTGCCCTGCTGCAAAGTCTGAAAACCCTTAATGATAAAATATTTCTATTCTCCCTTTGGACCAACAATAAAAAAAATATATATATACACACTGAATATTGAACAGGAAGGATTTGTAGTCTCGATGATGTAAAAAAAAGCTACAACAAAAGAAATAGGAAAGAAAATAAGAGAACTATTGTGTGAATAAAAGAGAAAAATGTAATTGAAAGAGAGAGAATTTAAGAATGAATTAAGAGACAGAAAGGAAGAAATAAGAGAAAAAAAATCAGCAAAAGAGAAATTGAAATTTTTTGAGGAGGAAAAAACACACCCTAAATATAAAATACACTGCCTAACAAAATATTTTGTAGATTGGAGTCCCTACAATATATATATATATATATATATATATATATATATATAGTCATCCACAGACCTATCAGTATGGCTAGACAGGTGAGATGGTCGAAGCTTGGATCAAAACATGGCTGACTTTACGTCAGTCGGATATTCTACTGCACAGCCATCTGCATACTCAGCATAAGTGAAGGGATTTTGACATATGTATCATTTTTGTTTTACATATATGCTTATGGGGTAGAAGAGAGCTCTAGTCTAATGACAAAGCTGTGGTGACAGCAACTCTTATAGAAAATCAAAACTGGAGAAAGAAGTTCCAGCATAAAACTTCTACTGACTTGTAGATATTCTTTGATAAGAAATGTCTAAAAGAAGCAACTTTGAAATGAAAACCTGCAGTTTGCATATTCCCCAGTTATCTTGCAATGCCTTATCACTGGACTGCTGCAGTTGTATAGACCAAAGAGAGAGTGACAAAGGTGTTGTACAAATGTATGTCACTATGATCCAATAACCGGACAAACGTATTTACTACTTTATCATCTTTCACATCTTTTTTTTCACAAGTTGAATCAGAAATTAATCAGGATGTTTGAATTGTAATTTTGATAGTAAAGACAGCTATCATATGTCAAAATGTAGCAGTCATCATACACATATATATGTGTATGATGACTGATGAATTGTAATTTTGATAGTAAAGACACCTATCATATGTCAAAATGTAGCAGTCATCATACACACACACACACATATATATATATATATATATATATATATATATATATATATATATATATATATATATGTATGATGATTGCTTCATTTTTGAGATCTTGTCCACTGACTTCACTCATAAAGTTCATATAAATTCTAATCTCATTCAATGAAATGATTTGTCATCTTTTAAGTAAAATCTTACATCATTAAATTCATGGTTCATTGCTGGAAAGTTGAAATTACAACAAAGGATCATTCAAAGAGGTTGCATCTTGATTTGGTCTTCTCATGATTTGTCAAAAAAACCAACAAACTATGGTGGTATTGTAAAATACAGCTGGGTGCTCAGGGTTAGTGGTCATTCTGTTTTGGCACTGAAATCATGCCTGATCTCAGTGTTATCATCCAATATAAAATTTATTGGCCAAATGATTGTTGTTTATTTAAGCAGCATGTGTCATCATCATCATCAATTTATAATGATAGCATGGATTCCCTTAGCTCTTTTTTGCCATCTATTCCTATTGGTGGTATTGTAAAATACAGCTGGGTGCTCAGGGTTAGTAGTCATTCTATTTTGGCACTGAAATCATGCCTGATTTCAGTGTTATCATCCAATATAAAATTTATTGGCCAAATGATTGTTTATTCAAGACATTTTCAATTTTCAATCAAAAGAGTCCAAGTTAAAAGCATGATAAGGGTAACCTGAACATTTTTAGACTTTATTATTCCAAAGCCAAGTTATGGTCAGTTTACTAAAACTTTGCTCATTCCCCAATGATTGCATAAAAAAAAAAAAAAAAAAAAATTTTTTTTTTTAAATTCGGGTTCAAATAAATCTTGCCACACTTTTAACCTAAATTAACAATTTTTTTCAATCTAACAAGAAATTCTTTAAGTTTCAACAATGGCAACAAACAAAACAGAATGAAATGTCTGTAGATATGAAAATAAAACTAACAAAGCAACAACAAAAGAAAATAGGTTTTCTATTATACTTGTTACAACACAATAAAACAAAACAGTGACACATGAAAATACATAAGAACACAACTGTGGAGACATTTTAGAGAAAAATGGAAATCCAACAGAAGATAAACATATCTACATGTATGTATATATGTATTTCTTAGAAATTTAAGGAATTCCAAGCTTTTTGGAATATTATAATCAATATTGATTTTTTTCAAAGATATTTTTATAAAATCTATTATTCAACATAGAACTTGAATCTTGTATAATATAAATCAAATTCTATGTTTTCCATGTACCCATCTCCTGTAATACAATGTTCTGGAATGTAGTACTGCCTGATGATCATGAAAATGTTAAACTATGTTGCATTATATTTAAGTTTAAATTCTGCATCATATTCTCTGTGTGTGTAATGCAAAGCTCTTCGTAAGAATTGAGCACTCTGGTAGCCGATAGGGTATTAAAAATGTAAACAAAGGCTGCTGCTGCTGTTGCTAAAAATAAAATACCTTAAAATTCCCTTAGCCAACGTAGTCCGCTTGTAGCTGTGTGGTCTGAAACCTTAATCTATCGTAAAGTTAGACGGGTTTCGATCCCGGCTTCGAGCGTCCTGCGGGTCTAGCCACACTGAAGAGTTCTGATAGAACGAAACAGTCTGTCTGTGGATGACAATATATACGCTCCCCCATGGGGGTTGAACACTCTGGCGAAGGAATTGTCGGCCGCCCCTAGCGTAATGCAAAGCTCTTCATAAGAATTGAGCACTCTGGTAGCCGATAGGGTATTAAAAATGTAAACAAAGGCTGCTGCTGCTGTTGCTAAAAATAAAATACCTTAAAATTCCCTTAGCCAACGTAGTCCGCTTGTAGCTGTGTGGTCTGAAACCTTAATCTATCGTAAAGTTAGACGGGTTTCGATCCCGGCTTCGAGCGTCCTGCGGGTCTAGCCACACTGAAGAGTTCTGATAGAACGAAACAGTCTGTCTGTGGATGACAATATATACGCTCCCCCATGGGGGTTGAGCACTCTGGCGAAGGAATTGTCGGCCGCCCCTAGCGTAATGCAAAGCTCTTCGTAAGAATTGAGCACTCTGGTAGCCGATAGGGTATTAAAAATGTAAACAAAGGCTGCTGCTGCTGTTGCTAAAAATAAAATACCTTAAAATTCCCTTAGCCAACGTAGTCCGCTTGTAGCTGTGTGGTCTGAAACCTTAATCTATCGTAAAGTTAGACGGGTTTCGATCCCGGCTTCGAGCGTCCTGCGGGTCTAGCCACACTGAAGAGTTCTGATAGAACGAAACAGTCTGTCTGTGGATGACAATATATATATATATATATATATATATATAATAGTCCTATTATGTCAATAACGCTTGCCTTACCTTCCTTACGACAACACTCATTTTCTTTCAGATTTTAAAAACCTTTCTATAGTAAAATCCTTTTCAGTACATTCTATAAAAAAATCATAAGCATTGCATCTACATGATTATAGATCTATTCTTTCAGTGAATCTTAGTTTCTGACAACTGAGTATTTCTTTCTTGCAAGTTTTTTTTTTATGTATCTCTATAGTAAAATTAATCAGAATAAATTCTATATTAAAATCATTGATCATAAACTGACATTACAAATATAACATATATATTCTGACAGTAATACTTATATTATTAGTAGACCATTGATAATGTAATTCTTCTTGAGTTTGAAAGAAACATTATACTAAAAACAGATGATCATGTCAAAATACGGTACCTTGGAAGGAGCATCTAGAGGAAACCCAAGCTTGCGAAATACCTGGAGCTGGTGAGTCAGTGTAGAATTAAGGGCTAGTGGACGTTATGAGACTCAATTGAAGTGGGCAGTCTAAGTCTGCAGGACTTTAAAGTATTAACTAGACTTGTTATGACAGAAGCTGCTAAAAGTTGGGGGGAGGTTTATAAGAACCATTATAGAGGCCACAGAAAACCACTAAGTTTCTTGGAATTAATAGGATATACATAATGAATAAATATATATCAGTTTTTATATATATTTGATAGCA
Source organism: Sepioteuthis lessoniana (assembly GCA_963585895.1). Classification (NCBI taxonomy): domain Eukaryota; kingdom Metazoa; phylum Mollusca; class Cephalopoda; order Myopsida; family Loliginidae; genus Sepioteuthis; species Sepioteuthis lessoniana. The sequence continues at coordinate 7,520,680 of OY757917.1, read as the reverse complement.
TGAACACTTATCTATGACTATCGGTTTCATGGCATCTTATTATGAAAATCAAAAGACAGATATTGGAGGAATCGAGAAAAAAAAAATCAAAAAATACAGTCAAAAGAATATTCATATTAAGATTGTAAACAACTCTTTTTGTGTTTGTATGAAATACACACACACAATCTATATTTGAGGGCCAATAAACCGGTCAGTGCAGGTGTGTGAGTATGTGTGTGTATACATATATGTGTGTGTGTGTGTGTGTGTGTGTGTGTGTGTGTGTGTCCGTGCACGTCTTTGAAAAGGTCAACACACACATGGTGCATTCAATAAGATTCCAGACATTTTTGTACAGGCATTTAAAATTGTGGTAGACTATTGAAAATTCACTATATTATTGCTATACATCTTATGAGATGACTGACCAATTTTTATGATTTCAACTTCAAACCAACAGCTACAGCAGCAACTGGAATACACCCTACTAAAACCTGATTGTCACAGCTAGTGAATTTCAAAAATGCAATCTGGACGTGAGGACACTTAAGAGGAACGATATGCAATAAAATTCTGTTTTAAACTTGGAAAAAATGCCGCCACAGAAACGTATGGAATACTTCAGACTGCTTTTCGAGCATCTTGCATGAATCAAGCATCAGTTTTTGAGTGCCATAAGAGCTTCAAGGAAGGCAGGGAGTCTGTAAGGGATGATGAGAGGTGTGGGAAGAGTAAGGAAGTCAATACACCACAGTTCATTGGCCAAACGGTTAGGGTTAGGGTTACTATGTTGAGGTTTTAAGGGAGTTCAGCAAGAGATTCCGTCGGAAGAGGCCAGCACTCTTCAAATCTGCTCAGTGGCATTTCCAACAGGACAATGCACCAGTCCACAACTCCATCCTTGTCACAGACTATTTCACCAAGATGGGCATCAAGACTCCCTATAGTCCAGACCTTGCTCCCTGTGACTTTTGCTTATTCCCTAAGCTCAAGGAAAAACTTAGAGGCTGTCGTTATGAGACAATTGAGGAGATGAAAGAGTCTGTGATGAAGGTCACTGACACACTCACACAAGAGGACTTCCATGGATCCTTCCAGAAGTTGCTGGAATGCTACAACAAGTGCATTGCAGCCAGAGGAGATTACTTCATAGGAGACTAGAGTTTCATGTGTGTACTATCAATAAAAGTGCCCATACGAAAAAAGTCTGGAAACTTATTCAATGATGCTCGTATGCATATATTTTTGTATGTATATATACAACTGACAGTATCTGTATATACATATATATACACACACACACACACACACACACATATGGTACACAGACATGTAAATATTTACAAAAATACACAAATATATATATATATATATATATATATATATATATATATATAGAGAGAGAGAGAGAGAGAGAGAGAGAGAGAGAGAGAGAGAAAGAGACAAGTTTGGTTTGGTTGTGTTTTATGGAATATTAACTACTGTAAGTTATTTAATGACAAATCCTCTACCTCTCTCTCTCTTATATATATATATATATATATATATATATATATAATCTGATTTGTAAGCATATTTTGTTGATAACATTTTTAAACGAGCCACAAAACTTCTTTTTCCACACTATTAAATGGTTTCAAATATTGCAATATAAAAGTCACAATTTAACATCAGCTATTTCTTTACATGGATAGTTTGTAGGTAATTTCATTTTTAAATGAGTTAGAAGTAATTTATTGCACACTTGTACTGCTATTGTTTCTACACTGTTAAATGGTTTCAATAATTGTTATCTAACATTTATAATTCTATTTTAATCATTTGTTTGCACACAGAAAAGTGGTTACAAGTATTGCTATCATATAGCAATAATTCAAATCACGCGCACAGTTAAAGAACTTCAAATACTCTTATTTAACACTCATAATTCTGCTCAATATTTAAAAGGTGCAAACGATAAGTTTCCAGACATTTTTCGTATAGGCATTTAAAATTGTCGTAGACTATTGAAAATTCACTATGTTATTGCTATACATCTTATGAGATGACTGACCAATTTTTATGATTTCAGCTTCAAATCAACACCTACAGCAGCAATTGGAATACACCCTACTAAAGCCGATTATCACAGCTGGTGAATTTCAAAAATGCAATCTGGACGTGAGGAAGAATGATATGCAATAAATTTCTGTTTTAAACTTGGAAAAAATGCCGCCACAGAAACGTATGGAATGCTTCAGACTGCTTTTCGAGCATCTTGCATGAATCGAGCATCAGTTTTTCAGTGGCATAAGAGATTCAAGGAAGACAGGGAGTCTGTAAGGGATGATGAGAGGTGTGGGAGGAGTAAGGAAGTCAATACACCACAGTTCATTGGCCAAACGGTTAGGGTTACTATGTTGAGGTTTTAAGGGAGTTCAGCAAGAGATTCCATCGGAAGAGGCCAGCACTCTTCAAATCAGCTCAGTGGCATTTCCACCAGGACAATGCACCAGTCCACAACTCCATCCTTGTCACAGACTATTTGAGCAAGATGGGCATCAAGACAGTTCCTCAGCCTCCCTGTAGTCCAGACCTTGCTCCCTGTGACTTTTGCTTATTCTCTAAGCTTAGAGGCTCTCGTTATGAGACGATTGAAGAGATGAAAGAGGCTGTGACAAAGGTCATTGACACGCTCACACAAAAGGACTTCCATGGGGCTTTCCAGAAGTTTTTGGAACAGTACAACAAGTGCATTGAAGCCGGAGGAGATTACTTCGTAGGGGACTAGAGTTTCATGTGTGTACTATCAATAAAAGTGCCCATACGAAAAAAGTCTGGAAACTTATCATATGCACCTCATATCATTCATTTGCACATAGGTAAATGGTTCCAAATATTGTTATGTATGACTAATAATTCAATTAAACATCAGTAATTTGTTTACACACAGTTAAATGATCAAACGGTTCTTTTACTAACAATTCAATTTAGCATAAATCTGTTGTTTGCACTCAGTTTAAATATGAAACATTTCTATTTGACCCATAGATAGGACCCTATCAGGTGCTACTACTCTGGGCTAGAGTAGACCTGGGAGTGAGGACAATAAAGGGGTATTCCATATTTCCCAAAGCGCCATCAAATTGTTTAGTGCCATATCAGGACACTCATTGGGGAGTGGGTCTTATCTCTATGCAAAGATGCAGTCAGTGTTTTCTACAGCCCCAGTCAAATGGGCTGGAAAAAGAGAGGTAGATACACACATACATACATAGATAAAAACACATACAAATATATACACAAACATAGAAACATACACAAACACACACACACATATATATATATATATATATATCTATATCTATATATCTATATATATATATCTATATATATCTATCTATATATATATATCTATCTATATATATCTATCTATATATATATATATCTATATATATATATATATATATATATATATATATATATATATATATCTATCTATCTCTATATATATATATCTCTATCTATCTCTATATATATATATCTCTATCTATCTATCTATCTATATATATACATACATACACACACACACACACACACTCTTAAAAATGCCTACATATAAACACACACACACACAATCTCGAAAATGCCTATGTATAAACATACACACACACACACACACATATATGATGATGAATGGAAAAGTGGATAAATCAAACACAACAGGTTTAGTGGTACTTTTCCACTTATTATTTTTATCATCACATTGACCAAAATCAACTATTTCTTCACATATACATATATACATATGCATACACATTCATACATACATATGCATATACATACATACATATGTGTGTGTGTGTGTGTGTATATATTGTATGTATGTATGAGTATTTATACACATACACACACACACACGTATATTTCTGTATGTATATATATATATTTTTGTGCATGTGTGTGTGTGTGTGTGTGTGTGTGTGTGTGTGTGTGTGTGTGTATATCTAATCGTTTCCACTTGCATAATGCAAAGCTCTTCTAACAAATTGAGCACTCGTGTCTCCATTGGTATAAATGCAAACAAAGGAAAATTAATACATATGTGTTAAAATTCCTTCACATACACAGAGATTGCTGATAGCTGTGAGGTAATGTTATCAGACTGACATTAAGTTAACAGGATTTGATCCAAGCATGAAGCATCTCACATATCTAGCCACACTGATGAGTTCTGATACAATGAAACAGTCTGTCAGTAGATGACAATATATATCTATACATACACCAACTGCACCTCTGCAGAGTGGTAAAAACACCCCCCTAACGAGTGTCCTGGATATGACACTAAACAATCTGATGGTGAGGTTCCAGTAATGCTGGAGTTTTGGGGAATGTGGAGTACTCCTCCATTGCTATCGCTCCCAGGTTCCCTCTGGCCCAAAGTGGTAGCACCTGATAGGGTCCAATCTATGGGTCAAATAGAGCTAAACTATGTACTTATGCTAAACTGAATTGCTTAAAACAGAACTGTTTTGACATTTACTAATGGTAAACTGAATTGTTTGAAATGGAACTGTTTTTGACATTGAAACTGTACTTATGCTAAACTGAATTGTTTGAATTAAAACTGTTTTGACATTTAACTGTGTGTAAACAAAAGCTATGCTTATACTAAAATGAATTGTTTGAATTAGAACTGTTTGACTAAACTGAATAGCTTGAAATAGAAATGTTTTTGACAATTAAACCGTGTACTTATGCTAAACTGAACTGTTTGAAATAGAACTGTTCATTTGTATAAAAATGGATTTGGCATTAAATAAACTACAAAGGTTGATATGCCATAAAATCCAAATAAATACACACACACACACACAATGAAGAGACTAATTTTTTTTGATTGGGATGTTATATATATATATATATATATATATATATATATATATACACACAGAAAAAAACCTCTCTCTCTCTCTCTACATACACAGCCTTGTAGGTAAGACCAAGAATACTAATTGTATTCCCTGTAGAATGGTAAGCTCCAACTTCCCAAGAAAAGAGAGTAGTCGGGTCAATTTGAAGGAGTGGGTGTTGTTCCCTTAAACATTTTTAGGAGTAGGTATTAATCCCCACTCCTCACTCCTTAACAGAACCTTCTCAGAACTCAATAGCATATTTGTACCAAATTGTTGAGATATCAGTTAAGCAATTTTTGCAATTCTAAATCAGCTGCTTATAGATATTAAATTGTTTCACCATGATAAACAAACAAAAAACTATATACTTACCTCTCTGCCTCTTTCTGTGACCAATGCAGCCAGCGGCTTTGCATAAAAACGAGAATATGTGAAACCCAGGCAGCCGTACATACTGTTTGCTGTCAGCTTCAGAGCTTTTTGACGAATGTCATACTACCAACAGAAAAGTTTTAAAAACACAATAATTAACAGGAAACAACAGGAAAGACATTTTGTATTAAGAGAAATAAATATGAACACATGAGAAAGAAAAACCAAGTTATTTGCTTTAAAAAAATTCTGTAAATGAAAAATATTTAAGCTTATACCTGCTAAATTTCTTAGAGGAGAAACAATTTAAGATTGGTATGAATAACTATCTCAATAAATTCCATTTCATACAATGGATATTGGCACTCCTACACTTCAAATGCACCCTATTTCTCAAGCCCCCCTACACTTCAAATGCACCCTATTTCTCAAGCCCCCCTACACTTCAAATGCACCCTATTTCTCAATCACTCCTACACTTCAAATTGACCCTATCTCTCAAGCAACCCTACACTTCAAATGCACCATATTTCTCAAGCACTCCTACACTTCAAATGCACCCTATTTCTCAAGCCCCCCTACACTTCAAATGCACCCTATTTCTCAAGCACCCCCACACTTCAAATGCACCCTATTTCTCAAGCACTCCTACACTTCAAATGCACCCTATTTCTCAAGCACCCCTACACTTCAAATGCACCCTATTTCTCAAGCACTCCTACACTTCAAATGCACCCTATTTCTCAAGCCCCCCTACACTTCAAATTCACCCTATTTCTTAAGCCCCCCTACACTTCGAATGCAACCTATTTCTCAAGCCCCCCTACACTTCAAATTCACCCTATTTCTCAAGCCCCCCCCACTTCAAATTCACCCTATTTCTTAAGCCCCCCTACACTTCGAATGCAACCTATTTCTCAAGCCCCCCTACACTTCAAATTCACCCTATTTCTTAAGCCCCCCTACACTTCAAATGCAACCTATTTCTCAAGCACTCCTACACTTCAAATGCACCCTATTTCTCAAGCCCCCCTACACTTCAAATTCACCCTATTTCTTAAGCCCCCCTACATTTTGAATGCAACCTATTTCTCAAGCCCCCCTACACTTCAAATTCACCCTATTTCTTAAGCCCCACTACATTTTGAATGCAACCTATTTCTCAAGCCCCCCTACACTTCAAATTCACCCTATTTCTTAAGCCCCCCTACACTTCGAATGCAACCTATTTCTCAAGCCTCCCTACACTTCAAATTCACCCTATTTCTTAAGCCCCTCTACACTTCGAATGCAACCTATTTCTCAAGCCCCCCTACACTTCAAATTCACCCTATTTCTCAAGCCCCCCTACACTTCAAATTCACCCTATTTCTTAAGCCCCCCTACACTTCGAATGCAACCTATTTCTCAAGCCCCCCTACACTTCAAATTCATCCTATTTCTTAAGCCCCCCTACACTTCGAATGCAACCTATTTCTCAAGCCCCCCTACACTTCAAATTCACCCTATTTCTTAAGCCCCCCTACACTTCAAATGCAACCTATTTCTCAAGCCCCCCTACACTTCAAATTCACCCTATTTCTTAAGCCCCCCTACACTTCGAATGCAACCTATTTCTCAAGCCCCCCTACACTTCAAATTCACCCTATTTCTTAAGCCCCCCTACACTTCGAATGCAACCTATTTCTCAAGCCCCCCTACACTTCAAATTCACCCTATTTCTTAAGCCCCCCCTACACTTCAAATGCAACCTTTTTCTCAAGCACTCCTACACTTCAAATGCACCCTATTTCTCAAGCCCCCCTACACTTCAAATTCACCCTATTTCTTAAGCCCCCCTACACTTCGAATACAACCTATTTCTCAAGCACTCCTACACTTCAAATGCACCCTATCTCTCAAACACTCCTACACTTCAAATGCACCCTATCTCTCAAGCACTCCTACACTTCAAATGCACCCTATCTCTCAAGCACTCCTACACTTCAAATGTACTATCTCTTGAATGCTGTCAGACTTCAAATATATCAAATCTCTCAAACATTCCCAGACTTCCAAAGCACCAAATTTCTCAGAGACTCCTGGACTTCAAAAGAACTAAATCTCTTGGACATGTCTCAAACATGCCCAGACTTCAAAAACGTCAATTCTCTCAAACACTTCCAGACTTCACATTCATCAAATATTTCAGACCCTCCCAGACTTCAAAAGCCCCAATTTTTTTTCAGGTGCTCCTGCAATTAAAGAGTCAACTATTCTGTCATTTGTAGCAATCTCAATACTAACATATAATTTTATACTTCAAGAAGTGCCAAACAATCAATAGTCAAAATATTAATACCATATTGTACCATTTATTCACTGAATGCACATAATATAGACATACAGATTTTTTTGTTCCTTTTTACAAAAATAATCTATTAAGTAATAAATATGATAAAAGTCACAATTATTAAATATTGATCATACGGTATGGGTTCATGTTTAACGGCAATGCAATGTAAATTATGAATTAGCTTCATGAGAAATCTGTGTAAAAGAGAGAAATTAATGCAATGGACTTTCCCTTTTTTTATTCTCTCTATTGTCTCTGCATGAAGAATTAATATATTAAGCACTAAGTAATCAGTTTCCATTGAAACAGATATGTAAAGAATGGAACTTAACAGTAGATATGGTGTTTATTGGCTTTTGTTTGGATCAAAGCCAAGGCATCAAATAATATTTTATAAAAATTATCAGAGCATGCACGTGTAAGTATGAAAAAGTAGTGAGTTACAAAAGGGGAATAATGAGAGAGAGAGAGAGAAAGGAAAAGAAAGATAAAAAAAGGAAGCAAAAAAAGGTTTTAAAAAAAAAAGAAAAAAGACAAAAAGGAAAGGAAAAAAGAATTTTAGATTTAACAAAATTCTATTATATTATATAGTATTAGGATAATTGCCTTCCTAAGGTGTATGAGTGTGTGTGTGTGTATATATATATATATATGAGAGATAAAAATAAAAGTTTTTGCATAAAAAGTGTTTGATGCTATTATGGCAAAACAGTTATGAAACCTAAAAGAATATTATAATCATGAACACTAAAATGTTTACTTGAAGTTCCATGTAGTAACAGAATGTGTGTGTGTCTTCGTGTGCACTGACTAGCTAGATAGCTAAAATAGTTTTGTGTTTGATAAAGAATACCTAATATCTTGTTGTATATTCATAGAAATAATAAATATATCTTTGTTTTAAAAGACAACTTTTTAAAAAAAATGATTGGTGGTATACTACTTTGTGTGCAATACCAATTAAATATCTGAAATATTGATAAAATACATAGATCTCATGCATAACATCAAATATAAATTTCATCATCATCATGTCATGCTGCCGGTACGAATCTCACTGACCCTCTCTCGCTACCCGTCTCTATCATCTATCGCTTCCAGGAGGTCTTCAAGGCTATATCCTGTATCGGCACAAAACTGTTGTATATAGGTTCTAACTGGTCACCCTGCTTTAGGCCGTCTATCTGAAACGGTCCACAGGAGTATATTGCTTAATGAGTTCGCCCCTACTTCTCCAGTAGCATCTAGCATGTCTGGTTCATCTAACTTTGACAGTTTTTGTGATGAGTGGTTGGTGGCCATACAGCTGCTGTTTTGTGGGGTGTTGCCTCCAGGACTTGTTCAATATTGCTCGCAGCATTCTTCTGTAATTGCCATCAAGCTTTTTCTCCATACGTTTAGTTAGCGTCCATGTAGTGCATTCATATGTCAGTATCGATACAACTGCTGCCTGGAAAAAACTATTTTATCTTATCGGTCAGGTCTGACTTCCATATGACCAATAGCTTATCAATAGCTGTCCATGCCTATGCGAGTCGCATGTTAATGTCTTTTTCGGTTGATGAGACACAAAATGAAGAAAATTAAACTAGAAAGAAAGTTTGAAAGACGGAGTAAAGAGATATTAAAATATAAAATTGTTGACAGACTCTTTAGTGGTGTACGTTGAGCAATGGTAATCAAGTTCATCACTGATTAGCAAGCAAAATAGTTGTACATTTCAACTAAAAGGTTGGATTAAAATGGAGGAAGTTGTTAGAATTGGCTTTCATTATAATCATCTGATGATTCAAACATGAACCATCACTTGAATCATCCCTGAATACTTATTATCACAATATAGTCACATTCATACAAGACATGATTGGCAATGAATATTCTCAATGGGATCAATCAAGTGGTCATGATCATTGATTTAATCAATCAATCAATGAGTTTAAAATGCTGAAAATCAAAATTGATTGGGGGTAACAAAATCAAACCCACTACCACACACAAATGTATGTGGAAGATGATAAATCTAAAAAATTGATAAAAAAAGGGAATAAAGTGCTTTTTGCTGTTGGAGTAGAGCAGGTAGAAAACCTAAAAAATAAAATTATAGTCCTGTGTAACTTGCACCATCACATAGAGATTTATATGTTGTCACAATCATCAGACAGCAAGAGATTTATATGTTGTGACAATCATCAGACAGCAAGAGCCTTCTTGTCTGATGATAAAAACAACATATAAAAAGCTAAATGACAACACAAATTACACTGGACCATAATTTTATAGTGGGTAGAGTGTTCACCAGTGGCTTGGGAGACCGAGGTTCAATCCCAGGTCGAGTCATACCAAATATTCAAAAAATGGTACTTGATAACTCCTTGCTTAACACTCGGCATTATAAGGTAGGGATCAAGGATAAAGTGGAGCAATTCAGGGAATGGAGTAGCACTCTCCTCTGCACCTCAGTATAGTAGTTAATGAAAAGGGAGCCTTTGGGTCGTCCTCGATTACGGTCACCAACTTTACTTTTATATAATTACTTAGTGTGTATATATATATATATATACATACACACAGTTTAATGCTGTACAATAAAAATTACATTTACACAAAGATCATGTCAACATACCAACATGAAACTAAGTCGTGAACAGTATATATCATTATGGACCAGCTTTAAAGCTTTTACATCTTGTGTGTGTGTGTGTGTGTATATATATATATATATATATATATATATATATATATATATATACACGCACACACATATACATAAATACAAAACCACACATGTTAACCTAACCTCTCTACAAGAGCAGGATGTTACACAAGGTCAGTTATTTCAAGTGGAGTTTAACATGATGGAATTCAGTTTTCCTACTCCTAAATCAGTTTCCATACCAAAGTTAAACAGCCCAGTCTATTTATCCATAGCTAGAGCGAGAATAGATAGATTCATTACTTTCAAAGATATTAGCTCTATGTGAAATGCAAACAGCCTCATCCAGGATTTGAACTTGGATTTGCCATGTCCATTACTAATGATGATAACACTTACACATATACACACTATATATATATATATATATATATATATACATACATACACACACATATATCCTAAAAACAGTCAAAAAACAATAAACTAAATAGCACAGGTAATTTGATTCTGTTTGAAGATTTTATGGGGGTTGGTTGACTTTTTGTGTTTAGTCATTTCTCATCAATGATTAACTGCCACTGTAAATAGATATGAAGTGGCTAAATTGTAATCCTTACAAAAATGATACCAGCAGCCACAACAACCAATAGATGTAATCATAGGCAGACATGAATTAATTACATGCAGAAGACAAATACATGCCAAAATAAACCTCTTTTCTTTTGTCTCATCTCAGAGAGAATGAGATAGATAACAAAAAACAAATACAAATTCTATCATTTGTGTGCATATAGATATGGGCACATATATTGGGTTATTATATATTACATATATTGGGTTATTATATCAAATTCTATAATATGTGTGCATATGGACCCTACAGATATGGGCACATATATTGGGTTATTTCTTTATATTATTTTGGACAATTATTATCTTTATCTTATTTGTTACACTTATGCTGTTTCAACCACTCTACTAACCAGTGTTCCTCAGGTCTCTTATAGTAACTTTATTCATCATTTCTTTTTTATACAAATCAAGTAATCAACCATGACAAAAGACACTAGAGGAAGACTGTTCTTACATTTAGACTACTACATATACTTTTAATAAGAGAGTTTAAATACTGTAGCATTTGATAATGAATAGAACTAATAATAGTTGGGTATTGTCTGTGCGTGTCGATACTGCTATATGGATGCACTACATGGACGCTAATTAAACATATGGAGAAAAGGCTTGACAGCAACTACACAAGAATGCTGTGAGCAATATTGAATGAGTCCTGGAGACAGAACCCCACAAAGCAGCAGCTATACGGCCACCTACCACCCATCACAAAAACTATGAAAATTAGATGAACCAGACATGCGGGACACTGCTGGAGAAGTAGGGACACGCTCATAAGTGATGTACTCCTGTGGACCCCTTCAGGGTGACCAACTCGAACCTACATACAGCACCTCTGTGCCAATACGAGATGTAGTCCTGAGGACCTGCCAGAAGCAATGGATGATAGGGAGGGGTGGTGAGAGAGGGTCAAGGATATCCATGCTGATAGTGTGACATGATGAGGATGATTGTCTGTGAGGATAGCAGCACAATGATGCTATTCATTCCTCCAGAAATTTGAAAAGGCTCATGAGAAAATTAACATTTTATAAAGAATTGTTAGGGATGTACTTATTTATAGGTAGTGATAGTGTATTTATAGGTAGTGATAGGGTATTAATAATATGTATTGATTGTATAATGTTCTATTAGAAATAATAAAATGTTGGTATCATTGGTTTAAAGTAAAATTAACTCATAATTTTAAGAAAATTGATAGGTATATATTTACTTATGAGCAATAGTTATACATCAAATGGGTACAAGATTAAGGATTAAGGATTTGTACATAATCCATATAAAAGACATGCCAAAGAAGTTTTTAAAAGTTAATTCTTTGTATTTTTGGTTTAAAAAAATTTAACTTTTTTTGCAGTGTAATTATGGATGATACTGTAATACTTGATAATATCTATTTTGAGTTTGTAAATAAATAATACCTAATAATAAAATCCTACTTTCTTTAGTAGAAAATCAACTTTTTTTTTTTAAATGAAAGAGTGTATTTATCTAAGGGCAAAGATATACATCAATGGATATAAAATTAAAGATTTGTAGACAGTCAATATAAACAACAAGAGAATTTTTCAAAGGTTATTTTTCTTCTAAACCAAAAACTTTATTAGTTCTCATGGAATATTATATAGAACAGATATCGTTAGCTATTATTTACTACCAAACTCTACTGCAAACAAAACTATGAATATGTAGCAGTCCAAGAATAAATACATTTATATTTATGTCATTTTATTTATGGTTACAGAGTTTGGTAATAAATAATGCCTAATAATACCTTTTTTAACAGTAATAGTTCACTAGAAGTAACAAAATATGAGAAAGTAAATTTTTCTTCAGTGTTCTGAGATGAAGTATTAGGAGTGCACAAAAGTTTACAGAATTTTTCATGTAAAAAAAAAAAAAAAGAAATTTTTTTACAGTTCTCAATTATGTATTAATCTCTTGTTTTCAATTAAAAGGGAAAAAAAAAGGTGCTGGGAACTTTAGCATACAACTATTTTTCTTTTAATTTTCAAAAATATGAATATGTAGCAGTCCAAAAATAAGTACACTCTTATTATATTTATGCAATTCTATTTTTGCTTACAGTTTGAATGCTGTGGAGTTTGGTAATAAATAATATCTAATAATGTCCATTTTGATTGTATAATGTTCCACTAGAAGTAATAAAAATCTGGTATTGTTGATTTAGGAAAAAATTAATTAATCTAAAAAATTGTTAGGAGTGTACTGATTTATGGGTGATAGTGTAGCCACTTTGATATTACACACGCACAGCCTCACACATACTTAAGCATGTACAGAGCCTTTTATTTGTCATAGTATGAATAAGTAAAAACTGATTAATAAACCTATTTGCAGATATTATACAAGACAGGAATTGATTCTAATAAATAAATAAATAAGCCACAACATCATTGGCCAATAATTCTCCCACTTTCTTTGCTGTTATCCCTCTCCTTGTTCTTCCTTTCCTCCCTCTGCCATACGCAGTGTTGACAAAGAGAGCATGCCTTGAAGTGTTAATCTTTCATAATAGCCAATCAATGAATGTGAATTGGCTTCTCAAGCTCACAGCTACAAAGAGGTAAAGGAGAGAGAGAGAAAGAGAAGAGAAAACAATTGTTATCACTAACATATTCCTTTCTCACTTTCATTTTCATCTAAATGTGAGTGTGTGTGTGTGCATATGTGTGCTCATGTTCTGTTTACAAAATAACATGTACATACACACATTTAATTTAGAAATAAATACATGTTATAAATATATCTTGGTTTATATATTACACGTATACAACTAAATGAGATATATATGTATATATCAAACAACATACAACTGACTCTGGTAAAATGTAATGCTGGTTTCCAAAAATAGCTGCTTAGTAAAAACATTTCGACAAGAAGAAAATCAAACAAATGTGATATTTTTGTCCGCCTTAGGCAAATGTTTTTCAGAGAAATAACTACTAATAGAGAGCAAAATGTAAGTCAATTCTACATTATATTATATATATAATAAAACCAATAAGAAGCAGCACTACAAAAAACTAACACTGGTAAATAAAATTAAAGTGCTCAGATGCTAGCAAGCAGAGCAGTATAAAAACTAAAAAGGATTACTCCCTTTCATATTTCTCTAGCTAAAACTTTTATGTACCAAGTGGCAATGGTAATTGTGCCACTTGGTACATGAAACTTTTATTGTTTGTTTTTTTGAGTTTTATGACATATCAACTTTTGTAAGTTATTTCATGTCAAATTCATTTTTATACAAAGAGTTCTATTTCAAACAATTTAGTTTAGCATACAAAAACAGTTCCATTTCAAACAATTCAGTTTAGCATAAGTGCACAGTTTAAATGTCAAAACGGTTCTATTTCAAGCAATTCAGTTTAGTATGCAGTTTAGTTCTATTTGACCTATAGATAGGACCCTATCAGGTGTTACCATTCCAGGTTAGAGTAGACCTGGGAGCAATGGTAATAAAGAGGTACTCTGCATTCCCCAAAGCTCCAGCATTACGGGAACCTAACCATCAGATTGTTTCATGTCATATCCGGGACTCTTCATGGTGGGGAGGGGTCTTACCCCCTCTGCAGAGATACAGTCGGTGTATTCTACAGCCCCAGCCAACTGGGCAAGTGAAACTTTTAGTTGCAGGAATAAGAAAATTAGGTAATCCTTTTCAGTTTAAATGTACAAAGTTCAATGGGTAATTTGTTGCCATTTATTAATCTTGCACAGGTACTTTAGTTTGCTGCACAGTAGACAAATCCTAAAACAAACAGAGTCAATTGAGCATTGTCTGTGAGGTTAGCAGAACAATGATGCAATTCACTTCTCCAGAGATTTGAAAACAGCATGCTGTACTGCTTGGAAATCATAACAGAAGCTTCTAGTATGAAGATTTCAGAGTGTTTTGGCGTCAGTAAAGGAGATTGTGCAGAGGAATTAAAAAGAGTTGGTTGAGTTCAATGGGGATTACAAAGGTACAGCAGGTTAGAAGTTTCACTCTGTTTTGATAAGAACTCCCAAATTTGTTGATGAGATCAATAGCATGATTGGCAAAGATCCTCGAAAGTCAATCAGGTCCAGAGCCTGGGACATGGAAGTGTCTGAGTTTCTTATTGGGCAAGTAGTGCATGAAGACAGTCAATATTTTTCAGACAAGATGAGAAAGAGCCAATTTTTATCACCAGCCATGAAGGCCAAGAGGAAAGACCATACTGCAAAGCTTTTCAATAAACTCAAGCATAGGGGATTCATACCTTTCCCAAGGGTATTTTCCCAAAAGTGAACGTAATAGTGCATCTGGAGTACGAACTCGCATACTACGATTCCGCAGTCCATCGCTTTAACCATTACACCACAAGGACACCCACCGAGTGTGTTTGAGTGAGAAACCAACAAAATTCTGTGAGACACCAAAGATAAACTGAAGGCAAGGATCATGGCAGCATTTACCAATTTAAAAAAGGGGGCTGTTGGAAAGGCTTGCTGGAAATTCCAAAGTTGTCAAAAGGCTGTGATTGAAGCCAACGGTCATTTCTTTCAATAGATTTAATCTATAGTATTTCAAGATATTTTCATGTAATTTTGGTAAATACGTATATCTGATAAAGTGAGATATCAGAGTTAATTTCATTTTTGCATAATTGAGACAACAATTTACCCACTACACCCAGTGTGTATGTGTGTGCAGATAGATAGATATTTATAATGTGAATGTAAATTGTAAATATCGGAAACTATAAAAACAACATTTTGTTTTGCATTGAAACATCAAAAGACTGAGCAATGCATGTTGTAAATTGCGATTTAAAAATCAATGGTTTTACATTAGAATTTTAAGGTTTTACAATATAACATATATGTTATGCGTGTATATAGATAATCTTAAAGATATATATATATATATATATACACACACACATATATCTTGATATAAACAAAGGTCATTAACAGAATGACGAAGATACTCTCATGGAATGTGACCACATAAGGATTATCTTTCAATACATCTTCCATCAGTGCAGCATTGCTTGAATCCCACTGGTCAAAAATGTCCTCAACAGCAGATATAACATCATATAAACTTTTCAGCCCACACATATATATCAATTATCTCAAAGATACATGTATGTGTGTGTGTATTTGCATCAGTTTTACTATATGCATATATATATATATATATATATATATATATAATCTCAAAGACATGATATCTGGATAGGCAAAGTAGGCATGAAAAAGAAATTGCAACATTAATTATTAAATATGAAAAGTAAAAAAGAAAAAAATCCAATTCATAATCAGTTTTCAAGCTTAATGCTCAAAATTCAGTGTATAATAAATGGCTTTTATATTCATCTTGGGCACAATTCTACTGTGCCTTGAAACTATAGTATATATAATATGCATGACAATGTCTAGTCTAAGTGCAACTGATGCTGCTCCAAACCACACATGATAATAGACCAGAAAGGCAGCAAATATTCTGCCTTTGTTCTAATAAAGATTGACTGATTGCCAACACTGAGTAATTACTAATGACATATATATATATATATATATATATGTAAAGTTGGCAACCGTAATCGCGGACAACCCAAAGACTCCTTTTACAAGAGCTACTACACCAAAGTGTAGGAGAGGGCACTACTCCTTTCCCTGGATTGCTCCACTTTACCCTTGATACATACCTTATAGTGCTGAGTGTTAAGCAAGGAGGTATCAAGTACCATTTTTTGAGTCTTTGGTATGACTTGACCTGGGATTGAAAACCCGGTCTCCTGGGGCATTGGCAAACTGGCCCACACACACATATATATATATATATATATATATATATATATATATATACATATATACACACACACACATGGTGTAATGGTTATCATTCTAATAAAATGGATTTAACAAAGCTGTTAGCATTTCACTGTTCTATTCTTAGCTATGGATAAAATAGTAGAGCAGACTGGACTGTATAGCCTTCCTAGGGAAACCAGTCAAGAAAGAAAAAGCAAGAAGAGTAACTTCATGAGATTCTGTAGTACACTGGAGCACGTTTCTACTACATAGCTTCACTACTACAAAACAAAGCACCACTCTAAGTCAGACAATGATTCATATCTTTAACTGAACTGGAGGGCCCTCATACATTGAAAGTATATATATATATATATATATATATATATATATATACATACATATATTCACATACATACATTGCTGATGATTTATAATTGTAGTTAACAAGCTAAAAAGATGTTGATGTGTAGGACAATTTTTAGAAAATGATCAATATTATTATCTTCCAGGGAAAAATTTAAGAATCTTACCTTCAATTTGTATTTAGCAGTAAATACACTAATAACAGATGAGACACATAACAGTTTTTATTAAATAAATGAAAAGTCTGGTTTCATAAAATGTACCTTTAAACTAGATTAAATTATTTAATGGTATCATTTTTTTTTCAAAACCATGCAAAGAAAAATATTGAGGAAAAGGTTATGGAATTCATTGAAAAAATAGAATTAATATTTTGTGCTCCCTCCCCATCACCTTAAGCTTTTATAGCAGCTTTGATTCTTTCAGGCCAAGATTTCACTTATTTAAAGGAATATTCATTCGTCATCAAAAAGCTTCCAACTTTCCAGAATGATAATTAATAGATTGTTTTTGGTGAATTGAAACATCTCATAAACCTTTTTTTTTTAAATTTCCACCATTAGTTTTCAATTGGATTTAAATCCAGGCAGTTCGCTAGCCATATCATTGATTTTATATATTTTTGTTGAAGAAAAGCCTTAATCTCCTTTGCCCAGTAACAAGATACATTATCATTTTGAAAAATGACATCATCATCTTCCAATCAATTTTCTATTGATGGAATGAGGAAATTATTCAGAATTTCAATGTACAAATGTGTATTAACTGTTGAGATATTAGATTGCTATCTCCTCTGCTCCTTTAAATGACATGCAACTTCATATCATGAATGAGTTGGAAAATTTACTAGTTTTCTTCAGACAATCATCTTTATATGTCTCATGTGAACGCCACCAGACAAAGGTTTCAGCATTGTCGCCTAGGCTAAAACAGATTCTTGATTCATCACAGAATATCACTTTCATCTAATTGTTCAAACATCTTAATTGTTTCTCTCTAGTCCAATTCATTATCTTCTGTATGTTAGTTCTAGTTTTCATGACTTAGGGCAAAAATTAAGGAATTAGCACATTTTGAGGATGTTCACTAGGAGTTTGACAAAACTCAAAGAAATCGTCTGAATGAAATGGAATTTATTTAGAGAAAAGACAAATGAAAACTATCATGGAAAAACTAAAGAAAATCTCAAGCTCAAAAAATGGCACAACAGTCTAATATAACCCATACAACAATGTTAATTCTCATCCAGAAACTCAGTAACTTGTCAAAACTTGGTCAATGAATTCTACATGATCTCATTGGTTCTTGTCTTAATTTCAGATGTCTTAAACCCAACTTCTGTTTGTTATAAATGATAAAAATTCATACAGATAAAAGGACTGATGCAACAGAAAAAAATGGTTTTAAGGTGAGGGGGGGAAAGCAATTTTGTCCAGAAATTTAAATGATTTTATACTGGAGCTATTAATAAGCTGAATTGATCATTAAATATAAGTTAATTATATGTCTCAATAAAAAAGCCACATGGCTTTTTACATATATATATATATGCACACACATATAATGTATGTATCCAATCAGTGCTATATTGATTATATATATATATATATATATATATACACACACACACACACACACACACACTCATACAATTAAACATATCTACTTATGTCTACATACTCACAGATTACATGTGATTAAAATGAGAGATTGTTGCCTCCATGAAAATATCTTCAAGGCAAGCATAAATCAAGATAAACATTGGTAAAGAGTAACATTTTTTTGTGTGTTGTTTCACCCCGAGACGATGCGAAATACAAACTGATTAGCAATATTCAACATTAAATAGAAAAAAATAAATAAATGATAGTATGTATCAAAAAACAAATGTATTGCAAACAAACTTATTTTCATAAGCTAATATCTATGCAGAAAGAGGGGGAGGATAGTCTTTAAAAGAAAACCCATTAATGAAAGCAAGTTGTCTTTCAAGTGAGCAGCAGGAATAAGCAGCAGATTCTTCTATTAAGAAGATAAAACAGTTATTTTTCAATACTGATGGCATTTACATTTTTTTTTATATTCAGATTTGCCCAAATGAAATAAGAAGTTGCTGCAGAACATTTTCAAGTTGTCATATCTTAAAGAAAGAAAGAAAAAAAAAACATTCTGATTGCAACAAGAAAATAGAATTTTTATTTAATTTGTTTGACTTTAATTCTGCAAATAGAAGCATGGTCTCCTACTTACTCAGAATTGAAAATTACCTATCAGATTAGACAACCCCAAAGAGTTTTGTTTTAGAAAACCAAAAAAATTTGTGTCGCCAACAATTAGAATAAATCAAAACTAAATTAAATGAAAGCAGGAAGATAATATATGAGAACTTTCATTATTTCTCTCCCACAACCAACACTGGCTGTGGATGTGAAAATATTTAATTTTTAAAAAATGTACCCTTAATACAACATGTGCTTAAAAAGGGGGACCCCCGGTACAATAAATATATACTCAAAAATGTAAATCCCACCTTCTAATACAATATGAACTTGAAAATGCAAGTGCCTTTAATAAAGTAAAGTTGGCGACCTTAGTGGAAGGTGACCTGAAGGCTCCCTTTTCAATAGTTACTACACCAAGGTCTAGGGGAGGGCACTACTCCTTTCCCTGGATTGCTCCACTTTACCCTTAATCCTAACCTTATAATGCTGAGTGCAAAGCAAGGTTGCATCAAGTACCATTTTTTGAGTCTTTGGTATGACTCAACTTGGGATTGAACCCCGGTCTCCCTGACCATTAGCAAACACTCTACCCATTAGGCCAATACTGCATATATATAATGCATTATTTAAACCCAACAACCAACACTGGATGTGAATATATTTCATTGAAAAACATACCCCTAATACAACATGTACTTCAAAAATGTACCCACTTTCATAGACCATGCACTTAAAGATGCTCCCCCCCTAGCCTCAATACAATATATACTTGAAAATGTAAACCCTCCTCCTACCAAAACAATATAAACTTAAAAATATCATTGCCCCCAATACTGCAAGCATGAAATATGTGTACGTATCTACCCAACCCCTCTACCACAGACAAGATGTGACACAAGGTCAATTCTCAGCTTTCATTCACATTTGCCTTTATTTCACTGAATATGAAGAAAATATTTACCATGCTAAAATTTAAAGACAACTTCAAATTTTTAGTGGTGATACTGGAGTTGCCTTAAAAGACTCAAACAAAAAATAATCCATGAAAAATCTGATAATTCCATGCTCTCTTTTTTATATTGAAATAATGCATTCTGGAACCTAACAAACACACATATTTGTTAAAGAATTTCTGGAAGTCTAATTCAACAACATTATACATCATAAAAAAGAAGAAAAACCCACTGAACTGAGAGATCCAATGAAAATTTAACTCTCCACAATTTATTTCTTTCAAAAAAGATGAAAAAAAAAAATGTCAAAATATTACAAGGTGCATACAATAAGTTTCCAGACTTTTTTCGTATGGGCATTTAAAATTGGCGTAGACTCTTGAAAATTCACTATGTTATTGCTATACATCTTATGAGATGACTGACCAATTTTTATGATTTCAGCTTCAAATCAACACCTACAGCAGCAATTGGAATACACCCAGCTAAAGCCTGATAGTCACAGCTGATGAATTTCAAAAATGCAATCTGACACTTTAGAAGAACGATATGCAATAAAATTCTGTTTTAAACTTGGAAAAAAATGTCACCACAGAAACGTATGGAATGCTTCAGACAGCTTTTCAACCATCTTGCATGAATCGAGCATCAGTTTTTCAGTGGCATAAGAGATTCAACGAAGGCAGGGAGTCTGTGATGAGAGGTGTGGGAGGAGTAAGAAAGTCAATACACCACAGTTGATTGGCCAAACGGTTAGGGTTAGGGTTACTATGCTGAGGTTTTAAGGGAGTTCAGCAAGAGATTCCGTCGGAAGAGGCCAGCACTCTTCAAATTGGGTCAGTGGCATTTCCACCAGGACAATGCACCAGTCCACAACTCCATCCTTGTCACAGACTATTTCACCAAGATGGGCATCAAGGCAGTTCCTCACCCTCCCGGTAGTCCAGACCTTGCTCCGTGACTTTTGCTTATTCCCTAAGCTCAGAGGCTATCGTTATGAGAGAATTGAGGAGATGAAGAGGCTGTGATGAAGGTCACTGACATGCTCACATAAGAGGACTTCCATGGATTCTTCCAGAAGTTGCTGGAATGGTACAACAAGTGCATTGCAGCTGGAGGAGATTACTTTGAAGGGGACTAGAGTTTCATATGTGTACTATCAATAAAAGTGCCCATACGAAAAAAAGTCTGGAAACTTATCGTATGCACCTTGTACCTCTAATCTAGGACAATCTTTTTGTGAGATATAGCTTGATATATAAAAATTGATATTTTATTATTTTTGGAGATCTGATTCTGCTTTTGATGTCTAATAAGTGGTCAAATGTTTGGCATGATCTACTTCATCCACATCTGAGCAATTATGTCGTGGATCAAAGTTACATTCTTTAACATCAACTTTCAATTGAAGAATTTTAAGAAATAGTCATAATTGGTTCCTAGTAAAAGATACAATTGCTAATTACTGGATATCATTAACAGGTTCCTTGATAAACAATTTCTCAATTGTAGATTAGTAATAATTAGTTAGGCTACTACACGCCTGCTTCCAGTCAATGACTTTAGCTGCATAGCTATCAGGCCTTTTAATTAGTTGAGTCTTAGATAAAGTCCTGGTTTCTGTGATATCCTGGTTAAGAAAAAAAATCACAGAAAATCAAAAACAAAAAAAAAAAACAGGTTATATAGCCCTTACTTTCACAACATCTTAGAAAAATATGATGGGAAATATTTTTCAAAAATTCTTTTTACCTGCATTTTTTGTTCATTAGAAAGATTTTTCTGTTTCATCATCATCTTTACTTGTCGACGACTTTCAACAAGTTTCCGAATTTCAGTGGGAAGGACTCCAGGTTCAAGTCCAGATTCTGGTAGTTCTACATTAAATTCTTCATCATTGTTATCATCCTGAAAAAATTGTAATTAAGTAAAACATTTTATCAACTGCAAAAAATAAATTTTTTTTTATATATATAATTGATTTTAAAAGCATCTCAACCCATCTAGGGTTATTTTATGCCAAGAGGTTAGGGACATGATCACTGTATGTTTATATCTACATTTTTTGCAACTGTTTCTTAAGTATTTTTGCACATGATATCAAATATCTTTATCTAATACAAATAATTTGTACACAGTTCTATGATATCAAGTATTCCTATTTAATACAAATAATTTGCACGTAGTTATATGGTATTAAGTATTCCTATTTAATACAAATAATTTGCATGTAGTTATATGGTATTAAGTATTCCTATTTAATACAAATAATTTGCACACAGTTATATGGTATTAAGTATTCCTATCTAATACAGATAATTTGCACACAGTTATATGGTATTAAGTATTCCTATCTAACACAAGTAATTATATGTTTTCAAGTAATTATTTCCATTTAATAAAAGTCATTTGTTTGCACAAGGTTATATTGTTTCAAATAATTAATAATAATCATTAATAAATGATTATAGCTTCAATTAACTATTTATTATACAATTAATTTAGTTACAAGTATTCCTATCATTTGATAGGAATGATTTTTAGAAGGATCTATTTGAGCCATAGATAGGATTCTAATCCATTATGGATGAGATTCAACTTGGAAGTAATGACAATTAAAAGTTACTCCAAACTCCCTAGATCTCCAGAATTGGAGCCGCAACATCATTTTTTTTTCTTACCCCTCTCCAGCATATTCAAAGCCTCACCAATATATATATATTTAATGTATGTATGAATGTGTGTACGTGTGTGTGTGCGTGTGTACAAATAATTTTTAAATAATTCAGAAGTATTGATCTATCTCGGTAATGAATAGTGTAGTTTTCTCCAAGTTCTGTGCAAAAGTTGCCAGTATCCTTTTAATTTTTTAGTACAAAACTTTATTTTTTAAATAAAAATGCTGGAAATTTTTGCACATAGTCACTCAATCCTTTAGGTAAACAAAGTTGAAAAATAGTAAAATGACTCACCTTTGAAGAATACTGTCGAACGACTGTAGTGAAGCAAATATTATATTCTTGAATGATGGAGGGATACAAACTGTTAAAATCCAGCAATAAGATGTATTTGTCATAAAACCCTGGGAAAATATTCACAGCAAATTTTCCATCAGAAGAAACAAATGCAAAACAAAGAAATCAGAAGACTTAATGCAAAAATATTTCATAATAGGACATGGATTTAACCAAAGCCAATTTCAAACAGAATACACTTGGTTTGAAATCAATGTTTTCTTTTTACTAGACAAGTTGTTTACCAAGGCTAAAGAGCTCGGTCTGCCCTACTATTTACCCATAGTTGAAGTGAGAAGAGTTGAATTCACACTGATCCCAGAAATATTAACCCTATGTGAAATACAAACAGCCTCATCCAGGGTTTGAACTTGGATCACCCTGTCCATTTCCTAAGACAAAAATCATTATGTTGTACACAACCTTATACGTGGGGCCTTCAATAAGTTTCCAGACTTTTTTTGTACAGGCATTTAAAATTGTCGTAGACTCTTGAAAATTCACTATGTTATTGCTATACATCTTATGAGATGACTGACCAATTTTTATGATTTCAGCTTCAAATCAACACCTACAGCAGCAATTGGAATACACCCTGCTAAAGCCTGATTGTCACAGCTAGTGAATTTTAAAAATGCAATCTGGACGTGAGGACACTTTAGAAGAACGATATGCAATAAAATTCTGTTTTAAACTTGGAAAAAATGCCACCACAGAAACGTATGGAATGCTTCAGACAGCTTTTCGACCATCTTGCATGAATCGAGCATCAGTTTTTGAGTGGCATAAGAGATTCATGGAAGCCAGGGAGTCTGTGATGGATGATGAGAGGTGTGGGAGGAGTAAGGAAGTCAATACACCACAGTTCGTTGGCCAAAGCATTAGGGTTAGGGTTACTATGTTGAGGTTTTAAGGGAGTTCAGCAAGAAATTCCGTCGGAAGAGGCCAGCACTCTTCAAATTGGGTCAGTGGCATTTCCACCAGGACAATGCACCAGTCCATAACTCCATCCTTGTCACAGACTATTTCACTAAGATGGGCATCAAGACACTTCCTCAGCCTCCCTGTAGTCCAGACCTTGCTCCATGTGACTTTTGCTTATTCCCTAAGCTCAAGGAAAAACTTAGAGGCTGTCGTTATAAGACAATTGAGGAGAGAAAAGAGGCTGTGACGAAGGTCATTGACATGCTCACACAAGGACTTCCAGAAGTTGCTGGAATGGTACAAGCTGGAGGAGATTACTTCGAAGGGGACTAGAGTTTCATGTGTGTACTATCAATAAAAGTGCCCATACAAAAAAAAATCTGGAAACTTATTTAATGATTATCGTATGTATAATGTAATCATTTACTAAGCCTAACTTAGTTTGGTACAAGGCCATGGAGCATCCAGTGAGAAACAAATACAATAATAATGGTCTGCCAACCTAGCTTGTTAACCATTACATCCATTTCCTACAATGATTTTTCTGGCATATAACTGCCAAAGACAGTTAAAAAAATGTCAAAGTTGATTTTCAATTTAACTTTAATTAGTAATATAGGGGGTCTACAAAGAAATCATTTAAAAATTCATTAAAAATACTGAACATACTAACATTCATTATACAGTTTTGAAGAGAAACGCTTGAAAGTTTATGACTATATCTGGCAGTCCGCTCATTGCCCAAAATTAGGTCTTCTATAAACACATCATCTTTACAATATTTTTATACAGAAATCACAAGTAATTTTTTTTCAAAGTCACTCAAGACATAGAAATAATTGCAGTTAGTCAGGAAGCATTTTCAATAGTTTTTTCAAAATGGAAAGCAGATATTAGTTCCAGAATTGTGTGGAGAAGAAAATGAAAAGGCAAAAATTTAAAAAGGACAACGTAGACGTTAATGTAGGAGAGGTAATTTACTAAGCTTTTTGCTTAGATGTGGCACAGGGCCATATGAGAGGGGCACCCAATGAGACTCGAACTCAACGTTAATGTAGGAGAGACACAATGTACGTACGCACACTTACCTAACTCATACACCAATGGGGAGGATGGAACACAAAGTCAATTTTCAAATGGAGTACAACTGATTTGAATTCAGAGATTTCCTTTTACTAGATTGGTTGACTAACCATGGCAAAAGATTTTGAATTTTGTTCAATGGCATATCAACTTCTGTGGGTCATTTAATGCCAGAAGGGTTAAATTGGTTTTGTTTTTTGTGCATATTTTAGGTTTTAGGGTATGAGTTTTAGTTATATTTTATTATATTTGGCTAGATTTTTAAATCGTTTGTTTGTTTGGTAATTGTTATGGTACCTACCTTACGGACTATAATGAACTCTTCCTATTACTATGAATACCAGGAGAATATTCATCTGGGTGTTAGGTTAACTCTAGCCTAACACTTTGGCAGTCAGACTAACATTCAACCCTCTTTTACCTATGCTGCATTTATACTTTCGTTCAATATACTTGTTTCACATAATCCCGAGTTCGTGTCTTTCTTCCGGACCTTTTACTGGCCCACAACAGTAATGTTTTGGGCGAATTTGTCTAAACCTCTCACAGTTTATGAGAATGTGTTTGACTGGGAGAGGTACTTTGCATGTTGGACATACTGGGGGGGGTCTTCTTCTTTTAGGAGGTGTGAATGGGTAATGTGGGTGTGGTCAATACAAAGTTCTTCTTTTCTATTTCTTCTGTAGCCTGTTGGCCATTCACCAATGGTATCTTGAATATGGTGGAGCTTGTTCTGTGTTTGATCATCCAAAGATTTTTGCCATTTCTTGAGAATAAATTTGTGAATAAGTGGTTTTAGATCAGTGTATGGAATTTTTGTATTGGATATACGTGTCTGGAGTGCTTTTTTTGCAGCTTTGTCTGCCCTTTCATTTCCAATGTGGCAGGGTATCCAAGTAAAAATGATGCTATTATTTTTAGAAAGAGTGTTCATTTTATCTAGTAGTCTTGTGATGAGAGGAGTTGATGAATCTTTGCTCTGTAGAGTTTAGAGAACTGATTTGGAGTCTGAATAGATGAGAGGTTTAGAGGATTTGTAATTTGCTATAATGTTCATGACTAGGTCAATAGCTATGACTTCTGCACTATAGAGTGGTGATTCATTTGGGAGATATTTTAACAGTTCTTGGTTTTGGAAGAGAGTAGCACAAACAACTTTCATTCCCTGTTTGGATCCATTTGTATAGATGTGGTGGTGGTGGTCTTGGAAGTTGTTTTGGATGTTGAGGAAGTTCTCTTGGAAAGTGATGGGGTGTGTTTTGGTTTTGGAAAGTTTGGTTAAGTCTAGCTCTATTATTGGTTGGTTCATGGTCCATGGTAGTATTTTGGGGAGAATTGTATTATGTATTATTTTGAAATTGATTTTGATTTCATTTAGAAGGGTTTGAATCTTAGATTAAAAGGCTTAATGGCCTTTTATTTATTTTCAAAAAGGTTTTTATATCTTATTTCCATGATTCAGTTATAGGCAAGATTTTGGTGGCATGAAATGAGTTTAATATAGTATTGGAGGGCAAGTTTGTATCTTCTCAAGGAAAGTGGGGGTTCATTGGCTTCTATGAATAAGCTTTCAATAGGAGAAGTAGTGAAGGCTCCTAGGGCAATATGGAGTCCCAGGTGATGGATAGTTTCAAGTTCACTAAGATAGGATTTTCTGGCTGCTCCATATATGAAGCAGCCGTAATCAACTTTTGATCGTATTAGACATCTGTATTGTTTGGTTAGGGTTTTTTTATCAGCAACCCAGTCTATGTGGGCTATGGTTCTCAGGGGTTGGATAGTTTGGTTGCATTTGATCCTCAGTTGTTTAATGTGGGAAATAAAGGATAGTTTGGGATCAAGAGTAATGCCTAAGAATCTATATTGCTGGGTTATGGGTATTTCAGAGCCATTTAATGTTTGGTTGGGCTGATTATGCATTTTGTGGATTTAGCAGAAATGCATGCATTTGGTTTTTAGGATACTACACTTAGGTACAACTATTTCTTGTTGTTTTGGATCAAAGATTGTATTATTTATTCATGTTTGGAAGGTCCGGTCTTCTAGGAAGTGTTTTATGAAGATGGGGAGTTTGCCTTGTAGGCCAAGGTCTTTGAGTACGCCATATGGCCAGGTTGTATCATAGGCTTTTTCTAGTTCAAAGAGGACTGCAACCAGATGTTCTGTTTTGATGAATGCTTCCCTGATTAAAGTTTTTATTCGGACTATTTGGTCTATGGTACTTCTTTTGGTTCTGAAACCTGTTTGTAGGTTTGAGAGGAGGTTTTTGCAGGTGCAGCTTGTTAAAGCTATACGTCTATAGCTGGTAGGGTTTGTGGGATCTTTTTGTTTTTTGAGGACAGGAATAGTTATGGCTTGCTTCTATATGGTAGGAATGTTGCCAAAGATCCAGAAATTGTTGTATATATCTAGAAGATATTTTAGAGATATTGTTGGGAGTTCTTTGAAGAGGGTGTAATGAATTTCATCAGGATTGGGGGCCCGAGTTGTTAGATTTGTTTGGTTAGGGTGAAGGGTTGGTTATAACTCTCAGTATTGTCAGAGGTGAATTTTATTTTGTTCTTTTTCTCTTTGATTCTGATTGAGTTAAATTGATTTGAGTAATTTTTGTAGATGAAACTTGAGCAAAATTTTCCGCTATCAGGTTGGCTATGTGCTTTTCATTTATAGCTTTTGTGTTTCCTTGAGAGAGGTGATTTATTGGTTTGTTGGTGTTTTTATTTACTATTTTCTTCATAATGTCCCAAATTTTTTTTGATTTGTATTAGAATTTATCTTCGAAATGAAGGTTCTCCAGGAGGATCTTTTAACTTCTTTGATGGTACATCAGGTTTTTGCCCTTTGTTGTTTGTATTTGTTTAGATTTTCTGATTTGAATTTCCTGAGAATTGCTTGAGGTTCTCTTATGTTTTTGTACTCTTCTGTGAACCATGGTTTATTGTGTTTTCGAGATATTATGGTTTTGGGGGATGGTTTTATTTGCTATGTTAATGACGGTGTTGGTAAAATGTATTATGGGTTCTTCTTGATTTGTATTTGATTCTGGGATTAGTGTGGTAAGGCATAGTTCTTTTGTGTAGGATTTCCAATTTGTTCTTGTGAAATTTATCATGGGGGTTTTATTTGTGGTTTTGAGTTTTTTTATTGTGGAGCATTATTATTGGGTAGTGGTTACTGCGGCAGGGTTCTTTGTATACTCTCTAAGTATAATCTTTGAAGATTGATGAGTCACTGAGGGTTAGGTTTGGGGCAAAAATGAACCTGAAGATGGATTAAGGTGAGTCTGAAAGTTCTGATTGTGAAGGCATAAATCATTTCTATTGACGATTTTTTTCTAGGATCTGGCCTCTTTTGTTTGTTGTTTTACTTCTCCATATTATATTGTGGCTGTTAAAATCTCCCATCAAGATAAATGGTTTAAAGAGTTGTTCTATTAGTTTGTTTAATTCCTTTTCATTTATGGGATCATGAGGTGGGATATATAGTGAGCAGATGGTAACGGTTTTATGTAGGGTTGCTGACACTGCAATTGCTTACAAGTGAGTGTTGATGTTGATTTTATTTTGGAGGATATCTTTCCTAAGTAAGATTGATACTCCACCTGAAGCTCTTTGTCTGGTATCAAGGTTTTTCTGTTTAGTTTATCGCTATGTTTTTTGAAGGTTTCTTGGAGACGTATGGCGGTAGGGTTGAGTTTGGCTATTAACAGAAGCAGCTTGTCGTAATTTGCGTGTTAGCAATGGCAGTCCCATTGAATTATTTCATGGGTCATGCTTTTTAATCATTTGTGTGTTTGATGTTTATTTTGTTTAGATGTAGTTTTGGTTTGAGTGTTTTGTTTTTTCATTTGGCAGGATTCAGTGATTTCAAAAGTTTCTAGGCTTTTCAACCTGATTTTGAGGCTTTTGGAGTATTGAAGGTTTCTTTATTTTGAAGGACTTTCTTGGCTCTCTGTTTCCATCAGTTCAAATTTATTTTCAGTTTCTATTTTTGTTAGATTACTTCTTCCAAGGAGATCTCTTTTGGGGGGGTTAGTGGCTTTCAATGTTATCCAATTTTTTTGGTGGAAGATTGTTGGGTTTTGTAGTGATGGGAGGGCTGCCTGGAGCTTCTTGTTGTTTGGGTTGAGTTTTTGTTTGCTTTGTTTTTGTTTTTTGGTCTTCAGTTTCATTGGTGTGTGGGTGAAGGTTCTTCTTTTGATCTGGTTCAGCATGTCAAGTTGGTCAAGCTTTCCCTTAGTAATTCAAGTAGTGTCTTCAATTCTTTTATTAGATTTATCATGTTGAAGTGAGTCATCATTCCTTGATTTTGGGTAGAGTTGTTTGTGGGTTTGGCTATGTTTGCATAGGTAGTTGTGGATAGAGAATTTTCAATGAACTTCCTTGCCTCAAGGTAGGATATATTTTTTGTGTGTTTCACTTCTAATATTCTTTTTTTGCATTCTTTGGAATCTGCTGAGTGATTTTGTTTGTAGTTTGCAAATTTTAGGGGCTGTTGACAGTCTATATGGTTTCCAGTTTCTCCGCAGTTCTTACATGTTGGAGGTCTGGTATGCTTTTCTTTGTGATGCCCAAATTCTTGGCAATTGTGGCATCTCAGTGGGTTTGTAATATAAATTTCAACTTTTTTTATTAAGTATCCTATTATTTCAGTAGGTGATTTTGGAGGGTTAAAATTTAGAATATAGGTGTCTGTTGAGATTATTTGATTATTTTTCTTGATAGATATTCATTTGGCATCAGTGACACCTTGTTTGCAAATGTTACTTTTTATTTCGTCTAAAGTGCAGAAGGAGAGATCTTGGCTTTTCACTACACCCTTTGACAAGTTCATGGAGTTGTGGGAGTAAGTTTTTATTTTTAGGTTGTGAAAGTATTTCTGTTCTAGTAGTAGATCCAAGAAAGTTTTTTTTGCACTTCTACCAGCAGGGTATTGTTGATTAATTTTTTTTTTACAGATTTTGGTTTTATTAAACTGCTAAGGGTTTTATCAATAATGAAGGGAGACAATCTTGTGATTGGGGTATCTTCCGTTGACTCCAGCAGTATAAATTTGGGGAA
This sequence comes from Sepioteuthis lessoniana, assembly GCA_963585895.1. NCBI lineage: Eukaryota > Metazoa > Mollusca > Cephalopoda > Myopsida > Loliginidae > Sepioteuthis > Sepioteuthis lessoniana. The sequence continues at coordinate 7,490,374 of OY757917.1, read as the reverse complement.
AAGAGTCTGGTCAGAGTCATTGTCTGACTCAGACTCTGCATGCAGATGCTTTAATTTTGTTTTTTTTTCACTAGGGTTTTGTTTTTTTTGGTATCCATAGGGGTTTTTGCCAAGTTCAATGACTGCTCACCACAGAGCCCTATGAAGGACAAATCAGGGCTACACATTCAGTATATTCAGACGAAGGAAAGGAACCAGCAATTTGGGATTTTCATTCCCAATTTTATTACTCTCATCGAGATAAAAAGGGAAACATAGGTCTTCCTTAAGCATAATTGTCCCTGCAGCCACCAATTTCTGCTTTGGAGGCCTCCAAAAGGCAGCTTGACATGACCATCCAATTGATCAGATCAGGCTTCTCTGAGTGCCCATCTAGCCCAGTAAGGGCCAAAGTGGAGTGTTGCTAATCATGTGGCCAGTTAGGCAATTGTGTCACAGACTGCTCAGCCACCAGGATCCTGTCCTAAAGCATCATGAGTCACCACCCATGGCCGACAGGTGTCCTCTTTGGGGGATCTTACCCCTCTACTGAGGTGCAGTCGGTGTATTCTACAACCCCAGCCAACAGGGTAGATTAGTTATTTGTTTGTACATAATGGTTTTGAGCACTACTATCTATCATCAACAATTCATTTTGACATCGGTCGCTTGTTTGCTCACAGTTGAATGATCAAACAGTTCTATTTCAAACAATTCAATTTTGCATAAGTTATTTGTTTGTACAGAATTGAGATGTCAAACATTCTATTTGACCCATAGATAGGACCCTGTCAGGTGGTGCCACTCCAGGCCAGAGTGGACCTGGGAACAATGGCAATAAAGGGGTACTCAGCATTCCACAAAGCTCCAGTATTACTGAAGTCTAACCATCAGATTGTTTAGTGTCATATCCAGGACACTTGTTTGGGGAGGGGGGTCTGCTGAGATGCAGTCGGCATATTCTACAGCCCCAGCCAACAGGGCAACATGGCAAAAGAATTCAGTCTGCTCTATTATTTACCCATAACTGGGAAAGAACAGTGGTTCTACATAAACTTTTGAAAACACAAAGACTCTTTTTTTTCTATGAAGGATGTTATAGAAACTGACTGAAATAGCCAACCAGAATAATTAAAACACTAATAATCATAGGAACCAAATTATAAATACATCTTTATTTGTTCTTTCATGCTTAGATCAACCTTTGAGATGTAACAGTATGTATTACCTCAACCCCTCTGCCACAGATAGGATGTGACACTAGATCTGCATGAAGTAACAGTATATATTACCCCAATTCCTCAGCCACAATTAGGATGTGGCACAATGGGAGATCCTTGTGATCTAACAGTATGTATTACCCTAATCCTTTTCTACAGGTAAATGTGACACATGTTCAATATCTTAAGAAGAGTAAAGTGGGTTTGAATTCAAAATTTTCCTTTGCCTAAGTTGGTTGTCATACCAAGACTAAAAGAACTTAGTCTGCTTTACTATTTACCCATAGCTGAAGGTAGAACATATAGATTCATGCCTTTCCCAAGATCACAGGCACAAAGTGAAATGCAAACAGCTTCATACTGGTTTTGAACTCAGATCACCAATTCTGTTTCCTGTCATATTAAGCATGCCTCCTAAAATGTATCTATGAGATTTCAATTATTCACTTACCTTTCTTTGGTTCTAATACCAATCCTCCAGCATAAGCAGGTTTTTTACGACCTGAAGATTTTTTGTCTGATATCGGTTCTCCATCATCATCAAATTCAATCTAGTGAAAAATATCAAGTATAAATGGTGATTTTTTTACGGTACCACAAAAGTAGAAACTTGAACTTTATTTAAAATTTTCATATTAGGACCTTGAATAATTTCCTGCTGTTTTCCAACAGATGGCGTTCCCAGAACTGCATGCTTATAGTTTCAGATGGTAATGCATCTACGAGGAAGTACTATAAGCAAGGTTGAAATTCAGAGAATGTCATTTTGCCGAAGTGTAAACATGTTTGTTTTTCATAGCATAGCATTAAACATGTCAGATTTCATGCCAAAGAAAGTGTATTTGCAGGTAACTTTACAACACAATTTTATTTAAAAGAGATGTGCAGCTGAAACACAGAATTCTAGTTGAGACTTACGGCAACCATGCTCAGTCGGAAACAACATGTAGAGATTGGTTTAGACAGTTAAAAAATAATGATTTCTATGTTGAAGATAAAGAACACTCTGGTGCACCAAAAATTAGAGGCATTACTTCATGAAGAATCATATCAGATGCAAGCTGAACACGCAGAATAATTAGGAGTTAATGACACAACAGTTCCAAAATGTTTGAAAGCATTAGGAATGATTCAAAAGCAAGGACATTGGGTGCCATACAGATTGAAGCCGAGAGACGTCAAACAATGTCTTGTCACGTGTGAACAGCTGCTTCAATGGCAGAAAAGGAAATGTTTTTTTGCATCATACTGAGACTGGCAATGAAAAGTGGATGCGTTATGACAAGCATAAAAAATTGTGGGGTAAGCCTGGCCATGCATCACATTGGCTGAAAAGCCAAATATCCATGGTTTGAAGCTTTTGCTCTGCACTTGGTGGGATCAGCTGATTTTAGTTTATCATGATCGGCCCAAACCAACCAAAACCATCATGGGAGGTCAGTACTGACTACAATTGATGGGTTTGAGTCAAGCATTATATGAGCAGAGACATGACTGATTTTGAAACATGAAAACACTATGCCATGTTTCAAAACAGAGGTGAAAACCTACTTGGAAATGCTTAACTGGGAAGTCCTACCCCACTTACCATATTCACCAGACATTGCCCCGTCCAATTATCACTTATTACAATTGATGGCACATGGCCTGGCTAAGCAGCACTTTCATTCTTATGAAGATGCAAAAAAAAAAATGGGTTGACTCATGTTTAGCCTCAAAAGATATGTCATTTTTCCGATGTGGAATTCAAATGCTGCCAGAAAGATGGGAAAAAGTAGTGGCTAACAATGGACAGTACTTTTGGTAACATATTTCTTACAAACCTTTGGAAATAAAACATTACTTTCCATGAAAAATCAGCAAGAACTTATTCAAGGTCCTTATATATATATAGAAAGAGAGAGAGAGAGAGAGAGAGAAGAGGAGGGGGAGGATACAAAAACAAGTCTAAGTTAAATTTATTCAATCATCAAAATGTAATCACATTCATTTTCAACAACTGTAGCCCAAAAAACCTAAAAAAAAGATCAGATCATTAAAATGGAAAGTTCTTCCTCATCCTCCACACTCACCAGATTCATCATCCACAGATTTTCATTTATATCCAATCACCAAAACATTTTTATAAGTACAAAAACATTCAAAACCAAAAAACTAGAAAATAGTCTATCAAATGTTTCTTCAGAGGAAAAAACCTAGATTTCTTTAAATATAGAATCAAAAATTTGCCTTCTTGTTGGGCTGCAGTAGTTTAAAATGAAGTTGAATACAATTTTGATGATAATATTTCAATAAATTTAACTTACATTTGTTTTTAAATCCTCTCTGGTAAGATGCAATAACTTGCCAAACATCCTTACGTGTATGGTGTAATAACTTGCCAAACATCCTTACATATATGATGTAATAACTTGCCAAACATCCTTACATATATAAAAGCATATTCAATGAATAAGGTGAATTTTGCCTAGCAAGCAGTTTACAGTTGCACCTTCTTCAAGGAAATTCAGAGCGATGAGTACTTCATGTCCCAGAAGACTGTCAGCATGACCTTCTTTACTGACTGCTGTGACTGGAACTTTTTCTTTACTGGAAAGTCAGTGTATTTCCACTCAATGGACTGTCATTTTAAGTCAGGCTCATAATAACAATCCCATGTTTAGCCCATGTGTAAAGATTTTTTCAACTAAAACACGCTTCTTTGTACACGACACATTCTTCTATAAATTTTACATGGTTTGCACTTTTTGGCCACTGAAAATTTGATGACAGACCTCTGTTCAAACATGGAGCACTCTGATTTGCTTTTATTTTGATAAGCCACAAAGCATATTTTTGCAAGATTCAAATAATATTTGCTATTAACCAATTCCAAATAATGTAGAGTTTACACTTATGACAAAAAAAATCAGGATTAAAATTTTACAAAATTAATTTCCTTTTTCAAAAAACATTCCATTTATTTGTTGAATGACACTTGTGTATGTGTGTATATAATTACACACACAAACTATAATTATACACACATACACACACTAGCCTAAATAGTCAACATGATAACATCATAGATGCTGTTGAAGACTTTTTTGACCAAAGAGATCCAAGCACTGCAATACAAATAGAAGATGTGCATGGACTGAAAGAGAGACTATGTTGAAAAATAGACCTCATTTGGTCACATCCAATGAGAGTATCTTGGTCAGCCTATGAACTTTTCAGCCAACCCTCATATACACTAATTATAATTGTACACACAGGTCCAAATAAAATGGTCTAAAAACATTATTCTTGCAGACTTAAATCAGATATTGGACTATTTGTAGAGTTTTTTTATAGATGAAAAGGAGAATGAAAGGGCAACAAAGCTAAGTGAACAATGAATAACATTAGTTGGAAATTAAACTCAATTTGTTAATTCCATTTTTGTTGTTTTACAACCTTAAACTTTGACCTGTCTAATGCCAATGACAAATATCAAAGTAGATGTTAAAATAAATAAAAAAATTACATCTAAGATTTAACCAACCCCTCTACCATGACAGGATGTGACAAAAGGTCAATTTTTAAACACTGTATAGCCTGTCTGAATTCAAGATTTTTTTTCTTAGACTGGTTGTAATAACAAGGTTAATAGACCAGATGCCCTACTACTTACTGAGAGTGAGGAAGAAGCGGGACAGAAAAGATGAGTTCATGCCTTTCCTAAGGGTCTTAGCTCAAAGTAAAGCACAAACATCATCCAGAATTTGAACTTGGGTTGCCATATCCATTTCCTATCATCACATTTAGGCCTTTTTTTTTTTTATTCTAGTTTAATTTTATTTATTTTAATTTTTTCATTCCTTCTTTAACTAAAATTCAATCTCTGATCATAAGCATTCTATTGATTATGATAATTTCAAGGTCAAATCTTTTTTTTTACTGATCATTGTTTGGGATTACAAATATTTTCATACTAAATTTCAAATAAAAATCTTAACTCTCATAGAATACAATAGATAATTTTGATGGATGTACTCATATCACATTAATCAGAACAAAATACATTAAACTTGATGTATGATGAAAGGAAGAATACATGACCTAATGGTTACTGTCAAAGAAAAATGGACCCGACGATCTAAGTTCAAATCCTGTACAAGATTGTTTAAACTTTACTTTGTATACTAATTTCCTTAAGAAAAGCATAAATTCTTCTCTTCAGTGTGCCCTTTTTTTATTCATTGATGGTATGACTAATTAGGACATACTGGGTTCTTTAGCTTTGGTAAGACAACCAGTATAGGAGAAGGAATATATCAGAATCAAAAATTTTAGATTTTATAACAATATTACCTAGAGTTTATAATTTTTATTTAATAAAACTTTGCTGTCTTTTGTTTGTTTGTTTTTCGGTTTTTTTTGAGGGGGAATATAAGATATCTTTGGGGTTTTTTGAGGAAATGAATCCATGCTGAACATACTGACACCAAACAAATTATATATTCATTCATGATATGCTAAATGCCACTTACCACTGGAGGTGCCTTCTTTTTGAACTGCTTGTCAGGTACAATATAATCTTTCTCGGTGAAGGCATGGAGCAAGAGATACTCATTTCTCTCAGATCGGCCTCCCATCAATGTCCGAGACTAAAAAAAACAAAAAATGTCAATAATTCAAAAACAAATTAGAATACATACATGTGTGTGTGTGTGTGTGTGTGTGTGTGTGTGTGTAGTTGGGCAGCAGTCTTTCATTTAAGCATGTTTGATAAAGTAATTAAGACACAATTTGGCTATATAATTTTATTAAGAACCATTTAAGTTTCCTGACAAGTGTTTTGGTTTTAGGTTGGAACTGGTAGATGAATTTACCAAAATTGGCCAGAGTGCTTTTGGACCTTTCATAGGCCATCATCAGGGGTTGTTTGCATATGTAAAGAGTGTTTTTTTTTTGGGGGGGGGGTTCAAGTTTTTTTATAACATACATTACAAAATTTTATATCCAAGTCCTGATGATGGTTATTATAACCAAAACGTTAACGTCGACTTCACATCATGATATATTCACCTATTTGGATTATATTTTTTCCTGCTACCTTCATGCTGTCGGATTTTATCCATATTTACTTTCATACTGTCTTTTCGGAAAAAACTAATACCAAATACATTCTTACATAATATTTAACATGGATGATTCCTAATGATCTATACATATGAAAACTTATTTGTTGCGTATTTCCCAATAAACGGGAGGTTTTGTCTCGTTTCTTTGAAAAATCCTACATTTTCTAATATTTTTCCATTATAACCGAAACGTTAACGTCGACTTCACATCATGATATATTCATATATATATATATATATATATATATATATATATACGACCTACCTGTTCCATAATAGTTGTTTCATATAGAGTATAAAATTTATATGCAAATGTAACAACTATTATGGGACAAAGGGAGTCACTTTTTGTGAAACAATGAGCAAGTCCAAATTAAAATGTAACAAGATGACACCTTAATGTCACCATTTTGTAATGGGATGAGAACAAGCAAATAAGTAAAACCAAGTTAACAAAAAAAAAAAAAAAATATATATCATAATTATTCATGTATAAGACGCACTATTTTTCCAATTTTTTCAGCCCAAAAGTTAACAATGCATATTATACATGAGAACTATATAATTAACTTTTTTACCAGTCACGTACCACACCATATTCAGGACGGGATGAGCAAAAGTAAGTTATGTCTATAGCCCAAACAAATAACCACCAGAATGTGTGTTTATTTATTATAATTTTGTTTCTCCTAATATGAGCTTATTACTGCTGAAGCTTGTTGCATTTTCATAAATACTGTGTAAAAATGGTGTCTGCTGCAAGCTTGTTGCATTTTCTTAAATACTGTGTAAAAATAAACTATAATTTCTTATTTCTAAGTCAGTGCAAATTCTAATGAATGCCAAAATTTGGTTGAATTTAGATCCTACAAATTGTAAAATGTCAGCGCGTATTATATACGAAATCTTTAATAATTACGCTAAAACTATATTTAGACATTAAAAATATATTTGAATTGATCAGATATAGTGGAAAATTTTAATCGAAGGGAGGTTATTCGGTATGACTTAATGTTTAATTCTACAGAAGAGTTACCTACCTTCGTATGAACAAAACTCTTAAAATGAACGATTTTATAATTTTATACAAAAATAAAATTTAAATTACGAAAGCATTCAAGTGAGATGTTAAGAAAAGTTTAAAGAAAATACTTTTTAAAGCCACACAATAAATTTACAAGACCTTTTTTTATGCAGCAAAATTAAATTAGAATAAATTGTCAACTACGTTTTACACTGTACATTAGTCATTTGTAAAGCTTTATTGTGACACAAGGCCAGAAGTAAAAATTGAACACACTAACATTGGTCTGCTAATCTAGCTTGTTAACCATTACACTATGTGAGGGGCCAAACAGTGTATAATAGTCAACTCTTCATATCTTAGAATTTCACATCTACAGATTTAATCAACAACAGATCGACAATATTCAAAGAAAAGATTCAAAAATTGAATTTAGAACAATGTTGAATCTAAGCAAGTAAAGCGATATGTTGGCATAACTTGCTGTAGCCCCTCAAACATACTTCACAAATCATCAGTCTCTTTCCAATACATTGTTAATTTTTAATCTTATTTGTTTACTGTGTTGTGTGCAGTTTCTTTTGCCAAAAATTTTTTTTTTAATGCAAACATCTTTTTTAAAAAAATTTCTTTCTGAGAATTTTTTAAATATTAGTTGGTTTATTTTTTTTGATAAGTTTTAAAATCGCAGTGGTTTCTGGATGAAATTTTTGCAGTAGTTAGCATTTCAATTAGCTAATATCCCTGAGAGAGGCATGAATCAATCTATATTCTTTCCAGCTATAGGTAAATAGTAGGGCAGACTGAGTTTTTAGGCAACTAGTCTAAGAGAAGAAAAACTGAATTCAAATTAGCTTTACTCTGCTTAAAAATTGACCTTGTGTCACATCTTGCCTGTAGGGGGAGTAAATATATACCATATTAATACAATGGTGAAATGGTCTCAAAATTCCATTATACAAGTACACAAGTTATCTGCTCTTAGTTTTGATTTCAATTAGACTACTGTGTACATGTACAACAGAAAGTTAGCAACAATTTTGCTATTGTATTTATGCAACAGAGAACCGCATTGCCTAATTCCTTAAAAAAAAAATCAATTTCAAATTTAACAAATTCCCTGAGTAGAGGAAGGTCTTTTGAATGAAAAGCAACCAAAATTATTACTTCTAATTTTTTTTAAAATTTTAACAAGCGAGACCCTACAGTTACTTGTATGATGGTGATTGAATAAGTTGTAATAACCTGACAGTGGTTTTATTTAAAATAAAGCCACTGTCAGGTTATTACAACTTATACAAGTAAATGTCAACATTCTAAAACCAAGTTCAACATAACCATCCCTCTATTGTCAAATAGAACATTGCTTCTGTCAGTATTGATCAATAATACAAACTACAGGATGAAACCACCATAGACAAAAAGAAACAAAGTATTCACCATAACATTTCCACAAATAGAGGTGATCTGAAGAGCCAATGGTAAGACATTAAGTTCGTACATGATACGTAAAATATGTGAACAGTCCATCAATGTAAATTCCACTAGTTTCATCAAGTTAGTAGAAGAGCTGCAAAAGAAAAGAAAAAAGTTCATTCAATAAAATAAAACATAGTAAGACTAAAGAGATAAAAGTCTCATCAAGCCGAGCTAAAGTACCAGTTTGTACTTCAGAGCTACACAAAACAGATGTTTATCAGTCTGGTTTGGTTTGGTTTGGTGTCTTTGTTTAATGGCATATCAACCTTTATAGGTTATTTAATGCCAAAGCTATTCTCCTAGAAGAACAGTAGTGGTACTATTTAACCCATAGCTGGGAGGATAAGGGGGTTCATAACTTTCCCAGGGGTATTTACCCGAAAGTGAACGTAATAGCACGACTGGAGTACGAACTCGCTTACTATGATTCCGCAGTCCATCGCTGTAACCATTACACCATGAGGACACCCCCTCCCCCGTTTAGCAGTCAAGTCAAGCTGAAAGCACCAGTTCTGATTAGATCACCATAGTTAAGCAATGATGAGCCTGTTTAGCACTTAAGTGAGTGACAACTTTGTAACAGTAGGTACTATAAGCAATGTGAGACTGGTGCACTAGACTAAGCAATGCTTACAAAATAATAACATACACAAAACAAATTTGGAGAAATCATAGAAAATGGATGTAGTGACAACTTTGTAACAGTAGGTACTATAAGCAATGTGAGACTGGTGCACTAGACTAAGCAATGCTTACAAAATAATAACATACACAAAACAAATTTGGAGAAATCATAGAAAATGGATGTAGTGAGCAGAGTTTAAAACCTGAACAAGCTCATTTGCTTTTCACTTTTGTATTAATACCCTTGGGAAAGGCGTGAATTCATCTTTTTTCCTGCCAATTACAAATAAATAGTAAGGATAACCGAGCTCTTTAGACTTGACAAAGTAACTGATCTGGGAAAAAAAAAACTGAATTCAAACTGTTGCATATTGACCCTGGCCAAGCTGTCAAAATAGGAAATGCACCTGTGTAAATAACAGGTGCATCCAGTTGAAGGTATCAAAGGGATAACCTTGACTGTCGACAGGTTGAATTGAGTGGGCATAAAACAATAATATAACTCGGTGCACAGGAAGTTTGAGTTAGTTAGAGATAAGATGCTGTAGAGAGAACCAGCACCCAGCAGAGGGGGCCCTCAGGGCCCCCAATTGAGCAGTTGGAGAGAAGATGCTAGAATGAGGAACATGTCCCAGAGAGGCAGGACCCCCCAGGCCCCCAGTTGAGCAGCCCAGGAGAACATGAAAGAAACGCTGTTATTGCCATAAGAGTGAGGGTCAATATGTTGCAGTTCTGTTCAGTCTCCAACTCACCTCTCACACAGTAAAGCCTTTTGTAACCCTTTTGAACCCTTTCAAATAAAGTGAGAGGTATATTTTTCTAAAGAAGTGTCTTCACTCATCCTTATTGTGTTGAATATGTTCTGCATGCATCTGCATATGAGTATACAATAAAACCACTTAAACTTTGCTTAAAAATTGACTTTAATAACACAAAGCAGATATTGCTGCTTGTATCTTTACACACACACAGATACGCACAATTCATACAATAATGATCACAAAAGGGAGGAGTCTCTGTGATGTAGGGGGTAACATGTTTGACTGTGACATTGTAGTAAGTTTGAACTCCAGTCATACTATGACATTCACTTTCAGACTAATATCTTTGGAAAAGGCATGAACCTACTCTTTATCCCCACACCTGTGAATTAAATAGTACTATAACTGATTTCTACAAGGATGTCTTTAGCATTAAATAACCAACGAATGTTAAGATGTCATTACATAAAAAAACCATACGAAACTATTTTCATCTTCTCAAAAGTTTACCAACATATGGTAGAGTCTCCCATTGTTAAATAGCACATATGTACTTTATTCATGAAGGTTGAATTGAAGTAAATGAACAGGAAATAAAAGGTGTGTTAAAATAAATATATTTCACCCTAACACAAAAAGTATTGGGAATAGGGTTAGGTGGAGAAAGTTTGATTGAGTGATCCTGTTTTTCCGAGCCAAAATTTTAGACCCAGCTTCCCCTAATTCAAACCCTTTCATATGTCCATTAAACCTGTAGTATGGTATGCAAATGAGACACCTTGATAAATAAAGTAAACCTTGGGCACTTGGTACCGAGAAATCACAAGGCTTGACACGCAATTTCCAAGGCACAACAAAACCTAACTAACCTTGGTCAGGCAATTACATTCACTTTCAGATTATAGCCCTAGGAAAAAGTATGAACCTCCCTTAGACCCCACCAGTTATGTGGGGGAGGGGGGTACCACTACGGTTTATCTATATTGATGGATTTGGCATTAAATAACCCAGGAAGTTTGATATACCATTAAACAAAGAAACCAAATTAGACCATTACCACAAAAAAAAGAACAAAGCAGTGCTTTTAACAAAGTCTTTATCAAATAATTATCCTGGAGTCAGGAATGATTTGGTTTATCTAACAGCCAACTCCTTATGAGCTATTTAGCACTGAAATTTGATTAATTTGTAAATGTTTGATGGTAATCATAACAATATTTTCAATGTTCCATTACATATTTTTATAAATCAATTTTTTTATTTGTCTATAATTATTTGTTTGCACATGATGTCACGTATTCTTAATTTATTCTATTAGAGAGATCAGATTTCCTAAACAGGAATTCTTCCAAGTTGTAGCTGTGTAAGTGCTACTGTACAACAGCACTACTTGGATTAACAAAACACATAGAGAAAAAGTTATGTGAACTACACAAGGATGCTTCAAGTTGTTCTGAACAAATCTTGGCAGCAACATCCAACAAAACAGCCACTTACCTCCCATCTCGCAAACCATCCAAGTCAGACAAAAAAGACATGCTCTGGACTTCGACACATGGACACAAGTATGGGCCAACCAGCCAAAACATACATTCATCAACTCTGTACAGACACTGGATGACCTTTGATGACTGATAGGGAAGGTTGGCAAAACAGAGTCAAGAGAATATGTGCTCTCAGCATGCCTTGATGATGAAGAAGTATTCTATCAAATGATTTTGCACAGATGTATGGTTTCAAGTATTCCTTTTTAATACTAATAATTTATACACAATTATATGGTTTAAAGCAACTATTCCTATTTAATAATAAACAGTTATATGGCTTCAAGTATTCCTATCAAACACCAATAATTTGCAAGCTATTATATGGTTTTAAGTAACTAATAATAATACTTAGTAAGCAATTATAGGATTAACTATTCTTAATACAAATAATTTACATACATGTAGATGGTTTTAAGTATTTCTAACATTAATAAATCTATTCAATACCAATCAGTTTCAGTTTCTTTGTTAAATGGCATATCAACCTTCATGGATTATTTGATGCTAAAACCATTTATGTAGAAGAACAGCAGTGATACTATTTGACCCATCGCTGGAGAAATAAAGCGGTTCATACCTTTCCCAAGAGCATTAGCCCAAAAGTGAGCATAAGAGTATGACTGGAGTTTGAACTTACTTACTTTGAGGCTGCACTTGAGCCATTACACCGTGAGAACTCCCTCCTTAATACTGATCATTTGTTTGCACATAGTAATATGGTTTCACATATTCACCTAATTTTTGAGTTAGCCTTGAGTTCACACTTGGTTGCCAATAAAGCTGAATAGACCAAATGTATAAAATACATTGGTCTTATAGATGGTTGGATTTTTAATTCAATGGCTTTTGAAACAACCAGTGCACATAGCAATGGAAATGATATTCTCATTTGGGAAATTGGACAACCTGTCACTTAGAGATGGCTTTTCTTTATCAGTGGTTGTCAATAAAAGCAATATAACTTCCATTGCCAAAAACAACTAGCAAAATTATGTAAAAAAACTTTTAGCTTCAAACATTATTCATATTAAAGAATCCAGTGAGTTAAATGACAAGAAAAATCTCTTACTTGTACATGTCCTTGATATGATCCTGATCCACACTGATCCTTTTTGCCTTCAATATCTGCTGAACCAATTCTGAGAGATCATAGCTCTTCAAGTGCACAAGTTCATTGGCTGAGATTTTTACATCACAGATTAGTCTACCACAAGCAGCAGCTTTTTCAGCTGAGGATCCTCTGCCTCCCTGGATAAAACACAAGCAATTATGTAAAGTTATTTGAGTGCATTAAATCTTTTTAGATTTTACAGATCTTTATTCCAAAGACAAAGGAATTCACATGCTAAGTGCAGGGGTAACAAGCAAGCAAACAAATATATATATATCAGGGAAAATGGAAGTGAATTCGATGACATGTAAATATACAAATATGAAAAAAAAAACAACCAAGGTATTCAATGAATGAGTTTATTTATAGTTGAAATATTTGCCAACAATAAATGTTTTGTTTCTTTATATTAAAACCTCATCAGGGCAATGTTAATAGGTGATGTTGTATGTGTTGAATTATATTCAATTTTAAAAAATGAAACATTAGTAGTATTGTGATGCAATTAGAGTTCAAAATTTATTTTAAAGTGCAACATATTTACTAAAAACTCACAAAGCTGGAATTCCAAAGATTCTAGCTATTTCCATTATACAGATGATATATTTCTTATATATCCATGAAATAATGACTTAACAAAAATTATGGCTAGACTAAATAAAATTGAACCTATCATAAATTTTACTGACAAACTAGAAACTAGCAACACCTTACCTTTTTTTAGATAATGAATAACAACAGATTAAAATTTAAAGTTCCTCACAAATCCACAAATAAAAATGACTATATACATTTTTATTCACATCATAACACAGAAACTGGATTTCGTAAAAGTTTAGATGAAAGAAAAAAAATGTAACTTACAGACAATTTGGGAATTACTGATCGCTTTAAACGTCCAATCTTGGACCAGTGGGGAATTTTGTTTGCATTTATTCGATTCAAAAGAATGTCAATATCAAAACCATAAATGTCATGGCCCTGCAAAGAAAGAGAAGTAAATGAAGAACTGTATAAAACTCTACAACGAATATAAATGAAAGTAACGTCCATACGTGAAGGGGGACAAAGATTGCCAATGGCAAAATTGCAAACTGAACAACCAATACTCACAACAATTGCATCTGGATCAACTTTGTGAATTTTGGCCAGCAAAAAACCAAGCAATGCTCGCTCAGTTGGCAACACTTCTACTTTCATATTTTTGTTCTGAAAAAGAAAAAACAAAAGGTGATAGATTGATCTTAATGGCATGTCAACCAGTCTATGGTTATTTTATGCCTAGAGGTGAGGGAATCCCATTTATTGTATATGTATATCGATATTTTTCATGTAGTTGTTTCTTAAAAGGTTTTTTTATATCAAGTATTCTTATCTAATACTAATAATCCACAAACAGATCTATGTGACCCAAAAAGGTACTACTACTCCATGTCAAAGTGGACCTGGGAGTAATGGCAAGGAAGGAGTACTCCACACTCCATCAGATGCAGTTTAATATAATACTTAGGGCACCAATTTTTTTTGGAGAGGGTCTTAACCCTCAGCAGAGGATACAGTCTATATATTTTAAGTCACACTCACAAGGTACTATTCATTTTTTACAAGTATTTTAAGTAACTATTCCTTTTTAATAATGTTAATCATTTATTTGCATAGTTATATGGTATCAAGTATTCCTATCTAATACTAATAATTCATACACCATTTTCATCCAGATCTATTTGACCTACAGATGGGACCCTAACAGATACTACCACTCCAGGTCAGAATGGACCAGGGTGTAATGACAATGAAGAAGTACTCCCCACTCCCCAAAGCTCACCATCAGATGTAGTTAAATGTCATACCCAAGACACCTCTTTTTGAGGGGGTGGGGAGTACTTCTCTATAGAGGATACAGAGTATTCTAAGATCTGCTGATAAGGAAAAAACAAACAAAAAAAAAACTTCAAAGTTATAGTGTTAGAAGAGTGAATCATTTAAGTTTTTTTGTTTTTTTTTAATTATCAACTCTAGAATTAAATTTTTGTAGAGAATTACTACAGTCAAATTTCAAATTTTACAAAAAACACTTTAAACAAGATAATATCCTGACCATTAGCAATTCTGACTAGTATTATTTTTCATCTATCTTCCCAGTTCCAGCCACTCTCTATCAAAACTCAATTGAGTCAACACTTGTACAACAGCAAGGAACAGAGTGAATTGGAAACAAGAATAAAGAATAAGCACCTAGTGAGATTCAAACTCACACCACCTTTTACCTCAGGGAAACTTGTTTTTACATACCAGCTGCCACACCAACTCAAATATCTTGCCCTGTCAAGCAGGACTCAGAATAGACTATATCCCCTGCAGAGGGGTTAGACTTCTTCACACATACACAAAAAGGGCTGTCCGGGATACAACATTAAAATGGAACTCAGGGAAGCTCCAGAACTGATGACAATCAACTGATCTACATGTTCAATGTGGACAGTACCACTTGTCAATGGAACGTTTTAGGATTTTAAAGTAGAGTAGTTTTATTAACAGATATCTAATTTATTAATATTGTTATTTTTGTATTAAATGCTGTAAAGTAGAAATATTTTCAATATTTTTTAGTGTCGGAGGAAGTGGGGTTATGTTGTAATTTTTCTAAAATATGTCAAAGCGAACTGTAAGAAAAAAGGTTGAAAGAAACTTCATCTATGTACATAGGAGGCTTCATAGGACCTGAGAGTAATGACAATGAAGAGGTACTCCACACTCCCCAAAGCTCCAGGACTGGAGCCTCACCATCAAATAGTTTAGTGTCTTAGAGATCTAGTCAGTGTATTCTACAGCCCCAGCTAACTGGGCTGTAAATAATGTGAATTTCCTAATTTACCTGCATAATCACAACATGTGGAAAGAAAAGTAAAATTAGTAAGTTAGCTGAGCATTTTTAGCAAGTTTGATTCTTACTAGGTGTCCCATACACCTGGCCTTATGCTAAGATAAGCTTAGTAAATGACAAGAGTGCTGAGCTGGTGAAATGGCTAAAATGCAAGGCTAGCAAACCACTGTTAATGAGTTTGATTCTCACTGGGTGTCCTATATATTTGGCCTTGTGCTAAACTAATCTAAGCTTAATAAATGAAATCTTTGATCTACATCCTGTTAACTTCAGCTGTCAGGAGAGATGTTACAGACTTTTTATGTATTTTACACTACAAACAATGCCTAGAATTAATCTTACAGACTTTTTATGTATTTTACACTACAAACAATGCCTAGAATTAATCTTACAGACTTTTTATGTATTTTACACTACAAACAATGCCTAGAATTATTGTTATAGAATTTTTTTTGTTTGGTATTGGGTACCAATAGTAATAATTCTGTTTAATGCCACATTCCATATATGGACAGCTAAAAATTATTGAAAAATTAATTCAAGTTTAAAATTATCTTACCTTCTGCAATTTATCCTTAAAGTCAAACGGGAATATACAGTCAGTCGGTTTGCTGATAGCTGCAGAGAATTTTTTGAATAAATAAAATTAAACAATTTCTTAGAAACATATGCATCTTATTACTGTTTTTTGAGGAAATGACTTTAAAGATAAGTTTAGGTTCAAAATTTGAGCTTTGGAATCTCATTTTGGTAATCAGTGAAAGATTTAATACTGACAAAAAAATCCCAATATCTTTATCAAATGCATAAATGTCATTCAATAAAATATTTTCCAACTGCAACATTTACCTTATTCTCAATAAATCAAATAAAAATAAATCAGAATTATAAGATAAGAATATTCACTTGTATAGACTGTAAAAATGGAATTTCTAACAGTAAGTGAACCCTAGATTTACTGCATGAAAAATTGAGCCTCTGAATCAAACAAGATCATAGCAAGATTTATACTTGAAATATATGTAGATAGTTTGTTTAAAATTAAAAGAGATAATAAATTCTCTAACCAACAACTCTATATCTTCAATATGATCCAAAATACAGAATATTGTATTAAGGAATTTACAAAACAATGCTTTTGTTTTGTTTCCAAAAAATATTCTTTTCTCAATGTTGAAGTCAGATGAAATGGAGGTGAAAAAAGAGGTTATAAAAAAAATCTTTTCTATTTGGTAAGTAAACATTTATTCATACTTAATTGTGTCAATTCACAAGAATAATTCTAATCACATCACAAAAATATAACAAAGTATGAGTAAATTTTCCAATGAAAATATTTTTTGTTTCCGAAGTAACGAGCCACCAAAGAAAACATTTTAAAAATTCCATCTATAAACTTTGACACTATAAACTAGTCAAGTTTGTGAACCTGCACTTGATTTCAAATAATAAATTACTAGATTCTCTAATGAATGAATATTAGATGGTTGGTCAGGTTTTATAGTATATCAACCCTCTCTTGGTTATTTAATGGCAAATCCTGTTAATATATATATTAAATATATGATTTGCAAACAAATAATTAGTAGATAAAATTTTTAAATTAGCCAGAACTCATTTGTTTGCAAACAGTTAAATAGTTTCAAGTATTGCTATTTAATATTAACAATTCAATTTAAAATCAGTCATTTGTTTGCACACAGTTAAATGGATATATATATATATATATATATATATATATATATGTGTGTGTGTGTGTGAGTGTGATTTGTAAGTGAATAGTTTGTAGGTATTTTCATTTTTAAAAAGATGAGAGTAATTTCTTTGTACACAATTAAGTAATGCTTTTGTTTACACACACTGAAATAATTTCAACTATTGCTCATATAATAGTTTTATTGGCACACATTTAAATGGTTTCAAGTATTGCTATGTAATACCAATAATTCAATTGTTGCACACAGTTAAATGGTTTCAAGTGTTCTTATCTCACATGAATAATTCCATTTATTATTAATCATTTGTTTGCTCACACATACATGGCTTAAAGTATTGCTACACCTAACACTAGTAATTTTATTTACACACAGTTAAATGGTTTCAAGTACTGCTATGTAATATCATTAATTCAATTTTTGCATACAGTTAAATGGTTTCAAGTATTGCTATTCAATACTAATAATTATATTCAATATTACTCATTCATTTCTACACAGTTAAATGGTTACAAGTATTGCTATTTAACAATTCAATTTAACATCAGTCATTTGTTTGCACCTAGTTAAATCGTAAAACAGTTCTATTTGACCCATAGCTTGGACCCTATTAGGTTCTACCATTCCAGGTCAGAGTGGACCTGGGACTAATGACAACAAAAAGGTACTCCACATTCCCCAAAGTTCCAAGATTAGAGTCATCAGATAGTTTAGTGTTATATCCAGGACACTTGTTTGGAAGGTGAGGTCTTAACCTTCAGCAGAGATTTAATTGGTGTATTCTACAGCCCCAGCCAACAGGACTGAGAATATTTAAATTTCCTAATTTAGTTGTCTAAATTTCTGAGACAAACCTTGATGATTTTTATCATTATGGGTTTTCAGACTATTGTCTTCACCTTTATTGTTATTTCTACAACATTTCGGCTGATGTGTCCTCCAGCCTTCTTCAGGTGTTTGTCAAACTTGGGAACCTTCACGGAACTTCAAACTACATCCTTTATTGAATCCACGGGAGTCGCCTGTTTTGATTCTGTTAGCTGTAACTGGGTACAAGTGTTAAGTATTCCTGTATTATTACTCGCCTGCAGTCAGGATTGAATCTGCAACCTCCAGATGATTGTCTCCTTAGAAGCTTAGGGAGCCAACACCTATAACCATTATGCTATATGTCCAGCTAATTTACCTTCACATTCACAAAGAAGGGAAAGAGCAATAAAATGAACAACTGCAGCTTCACAAACTGTGTATATGAGGAAGTAGCAAGACACAAGAAAATTATTAACAGATCATTGTACCATCAAATAAAACCTTCAATTACTTCAATTTAGTTATATAATTTATGTAATATGTTACATCATACAATTACCTACAGCTGAGAGGAGGAGAGATAGATTCATGCCTTTCCCCAGGGATATTAGCGCAAAGTGAAATGCAAACAGCCTCATCTAGAATTGCCAATTCCATTTCCTATTGCTACTGCAGGGGGTAGGATTTTGGGGGGTTCAGCCCAAAGAACTTTATGTAATATATAGGTCCAAAAATATACAAACAAGATACGAATATGTGAAATAGACATATTCGTACGGATACGGAAAATGTTCACAAATGTTCATAAACATATAGGAATCCGAAAAACACGAAATTGGTTTAGGTACGAAACTTTTTATTACCCTTTTGAGTTTAAGGTTTTTCGACATAAGGAGAGAGAGACGCAATTTTCAAGGTTTTTCGACATGAGGAGAGAGCGACGCAATTTCTTTCTATCCTGACTTTTCCATCTGACCCCCACCACGTGTGGCACCCCGCCACAACCTACTGGTCTGGCCTTGGCGAGCTCCGAAAATCAACTTGCTTCATTCAAGCCCAAATCTCAACTAACTGTTTTTTTCAAATTCCAAAATCCTCAGCCCATCGCTTCCAGGCATGACGTCATTCACGTCCCTGGTCCTATTTCCTATCTGGGGTTTTTATTGTGACATCTGTGATTGTCATATCCGCCGCGCTCGCGTGAACACCTGCTCTCAATGTGTGCACCTAACTAACCCATGAACTAAGCCAAAAGGTTCTCAGCCTAACTAAACCGAAAGGCAAGATATATAAAATGAAAAATGATAATATAAAAAAAATCCCTCCGCAATTATATAACATTTATTCTTAAGTCTATTTTAAAGCAATAAAAATTCTCTTGAAACAAATCATTTGTCCTTGATATTGATTGTATTCAATGTTTTAACCTGAACCATCATAAATAATTATTTTAATTCATTAACTTTTATACCTTTGTTTTATTTTCATGCCTTAAAATCTTGATTTAGATAAATTTCACCAAGTGTTCATAATAATGTTATACAAAAAAAAAAAAAAAAAACATGGCTAATTATTTCAGACCTATGAAAATCATCCATAAAAAACCAAACAAAATCCTAACATGACTCGGATGAAGAGATTTCTGGCTGAAATAATATAACTAATCTTTAAAAATCTGAAATGTGTTTTACCCCCCATTTTTCAAAGAATATATTTTTGTTTCAACTTTATAGCTAAAGTTTGATAGCTAATCATTTTTTCTGTTTAATAATACAGCATCAAACCCAAAATTTGAACCCCATCTAAATTCTGTTTGGTTTTATGGCATATCAACACTTCTTGGTTATTTAATGCCAAATCCTGTGTATACATATACATAAAATATATAGGATTTGTAAACACATTTTGTTGCTGACATTTTTAAACAAGACTGAGCACTTTTTTTTCTTGCACACAGTTAAATGGTTTCAAGTATTGCTATTTAACACTAATAATTCTATTCAACATTACTCATTCGTTTGCACACAGTTAAATGATTCTAAGTATTGCTATGTATCAGTAACAATTCAATTAAACATCAGTCATTTTTTTACACACAGTTAAATTTACCAACAGTTCTATTTCTAACAATTCAATTTAGTATAAATCATTTGTTTGCACGCAGTTTAAATGTCAAACAGTTCTATTTGACCCAGAGATAGGACCCTATCAAGTGCTACCATTCGGGGCCAGAGTGGACCTGAGAACGATGGTAATGAAGGGGTACTTTGCATTCCCCAAAAGCTCCAGCATTACTGGAGCCTCACCATCAGATTGTTTAGTGTCATATCCAGGACGCTCATTGGGTGGGTGTTAGTCCTCTGCAAAGATGCAGTTGGTGTATTGTACAGCCCCAGCCAACTACGCTATCTAAGTTGTGTGTGTGTGACTGCATATACATATGTGGATCTGTGATCAGCTCTGCAAAACATTGAGTGATTAATATCAAAGATTCTTGTGATGACTGAGACAAGCACATAACCTGAATCAAAAACATAGTAAATACCAACTACCAACTAAATTTTAAATATGCATTAACTCATGGACATATGTACAAACATACACATACTGGTAAAAATACAATGTGTTTCAATCCATACATTCATGTGTTTTCATTTCAACCAACAACTTCGGACTGATAATACCTGGCGTTTATATGAAATACTAATGCCTTCAATAAGTTTCCAGACTTTTTTGTACAGGCATTTAAAATTGTCGTAGACTATTGAAAATTCACTATGTTATTGCTATACATCTGAGATGACTGACCAAGTTTTATGATTTTAGGTTCAAATGAACAGCTACAGCAGGAATTGAAATACACCCTACTGAAGCCTGATTGTCACAGCTGGTGAATTTCAAAAATGCAATCTGGATGTGAGGACACTTTAGAAGAATGATATGCAATAAAATTCTGTTTTAAACTTGGAAAAAATGCCACAGAAACGTATGGAATGCTTCAGACAGCTTTTCGACCATCTTGCATGAATCGAGCATCAGTTTTTGAGTGGCAGAAGAGATTCAAAGAAGGCAGGGAGTCTGTGAAAGATGATGAGAGGTGTGGAAGGAGTAAAGAAGTCAGAACACCAGAGTTGATTGGCCAAATAAATAATTTCATGGATAAGGACTGTCGTGTGTCTATAGAGACAATAAGTGCACAATTTGATGTCAGTGTGGGAACTATATACACAATTATTCGCGAGGAACTGAAGATGCGGAAGATTTGCGCCAAGTTTGTCCCAAGGGTGCTCAGAGAAGATCAGAAAGAAAGACATTGTCATGACAGCAGGGAGATGGTCAAGCTGATCAATTTAGATCCCGCAGTTCTTGATGCTCTGGTGACCTGCTATGACCCAGAGACCAAGAGACAGAGTTTCCAGTGGAAGCATGCTGACTCTCCCGAACCCAAGAAGGCCAGACAGAGCAAATCCACCCACAAACTTTTGATAATCCCTTTTTTTGACAGCACTGGCATGATCTACATGCACTGGGTTCCCACTGGACAGACAGTCAACAAGGAATACTATGTTGAGGTTTTAAGGGAGTTTAGGAAGAGATTCCATCAGAAGAGACAAGCACTCTTCAAATTGGGTCAGTGGCATTTCCACCAGGACAATGCACCAGTCCACAACTCCATCCTTGTCACAGACTATTTCACCAAGATGGGCATCAAGACACTTCCTCACCCTCCCTGTAGTCCAGACCTTGCTCCCTGTGACTTTTGCTTATTCCCTAAGCTCAAGGAAAAACTTAGAGGCTGTCGTTATGAGACAATTGAGGAGATGAAAGAAGCTGTAATGAAGGTCATTGACACGCTCACACAAGAGGACTTCAATGGGGGCTTCCAGAAGTTGTTGGAATGGTACAAGTGCATTGCAGCCAGAGGAGATTACTTCGAAGGGGACTAGAGTTTCATGTGTGTACTATCAATAAAAGTGCCCATACGAAAAAAGTCTGGAAACTTATTTAATGAGCCTTGTAGATACATATAGTAAATTATGTTAGAAATATGAACCCAATGAACACTGATGACCAAGAGTCACCATTGATTTAAACAGACTATAAGAATAAAATCTAACATTAGTACTAGCATTGTTTCTATCCTAAATGACAGGATTAGTATCATATTTTCTGATGACTGAAAAGGTTGTCACTTGATCTCAGATAGAATTTAAAACCCATTGGCCTAGGGGTTAGAGTGTTCGCCAATCGCCCGGGAGACCTGGATTCAATCCCAGGTCGAGTCATACCAAAGACTCAAAAAATGGTACTTGATGCCTCCTTGCTTAACACTCAGCATTACAAGGTACGGATCAAGGGTAAAGTAGAGCGATCCAGGGAAGGAGTGGCGCCCTCCCCTACACCTTGGTGTAGTAGCTATTGAAAAGGGAGCCTTCGGGTTACCCTCGACTATGGTCGCCAACTTTTATCAGGTAATGGAACGAAGTTGACAAACATATTTTAGGTTGCCACATTTATTATTGTATTTCTAAAGATGGCCAGCTTCTTTGTTTATCGGTAAAGTCTTCAACAATCACTTTAGGAAGAGGAGAAATTCGTTAAAATCATTTTCCAGTTACTTTTGAGGGCTCAATCTTACTAGGAGTGGGAGTCTAAATGTTATGTCTCACTTGAAAGGGCCGAGTTGATTGCTTAACACCTGAGTCATCTCTGAAGGGAAATAATGACAGACCTGAACAATTCTTACTAACAATTCATGGCTTGTATGGCTTTAACCAAAACTTGCAACTGATTTGTCTTGTTTTAAAAGAATCTAGACAATATGAGATTGAGTTGTTGAGCAGGCAAAACTGAGCAGGTCACAACTAAAGATAAACACAAAGTGATACAAAGAAAAGAAAATAATGAGGCTAAAGTGAGAGAGTAAATAAGAAGTCACTCTCTCTCTCTCTGAGTAACATTGAAAGATATCTCATATTATCATAAGAATATAAGTAAGTAAAGTTGGCGACCATAGTTGAGGGCTACCTGAAAGCTCCCTTTTCAATAGCTACTACACCGAGGTATAGGGGAGGGTACTACTCCTTTCCCTGGATTGCTCCACTTTACCCTTGATACGTACCTTATAATGTTAAGCAAGGAGGTATCAAGTACCATTTTTAAAGTCTTTGGTATGACGCGACCTGGGATTGAACCTCAGTCTCCCAGACCATTGGCGAACACTCAACTCATTATTCTACAAAGAGACTAAGTTATTGCTCAATAAAGGAAAATGTGACCCTGTAGGTGAGAACATTATCTATTTTATTCTTAAATGACTTTTTAATAAAAGATACTTAAGAGAGTAGGATTGATATTAATCCAACTTCTCATCAGGTAGGATTTGATACAAGGTCATTTTATAAAGAGGGAAGACATGCACAAATCAAGACTCATACACAACTTAAATGAGTAGGAAAACTAAAAAGATTCTGTTTAATCAAAGGCAAGACTTACCACACCAATCTTCATGGAAGATATTCCTTGTAGGTGGTGGCTTATCAACAGCTAAAGCATTGTTGACCAAACAAGCAGCAGCTATTACCTAAATAAAAAAAAAAATCAACAAAGACGAAAAGTTAATATTAAACAAAAAAATGAAACCAAAAGTTAAAAGATGATATTATTATTAGCCATAGTACCCATACTTTGCAACCAAAAAGATTTTTCAAAAATTTCTTTCAATTTGTAATCATGAAAAGAAAAAAAAAGAAAAAAAAAACACCCTGATCAATTTCAGTTTCAAACCTTTTTATACCAATACCCCCACTCCATATAACTTGAAGATTGATTGATTTTTAAAGGGATGGCAGTTCATTTAGAGTTATTTTATGCCAAGAGATTAGAAAATTGTATTCATTTTACATTCATATTCATATGTTTTGTATAGTTATTCTTAAGAATTTTTTGCAGAGTTATAAGATCTCAAGTATTCCTATCTAATACTAATAATTATATTGTTTCAAGCAATTATTTCTATTTAAAAATAATGTTTGCACACAGTTATATGGTTTCAATTAACTAATAATAATGCTTAGTAAATAATTATAGCTTCAAGTAATTATTCTTAACATAAATAGTTTACAGTTACATGGCATCAAGTATTGCTATCAAATACAGATAATTTTTATTGGCCTAATAGGTACAGTGTTCGCCAGTGGTCTGGGAGACTGGGGTTCAATCTCCAGATCCAGTCATACCAAAGACTCAAAAAATGGTACTTGATGCTGCCTTGCTTAGCACTTAGCATTAAAAGTACAGATCAAGGGTAAAGTGGAGCAATCCAAGGAATGGAGTAGAGCCCTCCCCTACACCTTGGTGTAGTAGCTATTGAAAAGGGAGCTTTCAGGTCACCCTCGACTAAGGTCACCAACTTTACTTACAACTTATTTGACCCATAGACGGGATCCTAACAAGTACAACCACTCTGGAAGCAGAGTGGACCTGAGAGTAATGGCAATAAAGGAGTACATTCCCTAGATCTCCAGAACTGGAGCCTTGCCATCAGATGCAGTTTGGTATCATACTCACGACCCCATTTTTTTAACCTGGGGTGGGGGAAAATCTTGTCCCTCTTTAGGAGAGACACTCAGTGTATTTTATTTCAATTTGCTTTAATTTCCTTCTTATAGTTTAAGAACTTCTTTTTCAGACTTCTTCATTACGCTATTCAACAGCATGTAAATAAGTGATGAAAAAAATGTTAATATGATAAAATTCTGTTTTACCTCATTTTGATGAGTCTTTGGATTTGGTAAAGTTCTCAAGTTGAGGGTCATTACAACCAAAGGCGGAATAGGTAATGATTCTTTAACAACAGAGAGATCCTGTAAATTCTTTACCATGGCCTAAAAAAATAAAAAAGATAGAAAACAAAAAAATACAATTGAAAAACAATTACAAAAAAAAAAAAAAAAAAAAAATGATGCTATACAATCTTTCTACTCCTCCTTCATTTCTCATTTGGTCTTGTTAAGCTTACTAAAAAATTATTCCGAGATAAAAGATCACCAGCTATTTACTAATATTTAATGTCAACAGTGATAAGTTGATTGGTTGGTTTTTATGGCATATCAACCCTTCTAGGTTATTTAATGCCAAATCCTCTTTATACATCTTTATATTAAATATGTATGATTTGTAAATACATTTTGTTAATTACACTTTTCAATGAGCCTGAACTTATTCATTTTGCACTCAAATGATTTCAAGTATTTCTATCTAATACAAATAATTCTATTTGCTAATAATTATTTGTTTGCAATCAGTTAAATAGTTTCAAGTATTGCTATGTAACAGCAACAATTTAACGTCAGTCATTTGTTTGCACAAATTTAAATAGATATACATATATGACTTGTAAGTGACTAGTTTGTTGGTAATTTTATTTTTAAATGAGTTAGAACTAATTTATTTGCACACTAGAATTACTATTGTTTCTACACAGTTAAATGGTTTCAGTTATTGCTATCGAACACTAATAATTCTATTGATATTAATCTTTGTTTTCAGACAGTGAAGTGGTTACAAGTATTGCTATTTAACACTAAGCATTTTATTCAACACTATTCATTCATTTGCACACAACTAAATGGTTCCAATTATTGCTATGTCATGCTAATAATTCAATTTAGACACATAGTTAAAGAATTTTAAGTATTGCTATTTCACAATGCTAATTCTATTAAACATTACTCATTCATTTGCACACAGTCAAATGGTTCCATGTTTTGCTATATAATATCAATAATTCAATTTAGGCACACAGTTAAAGAATTTTAAGTATTGCTATTACTAATTCTATTCAAAATTACTAATTTATTTGCACACAGTCAAATAGTTTCACGTTTTGCTATGTATCAGTAACAATTCAATTAAACATCAGTCATTTGTTTACATACAGTTAAATGTAAAAACAGTTCTATTTCTAACAATTCAATTTAACACAAGTCATTTATTTGCACATAGTTTAAATGTCAAACAATTCTATTTGACTCAAAGATGAGACTCTATCAGAGGTTACCACTCCAAGTTAGAGTGGACCTGGGAGGAATAGCAATGAAAGGGTACTTCACATTCCCTGAAGCTCCAAAACTGGAGCCAAACCATCAAATGGTTTAGTGTCATATCCAAAGCACTCATGGGAGGGAGGATAGCCCTCTGCAGAGATGCAGTCAGCGTATTCTACAGTTCCAGCCAACTGGGCAGTTAAAAAAAATGACTAATTACTTTCTAGACTGACTTCATGATATAAATGTGCTGCTAATAGTTTTACAATAGAAATGATTTGAAAATCAAGTCAGCAAAGAGATGACAAACACTTGTTTGTCACTTGATCTTATCATCTAAAACTCAACTCCAAGATTTTTTTTATTTAACGCTCTCTCAATTTGAATCTGACTGTCGACAGGCAATGAAATAAGCTCTCATGCCTTTTTCTGTTTGATCTGCTGGAGACTGATTCTGACCCACCATCTGTCAATCAAACCTACCAAATGCTCATGACATTTGATAATGTAGCATTAGTTATTTCTCCATCATGTTTTATATCTTGTATATAAACGAGTTACTCTGAAAAATTTTCTTAAATCTAAAATAAAAATAACAACTTACCTCCATTTTACACCAACTGAAAGGTGGATTAGGAATTTCTAAAAAAGAAAAAAAAAATTATAAAAAGTTAGTTTAGAATTAACAAAAGTAGAAAACAAGAAAAACATTTTTCCCTTTTCAATAAACAAGGTGTTTTCAAAAAGTCTCAAGACTGAAGCAGTTTTTACCAAGACAGAAAAGAACAAGGAATGAAGCATTAATTTTCTTCAAAATAGTGCTTTTAACATTCTTATCCCTTTGACACACACACTCAGGTTTTATTAGTTGATGCACTTCTGAAACTCTTTTTTTGATTTGGTGCGAAGGTAAATTTTGATATTTTTTAATGTCCTTAAATCTTAGTCTTTAGATGGCATATCAACCTTCATGAGTAATTTAATACCAAAGCTATAATTGTTAAAGAACAATAATGGTACTATTTAATTCATTGCTAGGAGGATAAGGGAGTCTATACTTTTCCCAAGAAGCATTAGTCCAAAAGTAAGCGTAACTGAACGTTGAACTTATTTACTATAATGTCACAGTCCAGCATTTTAGTCATTACACCACTGTGACATCCCTAGATGAACTTATAGTTTGATTGATTGATGAATTCATTTTAATGGCATGTCAAACCATCAAGGGTGGTTGGTTATTTGGTTTTACTGCATATCAACCCTTTACAGCTCATTTAACACCAAATTCAATTTCAAATAATTCAGTTTAGCATAAGTATAGTTTTCGTTAACACAGTTAAATGTAAAAAACAGTTCTATTTCAAACAATTCAGTTTAGTATAATTACACTGTTTAGTTCTATTTCAAACAGCTCAGTTTAGCACAAGTATGCAGTTTCAATGTCAAAAACAGTTTTATTTCAAACAATTCAGTTTAGCATAAGTATACAGTTTAGTTCTATTTGACCCATAGATAGGACCCTATCAGGTGCTACCACTCCTGGTCAGGACGCTTGTGGGGGGTCTTACTCCTCTGCAGAGAAGCAGTCAGTGTATTTTACAGCCCAAGCTGATTGGGCAAAACCCATCTAGTTATTTAATGCCAAGAGATTTGAGAACTGCATATATTGTAGATTTCTATTTACATTTTTGTATAGTTTCTTAAGTGTTTTGCACATGGTTATACATCAAGTATTCCTAACTAATACAAATAATTTTCAAACAGTCCTCTTTGACCCACAGATGAGATCCCAACAGATCTATCTGACCCATAGATGAGACCCTAACAGATTTATCTGACCCATAGATGAGACCCTAACGGGTACTACCACTCCAAGTCAGAGTGAATGAAGAGTAATGGCAATGAATCTCCAAAAATGGAGCCTCACTATCAAATGCAGTTAAGTGTCAGATCCAGGACCCCTTTTTTTGGCTGTTTTACTTCTCAGTAAGAAACAGCATATTCTAAGTCCTGCCAACAGGGAAAAATTTTCAGTTTAGGAGTTTGAGTTTGAGTTTGAGTTTTGTTTAACGGCATATCAAC
The DNA here is from genome assembly GCA_963585895.1 of Sepioteuthis lessoniana. Taxonomy (NCBI): domain Eukaryota; kingdom Metazoa; phylum Mollusca; class Cephalopoda; order Myopsida; family Loliginidae; genus Sepioteuthis; species Sepioteuthis lessoniana. The sequence goes on along the minus strand of OY757917.1, from coordinate 7,461,982 downwards.
CCCTGTGGGTCATTTAATGCCAAAAAGGTTATTTTTAATTTCAGTCATTAAAATAGCGGTTCTATAGAGATGTTTGGTTATATCTTACTGAAAAAGTTGCTTTTTTTTAGAAAATTAAAAATGTTTTCAGGGTTTGTATTCTTAAAGATGTCCCTCAGGTTTCTTGCTTGATAGTATTTAGTGCGGATATGTTTAAGGTTGTTACAATTTAGAAGGATATGTTTGGTTGTGAGTTGTACTTTGCATGATGGGCACACTGGGGCATCCTCCCCTTTTAACAGGTGTGAATGAGTAATGTGGGTGTGCCCAATACGCAATCTGGCAAGTATTACTTCTTCTCTTCTGTTACTTCTGTAGCCTGTTGGCCACTCTCCGATAGCTTCTTGTATTTCATGGAGTTTGTTTTGGGTCTGATTGTCCCATGATTTCTGCCATTTGTCTGATATAAATTTCTTTATGGTTGGTTTTAGATCTGTATATGGGATTTTTGATTTGCACATATCAATTTGAAGAGCTTTTTTTGCAGCTTTGTCTGCTTTTTCATTTCCTTGGATGCCAATGTGACTTGGTATCCAGGTGAATATGATGCTATTATTTTTAGAGAGGGAGTTTAGTTTGTTTAAGAGCTTTGTAATCAAGGGGGATGATGTATCTCTGTTCTGTAGTGCTAGCAGGACTGATTTGGAGTCTGTGTATATGATAAATTTGGAAGCTTTATGATCTGCTATGATATTCATAGCTAGATCAATGGCTGTGGTTTCTGCACTGTAAATTGAAGCTTCATTAGGTAGGCGTTTTAGGGTTTCTTTTTTTTGAGAAATAGCAGCACAGCCTACTTTTTTTCCTTGTTTGGATCCGTCTGTATAGATGTGATAGTGATCTGGGAACTTATTTTGTATTTTTATGAGTTTCTCTTGATAAGTGATGGGGTGTGTTTTTATTTTGGGTAACTTAGCCAGTTCTAAGTTTATAGTTGGTTGCCTTATGGTCCATGGTGCCGTTTTGGAGAGTATGGTATGGTGTACTATTTTAGTGTTGATTTTGATTTCGTTGAGGAGGTCACTTATTCTTAAGCTAAAAGGTCTGATTTTTGGGGGGTTATTTTGATACAGGTTTTCATATTTTGTTTTGCCGGTATAGTCATAAGCAGGATTTTGTGGACAGGAGATGAGTTTGATGTAGTACTGTAGTGCTAATTTTTGTCTTCTTAAATAGAGAGGGGGTTCGTTTGCTTCTATGTATAGACTTTCCTTTGGGGAAGTATTAAAGGCTCCTAAAGTAAGGCGAAGTCCTTGGTGGTGTATTGTTTCCAGTCGTTGTAAGTAGGATTTTCTGGCTGCTCCGTATATGAAGCAGCCATAGTCAAGTTTTGATCTTATTAGAGATCTATATAGCTTGATAAGTGTCTTTCTATCAGCACCCCAGTCTGTGTGGGCTATGGCTCTCAATAGTTGCATGGCTTGATTGCATTTTATTCTTAGCTTTTTTATATGTGGGATAAAGGATAGTTTAGAGTCAAAGATAATGCCAAGGAATTTATGTTCATCTGTTATGGGTATTTCAGTGTTATTTAATGTAAGTTTAGGGTGGTTGTGCATCTTGTGGATTTGACAGAAGTGTACACATTTTGTTTTACTATTTGAAATTGTAAATCCATTTTCTGTGGTCCATTTTTCGATTTTATTTATGCATTGTTGTACTTTCCTTTCTATGGTTGTCATGTTTTTTGAATTATAGCAGATGAGGAAGTCATCTACATATAATGACCCTTTGATTTCTGGAGGGAGGCAGGATGTTATGCTGTTTATTTTTATTATAAATAGGGATACTGATAAAATACTGCCCTGAGGAACTCCCACCTCTTGTGGCTTCGAATCAGAGTATGTGCTGCCAATCAGTGTCCTGAAAGATCGGTCTTCAAGAAAGTTTTGGATGAAGATGGGAAGTCTACCTTGTAACCCAAAGTTTTTAAGGTCTTTGAGAATTCCGTATGGCCACGTTGTGTCATAGGCCTTTTCAAGATCAAAAAAGACTGCCACTAGGTGTTCCTTTTTTATGCATGTTTCTCTGATTAGAGTTTCTATATGAACCACCTGGTCCATTGTGCTTCTTTTTGTTCTGAATCCTGCTTGTAGGTTTGAGAGCAGTTTATTTGATTCGAGAAACCATATTAGTCTTTGGTTTATCATCCTTTCTAAAGTTTTGCATGCACAACTAGTTAGGGCTATGGGCCTATAGCTGGTGGGATTTGTTGGGTCTTTTTGTTTTTTGAGGATGGGGATGATTGTAGCTTGCTTCCATAAAGTAGGGATATTGCCTGAGATCCAGATATTGTTATATATGTTTAGGAGATATTTCTGGGAAATTGAAGGTAATTCTTTAAGAAATGTGTAGTGGATTTCATCTGGACCAGCAGCTGAGTTATTGGATTTGGATAATGAATTTTGGAGTTCATCTAGGGTGAAAAGTTGGTTGTAGCATTTAGTATCGTCAGAGTTGAACTTTATTTTGTTCTTTTCTTCTTTGATTCTGATGGAGTTAAATTTGTTGGAATATTTTTTGGTAGATGATGCTTGGGCAAAGTTTTCTGCCATCAGATTAGCTATTTGTTTTTCATTCAAAGCTTTTGTGCTTCCTTGGGAGAGATGATTTATAGGAGTGTGGACAGTTTTATTTGATATTTTCTTTACAAAGTTCCAAATTGTTTTGGGATTAGTATTTGAGTTTATTTTTGCAGTGAAGTTTCTCCAGGAGGACCTTTTAGCTTCTTTAATTGTGCGTCTAGTTTTAGCTCTTTGTTGTCTATATTTGTCTAGATTTCCTGATGAAGGGTTGGTTTTAAATTTCCTGAGGATTCTTTGGCGTTCTCTGATCATAGTTTTGCACTCCTCCGTAAACCAGGGATTGTTATGTTTTGGGGATGTTGTAGTTTTAGGTATGGTTTTGTTTGCTATATTAATTAGGGTGTTTGTGAAATGTATTATAGGTTCTTCTTGGTTTATATTTGTTTCTGGGATTAGGGTGTCAAGGCATAGTTTTTTGTAGGCTTGCCAGTTTGCTTTTTTGAAATTCCATCGTGGGGTTTTTGAGACTGTTTGTGGGTCTGATTTTCCTGGTTTAGTATTTTCTATTATGATTGGAAAGTGGTCACTGCCGCAGGAATCTTCATATACCCTCCAGTTATATTCTATAAAGGTGGCTGGATCACTGAGTGTTAGATCTATAGCAGAGAATGTACCTGAGGATGAGCTTAGGTGGGTTTGAGCTTTCCGATTGTGGAGACATAGGTTGTTGTTATTAATGATTTTTTCAAGGGTCTGACCTCTTTTGCTCGTTGTCCTGCTTCCCCACAAAATGTTGTGGCTATTGAAATCTCCCATCAATATATATGGCTTAGGGAGTTGATTTATTAAGTTATTTAGCTGTTCTTCGTTTATAGGATCTTGAGGTGGAATGTATATAGAGCAGATAGTGGTGGTTTTGTGTAAAGTTGCTGAAATTGCTACTGCTTGTAGGGGGGTGCTGATGTTGATTTTGCTTTGGGGAATGTTTTTCCTTATTAGGATTGATACACCACCCGAAGCTCTTAGTCCCGTGTCATGTATATAGTCATATTGCTCATAATTTTTCATGTTTGTTTTATCATTGCTTTTTTTGAATGTTTCTTGGAGACATATAATGGTAGGATTTTGTTCAGTTATTAACAGCTGGAGTTCGTTGTAATTTGCCTTGTAGCCACGACAGTTCCATTGGATTATCTTGTGGGTATTTTGGTATTTGGCCATAACTATTTATGCAGTGTGTGTCTTGGGTTTAGGGTGTACTATTTAATTTTTGTATTTTCGATTTTAGGTGTCGAGTCCATTTCGGTTTCCATACTTTCTATGTTTCTGGATTTATTTTTGGTTTTTGAAGGGGTGTGTTGAGTAGGTTTTTGTTTTTCTTCTTTTTCTCTGGTTCTTGAGGTTGATCGGTTTCTGTTTTTGATAGTTAGCGTTTCATTTTTTTGGCTAGAGGTTGAAGGGATGTTTTTTGATTTGTCAGTTGGAGTTAGTTGTACATTGGGTATAATGGTTTTAAGGGTTTTGATTAGTTCATGTAGGTCGTTTATTAAATTTGTTAATTCTTCTTCTATTTTTGTTGTTTTTATTTGTGTTTTTGCTTCGTTTTCTACTTGGTTTGAGGGAGTCCTGGTTACCTGAGAGAAAGTTAATTTGTTAAAGGGATTTTCTACGAGTCTTCTTGCTTCAGGGAAGGTAATGTTTTTGGTGATTTTCATTTTGATAATTTCCTTTTCCCTTTCCCAGATTTTGCAGTACTTTGAGTCTGCTCTATGATTCCCTTTGCAGTTGTTGCAGTTTAGACTGTTTTTGCAGGATTCCTCTATGTGATTTGGTTCCTGCTCTCCACATTTGACACACACTTGTTTTCTTGTGCAGTGCTGCTTCAAGTGTCCATATTTCTGGCAGTTATGACATCTTCTGGGATTTGGGATGTATGTCTCAACTTTCACCACTGTATAGCCTATTTTTATTTCTAAAGGGGGTTTTGGGTTATTAAAGGTTAGAATGTAGGTATTGGTTTCAATTATTTCGTTTTGTTTTTTGATTGTTATTCTTTTGATGTCTATTACATTTTGTTTTTTTAGTTCATTTTTAATTTCCATTATTGAGCATAATGATAGCTCTCCATTTCTTATCACCCCTTTAGAGGTGTTTAATCTCTCATGGGGGTAAGCTTTTATATCGATGTTGTGGATTTTTTTTTGCTTTAATATTATTTCGGCTTGTTTTTTTCCTGTCACCTCTATAAGGATGGTTCCATTCTTCAAGTTTTTTACGGTTTTGGGTGATATTAGAGCTGAAATACATTTTTCTATGATGAAGGGGGATATTTTTGTTAGCGGTAGTTTTTCTTTTGATTCTAGAATGATGAACCTTGGATATGGCTCATCATTGTCTGAATCACATTCAATATGGGGTCTTTTTGCTTGGGTTTTTGTTTTAACAGAAGCCATAAAAGTGTTGGATGAGTTTCACTGAACATGCTCCCCACCCACCTCGGAGCCCCATATGGGGATGTGCTTAGGGGGAAACCCATTCGCCTAGCAACACCAAGGCTACATGTTCAGTATACTCATGCTGGTGATAGACGAATTAATTTTTTGTCCCTGGGTTTTTGTTCCCAAGATAACTACTTCCCCAGGGACAGAAAGGACTACGAGTCTTTCCACAGCATGATTGACCCTACAGCCATCGTCCTCATTTAGATTTAAAAAAAAACAAAAAAAAAACCCTAAAAATCTAAGAGAGTACTGTCATGACCAGCCGATTGATCGGATCGGGCCTCTCCGACCGCCCGTCTAGCCCAGTAAGGGCCAAAGTGGTGTGTTGCAAGAGACTTGACCACTCGATTTTCAGGCCAAGTACTGCTCAACCACCAGGATCCCGTCCTTAAGCATCACGGGTCGCCACCCACGGCCAACAGGTAGCCTCGTTGGGGAGGTTTTACCCCTCTGCAGAGGTGCAGTCAGCGTATTCTACAGCCCCAGCTGACAGGGCGATTCAGTTTAGGAAACAAGAAAAAGTCAAAGTTATGTCCAGTGAGTAGAGACTTATTACACTTGTACAATCCTGTTTTAACAAAAAAAAAAAAAAAAAATTTCATTCAAAAAATATCAAAACAGACTTCATAATTTTTTTCAAAATTGGACCCACCTAGACGTCTAAATATCATCTAAGTTCTAAATTTGAAAAAAAAAAAAAAAAAAAAAAAAAAAAAAGCTTCAGTTTCAATACTTTTTTTTTACACTACATACATACAAAAATTTGATCATTTTAAATTGAGTTTCCATGTCATAGTGGCTAACATGTTGAGCAGCAGTAAGTTGGTTTGAATTCCAGTCACTCTATTCATTCACTTTTGGACTAATACCCTTGGGAAAGGTATGAATCCCCTTATCCCCCCCACCACTTATGGATTAAATAGTATCACTACTGTTCTTATTCAAGAATGGTTTTGGCATTAAATAACCCATGATGGTTGATATGACATTACGCAAAGCAAACCAATCCTTTTAATACACATTTAATATACATAGACAATCCTGAAACATAATATTAAAAAAAAGAAATTCATTTTGCTTAATTTATCTGTTCAAAAATTTTTAATTCCCAAATTCTGGTTGATTATTTTATAAGCACACAATATGTTTAAGACCAACTGAAATCAAAGTCTGAAAAGTAAAATACAAATATTTACTAATCCAACATGTTTAATATTGTTCAAATAAAATATGGTATGTTACTAGCACTACTATGGTACCTTTCTATGTAAATGCCATGAAGATCTATGAATTTGGCATGTCAGTACATGAGCACTTAGAAATACCCTCCTCAAAGAACATATCCTCCAGTCAGTTCTTTTTAAATACAACAAGAAGATATATATATATATACACACACACACACACACACACTTGTATTCCAACTTCTTTGACGATTGCATGGACAGTCGACTAAAGAAGATCAAGTTTCACAACCATATTACAAAGTTTGTGCCATTTATAATCTTGAATCAAAAATTCTACATGGTGAAACATTATCAAGAGTGCATGTTGAAATTTTGGTTCAAGGTAACGGGGTGTCCTCAGGGTGTAATGGTTAAAGCAATGGACTGCGAAATCGTAGTTAGCAAGTTCGAACTCCAGTCACGCTATTACATTCACTTTCGGACAAATACCCTTGGGAAAGGTATGAAACCTCTTATCCTCCCAGCTATGGTACCACTGCTGTTCTTCTAGAAGGATGGGAGAAATGCATTAATCTCAATGGTGATTACAGGAGAAAGTAGCTGGTAACATATACATAATGTTTTATTTGAATAATGATCAATATGGTGGATTATAAAATGTTTACCGGACATTGGCCTAGCGGTTAGAGTGTTCGCCAATCGCCCGGGAGACCTGGGTTCAATCCCAAGTCGAGTCATACCAAAGACTCAAAAAATGGTACTTGATGCCTCCTTGCTTAACACTCAGCATTATAAGGTACGGATCAAGGGTAAAGTGGAGCAATCCAGGGAAAGGAGTAGCGCCCTCCCCTACACCTTGGTGTAGTAAGCTATCGAAAAGGGAGCCTTCGGGTCACCCTCGACTATGGTCGCCTACTTTACTTACTTATAAAATGTTTGTAACTTACTTTTTGGGCATTTCTTGTATATTTACAGTTAAAAGGAAAGTGAAATCAAAATTACAAATGAAAAAAAAAAATTCAAATTCAAAAAGTTAAATTCTAATTTAGAAATAATGGCTACACATCATTTGGGGGGGAAAAAGAAAAAAAAATCTATAAAAAGAAAAAAAAAAAAAATCTATGAAAAGAAAAAAAACTCACGAGGATTTTTCAAGTCCAACCAACAAGGCCCTTTCATCTGTCGATCAATTAGCAAAATTTCAAGACTGAAATAAAGTTTAATATTTTTAGGTATAACAGAATCACAATTTTTAAGAGGAACATCATTCTTATATTCATCATCAAACATAATTATAATCTTATATCTATTATAATAATTAACAAATAAAAATCTTATATATTAACTATACTAATCATACTCTTAAACTTATCAAAATCATAACTTTATATTAATCCTAATCAAAATCTTACAATACTCACTAAACTTATAATTCTTCATTATAGTGATAATTAAAATAATCATAATCTTATATCCATTATGATCATAATATATAATGATCATAATAGATATAAGATAATACTTATAATTAAAAATCTTATAATAATGAATCTTATTAATCACATTAAAAAATCTAATATTTATAATTATAATTAAAATTTCGTATTTATTATATCTTAATAAAAAATCTTCAAGTAATAAATGAAAATTTTCACTTAATTATAATAATCAATCTTATTTTTATAATTTATATAATCATATATTTGTTACAATATTTATAATAATCATAAACTTATATTAATAAAAATTTTATATTTAGTATAATATAATCTTATATGACAACAAAAAACATTTTTTTTTTTTTCCTCCTCACAAGTTTTTCACATCATCATTAACTGATGAGTGTTCACTGGAGTCAGAGTGACAGCAAGACTCCTCAAGTCACCAGGACTCTTCTCAATATTCTAGCCGCTCTCAACAATGCTGTTGTTTAGATGGTCTCAATTTGTCCTCCAATTTCCAACTCTTCCAGCCCCCTTTCCTAGCCTTAGGGGACTATTCCAAGTACTCCAACTACAACTAGTACCACCATCACTTTCATACTCCACAGCTTTCTTAGTACTCTAGCAAGGTCCAAGTAATTGTCTCTTTTTACTTTCTTTGATTTTCACTTTGTCGTTTGCTGGGATGGTAAGTTTTCTTATTTTTTATCAATTAGCCCTAGGTCCTGCCCTTCTGACCGAGATTAGGTGATCTGTTTGTATCTCAAAATCCCAGAGAATTTTAGGCATCTCATTTCCCAGGACAGATGATGATGATAATAATAATAATAATCGTCAGTAGTAGTAGTAGTAGTAGTAGTAGTAGTAGTAGGAGGAGGAGGTCTCATTACTATTTCTTTTAATTACAATGCACAAGATGAAGACACTCTTCATTATCTTGCTTAACTCCTAGAAGCCAAAAAAGCCAGTATTTGTATCATACTGCCATCTAGAAGTACATAGTACTGAACAGAGAATCCTCATTTTTACACCAGCATTGCCTATAAAATACTGTTATTTAATTAAATAACAGATAACAACATTTTATATTTTCAGTTATTTTTCAGTCATGAACTCAAGGTGAGTAGAAGCCATGGTTGGCAGAATGAATAAACTACATGCTTTTAATACAGTTGAAAGAAGAGGAAGAAAGAGACATCTTAAACTTATAAAATGAAGGTAATTCGAGAGGGAGGAGAAAGGATTAAGAAAGAAAAAAATGAGGGAGGAAAGAAGAGAATAGAGATTATATACCTAATAATATCCTTTTTGATATAATGTTCCCCAAGAACTAAAAAATATCATGATATCTGGTTTAGAAAAAAAAATTAACTTTTGATAGAATAATAACAGGTGTACTTATATGTATTTACCAAACCACTTCACCATGACTAGGATATGACACAAGGTCAATTTTTTTTTTTAAATAGAGTTTAACAAGTTTGAATTCAGAGTTTTTCTTCTCCTAGACCAGTTGCCATATCAAGGTTAATAAGCCCAGTCTGCCCTATTATTTACCCACAACTGGAGGGAGAATAGTTAGATGCATACCTTTCTATTAGCACTCTGGGAAATGCAAACTGTCACATTCAAGATTTGAAATTGGGTTACCATGTCCTTTTCCTATGATGATGATGACCGTAACATCATAATCGCCTCCACAAAGTGTACTTATTTATAGGTGTATGTATGTATGTATGTATTCACCCAACTCCTCTGCTATGAGCAGGATATGACACTAGGTCAATATTTAATTATATGGTTTCAAGTAATTATTTCTATTTCATAAAAGTAATTTGTTTGCACACAGTTATATGGTTGCAAGTAATTAATAATAATCTTTAGTAAACAATTAGAGCTACAAGTAACTATTCTTAATACAAATAATTTAGTCATATGGCATCAAGTATTCCAATCAAATACAAATAAATTTCAAACATATCTATTTGACCCATAGATAAGACACAACCAGATTGTTATACTGTTGTATAGTATACTGTGTTGTTATTAACAATGAGGAACACGTATGTATATAAAAATATAAGATTATATTTTTATTTTTGGCGATGATACTTGTGTGGAGCAGAAAAGCAATCGCAGAGAGTTTGCGCACATGAAGGAGTTGTCGGGAGACAGAAGAGCCAGTGAACAACTGACTTTGGCTGAAATTTGGGAACTTACATAGTCTACAACTCTCACGTGACCTGCAGCAATTCCTCTTTTTCGTTAACCATGGTTATGCCCACATCTCACTTCTTTGCTTTCCATTGGTTATGTTGTCAGCTTCCCATTGGGTACTTGCCCAAGCCCGGTTCTGTGGGCATACGCATCTGCCACTATCACCGAATTCAACCACGGCCACAGGTCAAGGTGATATTCCGATATCTTTGACCGGATGCACCTGTTTCAACATCCACCGTATTCACAGCACCTGTGGGCATGGTGACATTTCGGCAATCACCTTGTTGATATTATCCTTGAGCAGATGCAGCTATCTCAACATCCACTGATACACAGCACCTGTGGACATGATGACATTTCGGTGATCACGCCGGTCTTATCAATCTATCTGTCAACAACATCCACCGTATTCACACCCGCAGGTCACGTTAATATATTACAATACTCAAGGTTTTGACTGCAGTACTCTCTTGCCTTCTTTAGGTGTATTTTGTCATAGTAATTTTCAAGGAACTTCAAACCAAACACTTTATTCTGTCCCCAGGGGGAATATTCTAAGGCATAAACAGCAGAATGAGAATAGTCTACCCCAATAGATAAAATAAAAGATTAAGTGCACAATTCCAAGAAGCTTACAGACTAAAACAAAATATACCTGAAGAAGAATGGAAGATATAACTTCCAAGACAAGAGTAGAAATGATATAAATACTAATTATTAAATAGTACTTTTTCTATTTTAATCTACATATACAGCAATTAAAAAGGATATTAATTTTTTGTTCAAGACAATTTTAGAAACCTCATAATTAAAGAATTTATAAAAAAATTTGCTTACCCTGAAGTATTTGTCCCAAAAACATGACTGAATGTTTCTCCCTTGAGGTTATTAGGTAACATTTGCATATCAAACTGGAAAAAAAAAAATTTAAATAGTTATTTGCTCAATTTTGATCTGAAATTTTTTAGTATACGTTTCATCAAAGTAAATAAAGTGCATTGACAAATTTTGTTGCAAAGTATATCATTGTGGTGTAAAATAAATAAATTTTTCATCGTTAAGTTGGGCCATTATTGAACAAATTGAAATGTATAAACACACACAAATGTAAACAGAAATATACATACATACATAGACATTAGCCCAGTTGACTGAGGCTGTAGAATATGCTGAATATATCTCTGCAGTGGGGTAAAGCCCCTCTCACTCACACACACACACACACACACACACACAAAACAAGTATCCTGGATATGCAACTAAACTGCATCTGATGGTGAGGCTCCAGTCCTGGAGTTTTGGGGAATGTGGAGTACCCAATCATTGTCATTACTCACTGAGTGGTAATACCTGTTAGGGTCCATCTATGGGTTAAATAAAACTAATCATTTACTGTACTGGAAACAATCTAACAGTGTGCAAACAAATGATTAATATTAAACTAAACCATTAGTATTAAATAGCAATACTGGAAACTATTTAACTGTGTGCAAATAGAACTATTAATATTAGCAATAGCATTTTTAGTTAGGAAACAATTTAACTATGTGCAAATAAAAGAGATCTGGCTGATTAAAAAAGTATTACCAACAAACCATTCACTTGAAAATCATAAATGTATAATCAGGACTTGGCATCAAATAACCATCAAGTGTTGATTGTCATTAAACCAAGTTACCTAACCTAACAAATACCCATACAAACACACACATATTATAAATATTGCACACACATACACGTATATTGACACACACACACACACACACAAACAAACAATGGTCATTCAATAAATAAAAGGATTTTTTTCATAACTGTAAACTCTGCATTGCTTGGAATTGGTTTACAGCAAAAACTGTTTTAATCATGCAAAAACATTTTGAGGTTATTCAAAATGGTGGCAAATCAAACAAAATGCTCTAGCCTTGAGCAGCAGTCAGTTATCAAAATTTTACTGGCTGAGAAGTCTAAACTAGGTGAAATGTATAGAAGAATATGCAATGTGTACAAAAAAGTATTTTTTAGCCATAAAAATGTTCACATATATATTTTCATTTGTACATACAGACATATATATCTTAATATGCACATACAGACATATATATTTTAACATGTACATACGGACATACAGACATATATATTTTAATAGATACATATATATATTTTAACACACACATACATACATACATATAAATTTTAACACATACATACATACATATATATTTTAATACATACATACATACATACATATATATTTTAATACATATATACATATTCTAACACACACACACTTTCTAATATATACATACATATACAAATGTATATTGTCTGAGATTTCAAAGTGGTGTTAGGAGTTAAAATTCAAATGACATAAAAAAATATATAAATAAGTCAATAAATCTCACCCCCCCATACCAGTTACTGATGTAAGAATATTAGGAAATGTAATTAGTATCTATCCCCAAAAATATAAATAAAAAGTATAAATACAGACAGATTTTAAACTTTCAACTGAGAATTCAGATATGAAGAATGTCTAAATGTTTACATTTTAACTGCTACAGAAGCGTAGTAGTATCACAAATTTGGATGTAAGACCAACCCACTAAACTTGACAAAAGAAAAAAAAGAGTTATGTGGACTTATAAGTTAAAACTTACACAGTTTAAAAATATAAGTGTATAGGAGCTTCACTATTATTCCCTTTCACAAGTTTTAATCTGAAGAAAAAGAATTAAGACAGAAATAATGAATTAAAGTAGGTAGAATTAAAACAAAAAATTCCACCAAAATAAAAATATCTCATTCGTACCAGAAAACCCTGAATCAATTCCACCAGAATCGTTTTTTTCAAATCATAACGGTAGAATCAGATAATCCCACATGTAACTGAGCGAGGTAAAATAAAATAATTAAGAAACACAAGGGGGCTTCTACCCATTTTTTTTTCTCTTGCCTTCATGACCTCTTGGATATCATGCCCGGGTTTGTAACTAGATAACAGTCTCTAGGGGAGGAGAGTACTTTATAAGCTACACACACATAAAGCAAAGGAAACTATGAGAAGCAGTAGGGTGGATGTGAAATAAGGTGTGCTTCACCAAATGCCAAGAGGAAGAACTTTAATGGTCAACAGTCAGGATTAAATTGTTCAATCAGGAAATATACTGCAACTCATCTTTAAAGGTAACATCTCTTAAGGACAAAAAAACCCCAAAAAGCTAACAAGACTACCATGACTCTAATCCAAACCGGATCATCCTTCACAGAGGTCAATAAGGGGTACATTCAGCTGAAGTTGGAGCCCTGGTCCCAGTGTTAAAAAAATCAAATAGAATTTAAATCCAAACCCAACTAACTTAGATGAAAAAAAAAACATTCTTAAGATTCCAACTTCTAAGATTAGGACTTTAAACACCAGCTACATGTGCTTAGAGCATTTGCAGCTAAGCACAATATAAACATTATATGCATGCAAAAACTTAGATATCATTATTAGTGAGTTAGAAATGAAATACCATGATGCCAATAATTGGTTAGACAGACATTTGTCTCAGCATCAGCATGGAAAAAAAATACCACTATAAGTGGTGTACAAATGTTTCTCAGTCCTCATGCCTTATAATCACTAAATAGCATAGAGAAAATCCAATCAAGAATTGTGTGTGCTACATTTAATGGCAAACCCTGCATAACAATTGTCTCTTGCTAAAGTCCCATCAATGGCATTGATGAATCAGATATTACAACCTTCAACAATGGACTATCTTCCCTTGCTCTACACATTCCCAATCACAATGTTCTAATCATCAAGAGACATGAATGTAAAAATAGGCAAAGATAGAAATAAATTCTGCTTACAACAATATTCCAAATAGAAATGGCAAACATCTAGCATATTTTTCTCTTGAGAATAGTCTTTCATGCCAAAACACTAAATTTAAAAGAAGGGAAGAAAACTATAGACCTACACCGACCCAAATAACACAAAAGTATAGCTAGATTATATAATCATAAACAAGAAGTGGGTGAATAGTGCTTTGAACAGTGAGGCATACTCCTCTTTTGAAGGAATATCTTCCGATCACAGAATTACCATCACAAAGATACACCTGACTATGCAGAAATAAGAAACAAACAGTCAAAACCCCACATTATGACGGGTTCTAACTAACCAAAAGAGATATAACTAGTAAATGTACACTAGGATTAAAAAATATTAAAATAGAAAAGCCGTTGGCTTCAATGAAATACCCTCTAAAGTTTGGAAAATAAGAAAATATATTTCTTCAATCATGCAATGCTGTCTCTAAAGAAAACAAAATAGAGAAATAGACAAGAGGCTGAATTCTCCCCTTTCCTAAGAAAGGTGACCTTGGAGTCACTAAGAACTACAGAGGCATAACTCTTACTGCTATAGATGCTAAATTTTATAATGCCCTGCTTCTCAATTATAACAGACCCCAAACTGAGAAAATTCTTAAGAAAAATCAGAACAGTTTTCCATGAACCTCACAGATTCTGACAATCCTATGAATCACCAGAGGACAGGAAAAGAATCTCGAGACAACACTACTATTCATAGATTCCTTCAAGGTATTTGATTCCATACATAGAGGAAAGATGGAGCAAATATTACTGGCATATGGCCTCACCAAATAAACAGTTACAACTATAATATTGCTTTACAAAATCAGAAAAGCAATGGTTCACACAGCTGATGGAAACATCAACTTGTTCAACATTGTCGCTGGAGTCTTTCAAGGAGATATACAAGCACCATATTTGTTTATACTCTAACAAAACTATGTACTTCGAATGCTTATAGGTTTAATAAAATAAAATGGTTTCACATTTAAAAAACAAGAAACAGATGATATTACAAAGAAACTATGACAGACGCAGACTACACAGATGATCTAGTACTTCTTGCAAATACACTTGCCTAAGTCAAATCTCTACTACAGAGCCTCGAGCAAGCAGCAGGAGGCATTGGCTTCTATGTAAACACAAAACAGAGTTCACATATTTTAAAGAAAAAGGAGCCATCTTTGCTTTAAGTGGCCAACCTATAAAATTAGTAGACCAGTTCACATACCTCAGCAGCAACATCTCATCAACTGAAAGTGATATCATACGTCGATAGAACGCTGGGACAATTATCAATAGGTTATCAATCATATGGAAATCTGATCTATTTGATAAAATAAAATGGGATTTCTTCCAAGATGTAGCTGTGTCCATACTACTTATGGATGCACCAATTAGATGCTAACAAAACAGAGAGAGAAAAGGCTAGATGGGAACTACACAAGAATTGCTGCATGCTGTCTTGAACAAATTCTAGAAGCAACACCTCACAAAACAGCAATTGTATGGCCACCTACCTCCAATCTCACAGATCATCCAAATAAAACTAACAAGACATGTAGGGCACAGCTAGAGAAGAACAAACTCATAAGCGACATTCTTATATGGACTTGCCAGATGTGGCCAACCATCAAAGACTTACATATATCAGCTCTGTGTGGACACATGATACAGTCTAGAAGACCTGCTAAGAGCAATGGACTATAGGGACAGATAGTGAGAGAGAATCAAGGAACTCCATACTGTCAGCAAAAAAACATGCCCAACAACAAAATTATTGAAAATTCTTACCAAAAACACAACAATATTAGAACATCAAAATAACAAGCAAAAATTACAGATTCTCGAGGCACTACATATTAGGAACATACAACCCAAACTTAACAGAATTAATTTTGAAACCAGTGCTAATGTACTTAAATGTCTTTAGCTACTGACGCTATTTATAGAAACAAATTTGAAAAGTAAACGCTACACAATACAACAGTACAGACACTCTTTTTACAAAGTAATGTACATACAAAAGTTACATCACTTTTGTAATACATCCTCCTCTGATGATGGCCCAAGGTTGGGCAGAAAGTACTTGGGAAATAACAAATTATGGAAGATTTATCAACCAATTCCACTGAATATCATAAGATTGATACAGCAATTCAAAAGGATTAACAAAAAAATATGTAGACAAAAAATGTCTATTATGTCCAATCAAATATATATATATATAAACATTTTTTTGTTGGTCCAATGAGAGAAAAAAGTAAATTCTTGAAAATGAATTATGATTTATAAAAACATTTTGTAGAGACACACAGTTAAATGATCAAACAGTTCTATTTCTAACAATTCAATTTAGCATAAGTCATTTGTTTGCACTCAGTTTAAATGTGAAACAGTTCTATTTGACCCATAAATAGGATTCTATCAGATGTTATCACTCCTGGTCAGAGTAGACTGGGAGCAATAGCAATGAAGAGGTACTCAACATTCCCCAAAGCTCCAGCATTACTGGAGCCTCACCATCAGATGGTTTTGTGTCATATCCAAAACACTCACTGGTGGGGGGTAGTCTTACCCACTCTGCAGTGATGCACTGTGTATTCTTCAATTCCAGCCAGCTGGGCTGACTTTTTATTTTAATTTTCATTCATAAATCAACAAAATTCAATAATTTTACTATCAGTGAGATTTGGAAGAATTGTAAAAACATCCTTTTTAAGAAAAGAAAAACTTACAATTGTGCAATATTGAGAAAAGAAAAAAAATTTTTTAAACATAACTATTTTCAAATAAGATTGAGTAATACAAAAGTTTGAAAAACAAATTTAAACATATTTACTTACTGCATATCTGACTTCCAGGTAATCTGATTCAGCAGGAATTCCGTCAAGTTCAAATGCATATTTGCAGGTCACTTTCTGTCAAAAAAAAAAATCAGAAGCAAAACGTTTTGAATTTCCAGTAATCTTCAAGGGAGATAACTCAAACGTAAATAACATTAAATCCTCAATAGATTGAAACACATATTAGGGCATAGCAATTTTATTTTCTGTTAACGATTACAGGAACAATATATGATAGCCTGTTTTTGGAAAAATACATCTAAACAAAATATGTGCAGATTAAGAATTCAAGGATGTATTTCGTTATAAAAATAAATTGGAACACTGAGAAGCATGGAGTTATCTTTTTGCATGAACTGATTTGACAGACCCAAACCAGTTTTTGAAAGCTGTTACAAACAATATTATTAGTATCATTCCCACAACTAGGTTGTTTTATGACATATCAACCCTTGTAGGTTATTTAATACCAAATTTATTTTTATACAAATAATCAGTTCAATTTCAAACAATTCTGTTTAGCATGAGTACACAGTTTAATTGTCAAAAACATTTCTATTTCAAGCTATTCATTTTAGTATAAGTACGCAGTTTAGTTCTATTTGATGCATAGACAGGACCCTATCAGGTGCTACTACTCAACCAGAGTGGATCTGGGAGCAATGGCAATGAAGGGGTACTCCACATTCCCCAAAGCTCCAGCATTACTGAAACCTCACCATCAGATTGTTTAGTGTCATATCCAGGACACTCATTGGAGAGGGGGTCTTACCCCCCTACAGAGAAGTAGTCTGTATATTCTACAGCCCCATTAGACTGGCCAACCCACAACTAGAGCTATTGTTTCTATAACAAGGTTATAATAAATATCATATTGAATATTATATCAGTGCCACAGAAAACTTAAACAAAGCACTTACTTCAATAAGTGCTTAGTCAAACATATAAAACTTCAACTAAAAATATGTGATAGGCGACAGACTTATTGATCTACCCTTGTATGTATTTACACAACTCCACTGCCATGGGCAGGATGCATCACAAACTCAATTCTTTTTAGGTGAGTACAGCTGGTTTGAAATCAGAGTTTTCCTTCTCCGAGACTGATTGCTGTACCAAAGCTAAAGAGCCCAGTTGGCCCTACTATTTACCCATAGCTGAAGGGATAAGAGATGTTTCATCCCGGTTTGATTTGTTGGGTTTTATGGCATATCAACGTCTTATGGGTTATTTCATGCCAAATTCTGTTTATGCATATATATCAGATATATATGAATTGTAAGCGCATAATTTGTAGTTTAACATTTTTAGACAAACCAGAGCTCATTTGTTTGCACACAGTAATACCTAGAACTATTTTAGCTAACACCACTACTTCTATCTAATGTTAGTAATTTGTTTCCACAGTTAAGTGATTGTGGGAATAGAAAATACATCAGTTTTCATTTTTATTAGGAAGCTGGTTCTTTTAAGAAAGTTCAATATCTGCTTAGGGTCGATAATTCTAAATAGTTTGTTCATATTGTCAACATTATAAAACCTTCGTTGAATGTTGGTTAGTTTTGAGCATTCAATCAAGATATGTTTTATAGTGTACTGGTTTCTACATGGACATTTAGGAGGAGGCTCATCTTTTAGAATGAAGGAGTGAGTTAATCTAGTACGTCCAATGTGTAGCCAGACAGGAGTGGTTTCTTCTCTTCTGGTATTATTAGGATCCAGCTTCCTTGCTTTTAAAATGGGCTGTACTTGGAAGAGCTTGTTGGGGGGGGGGGTCCTCCCATAATTGTTGCCATTTCTTTGTAATTATTTGCCTGATTTTCGGTTTGAGGTCAGTGTAAGGTATTTTTGATTTTTTTTTTTATGGGGTACCATATTGAGAGCAGCTTTAGCTAATGAATCCGCTTTATTGTTTCCTATATGGCTTGGGATCTAGCAGAATATCACCTTTTTGCTATGGTTCATGGAATTGAGTTTGTTTAAAAGCTTGACAATGAAAGGATTATCAAGTTTTGTGTTTTTAAGAGATTGTACAACAAAGATGGAGTCAGAATGAATGAGGAAAACTTTTCCTAGTTGCTTGTTGAAATTTATTGCACAGATTTCGGCAGAAAATATGGAGGCCTCTTTTGGGAGGTGTTTTTTTAAAGTTTTCTTGTGGAGAATTGCTCCACATCCGGTTCCATTGTTGTTTTTTGAGATATCTGTGAAAATGTGTAAGTGATTGGTATATTTCTCCTGAATGTTGTTTAGTTTCTCTTTGTAGGTTAAAGGATGAGTTTTATTTTTAGGTAGTCGGTTTAGATCAAGGATAACAACAGGCTGCTTTAGTAGCCAGAGAGGAGAACTTAGTTGTATGTTGTCATCAATGTTTGTGAGTGAAATGTCTGTGTCTTCTAGTATGAGTTTCATGCAATGACCAAATGTTTTTATGGTCTTTTCTCTCTGCTCAAACAGGTTTTGCTGTTTGCGATTGAAAGTGCAGTCATAAGCTGGATTGGATTGTAGTGATTTCAGTTTACTCTAGTACTGTAGACATAATTTTGTGAATCTAAGTTTTAAATGTGGTTTGTAGGCCTCAGAATAAAGGCTCTCCACTGAGGATGTTCTAAAAGTCCCTAAGATGAGTCTCAATCCCTCATGGTGGACTATCTGTAATGATTTGAGGTAGGATTTTCTGGCTGTTCCATTTCTGAAACAGCCATAGTCAATTTTTGAGCAGATTAAGATTCTATATAATTTCAGCAAAGTGTGCTGGTCTGCACCCCATTCTTTGTGGGCTATTACATGAAGGAGAAATGTTGCAAAACATTAAATTTGCTACATTTCTCTTTTAAACATTGAATGTGTGGAATGAAAGAGAGCTTTTTATCAAAAATAACGCCAAGGAATTTCTACTGGTCAATAACTGGAATTTCTGATCCGTCTAGATTTAATGAAGGGTTGTCATGCATTTTTCTTAATTGACAAAAATGCATGCATTGAGTTTTTGTTCTGGAAATTTTAAAGCTGCTTATCATTGCCTATTTGTTTATTTTGTTGATGCCCTGTTGTAGTTGACATTCTACTGTACGTACATATTTGGATGTAGAGGTGATGCAGAAGTCATCAATGAACAAATACTTATCAACTTCAAGATTCAGGCAATTGGTGATGCTATTGATTTTTATGTTGAAGAAGGTTACTAATAGTATGCTCCCCTGAGGGACTCCCTCTTCTTGATTTTGGATGATTGATAGGGTTGAACCAATATGGACTCGCAATTTCCTGTCCGAAAGGAAAGCTTTGATAAAGTTTGGAAGTCTGCCTTTCAATCCCATGCTGTGTAAGTCATTCATGATACCATACCTCCAAGTAGTCTCGTATGCTTTATCTAGGTCAAAGAATATTTCTACAAGATGTTTTTGTATAATTGCCTCTCGTATGGCGGTTTCTTATCTGACAAGATCTATTTTTTATCTTCAGCTCCTAAAGCCGCATTGGAAGTTAGTAAAAAGATTATTGGATCCTATGAACCAAACTAGCCTTTTATTGATCATTCATTCTATGACCTTACACAGGCAGCTTGTTAAAGCTATTGGGTGATAGTTTGATGCGTAACAATTATTCTTTCCTGGTTAAGAAATTTGTTGCGGCAGAATCACCTACTAATGGACCCAACCACTCTCCATAATACCGGAAGACACAGCAATACAAAGTCAGTCTAGATCCGGAAGCTAACCTCACCCCTGCGCGGTTATGCAAACTAGCTTACCATCCTTGTTCTTGTAAATATATACCTATACTATAACCATGGTGTTTTGTTCTCTTTGTGACCCCTTCCAGGGCCATAACACTGACGACGAGGCATTTAAACTCATAATACTAGCAGATCGAAAATACGGACTCACACAGGAACCACAAGTCAAACCTTAACATGGACACTTTAAAAATTCGAAACTGCATACCCACGAAAAATTTGCCACAACACCTCCCCTCCCTGTGAGGTCCTAAGATGTAGGAAACCTACCACAGCGACAACCATTAATTTCCTACATGAGTTGTTGGCCTGTTTTGGTGTTGTGGATTGTCTGGTTAGTGACAATGCCACCCAGTTCACTTTGTCAGAGTTCAAGGAATTCTGCGAAACCTACCAAATTAAACACATCACAACCCCCACAGTACCACCCCAGAAGCAACAGACAAGCCGAACCCTTCATGGACACACTATAAAGGACATTAAAGAAAGCTTATGGCTCACCTACGGAAAAGACCCTTCAACAATTTCTCTAAGTCTACAGGCTCACGGTAAACCCTAAGATACCAGAAGCCTGATCCCCAGCAGAAGCCATGTTTGGTCGAAAAATTAGATCAATATTCGAAAAACTGCTTACAAAACAGAACCTCTACTGTACCACTCAAACGATTCAACCTTGGTGACAAAGTCTACTTCAAACACTTCAGAAACAACGTTTCCTTTTGGGAACTGGGAACAATAACCCTAAGAATCGGTAACGTCACATACATTATCTAGGGCCCAAAATTTGAGCATAAGAGACACCTCAACCAAATTAGGAAATGCACCACCGATGACCTAGTGGATCTGCCGCAGGAGGAAGTAGAGGCAATTGACACCATCTACGACACATTTGATATCGAACTTCTCAAAACCATGCAAGAACCACAATGCTCAAGAAGGAAAAGGAAATTTATCGACCCTTTTTTGGTCTGCCCAAAGAAAAAGAGATACTGATTTCACCTGTCAGAGTAATCAACTTGGGAGGGGGGGGGCGGAATCACCTACTAATGAACCCAACCACTTTCCATAATACCAGAAGACACAGCAATACGAAGTCAGTCTAGATCCGGAAGCTAACTTTGCGCGATTACGCAAACTAGCTTACCATCCTTTGTTCTTGTAAATATATACCTATAGTATAACCGTGGTGTTCTATCCTCTTTGTGACCCCTTCCAGGGCCATAACAGTAGCTAGTTTCCATGATTCTGGGAGTTTGCTATTTTTCCAAATGTCGTTTAATGCAGTAAGTAGGTATTCTAAGGATTTTGAAGAAAATTGTCTAAGAAATTTGTAATGAATTTCATCTGGGCCGACTACAGTGTTGTGGGATTTTTGGATGGCTTCCTTTAGTTCTGATAATGAAAGAGTTTATTGTAGCTTTCAATTTAAAAATCAAGCTTTTGTTTTTCTTTCTTGCCTTTGTATTTGTGAAATTCTGTGTTGGAATTTGTGGAGGAGGAATTTGCTGAAGTCTCAGCCAGTGTGTTGGCAATATCTTTTATATTGGTGACTTGAGTATTATTTTTGATAAGGTGCTTGAGTGGAGTAGACTGGTTTTTGCCAAAAATTTTGCAGATCATTTTCCAGACTGTTTTTTTTTTTATGGACAAATAAAGTTTATTTACATAATTTTGCCAACTGATGGTTTTCCTTGCCTTTGCACTGAGCAATTTAAAAGATTTTAGATTTCTTGTTAAGGGCTCTTTTTTGAATTTGCAGAGGGCAGCATTTCGTAGTCTGATTGCTATTTTGCACTCATTGTTAAACCAGGGTGTGTTGCGTCTGTTTGAAGGTGAGGTTTTTGGTATAGTTTTATTTGCTATTGTAATTAACATTTCAGTGAAATGTTTTATTAGAACTGTGCTATTTGGGTCTTGATCCGGTCTTCTATTGCATAAGATTTTAAATTGTTTCCAATCGACTTTATTTGTTTTCCAGCAAGGAGGTCTGCTGTTGTCATGGATAGGCTGTGTGATTTCCAGCATTATGGGGAAGTGGTCGCTGCCACAAGGATCATCATGAACCTTCCATGTGTAATCCATGTAGCTTGAAGGATCAGATAGAGTGATGTCGATAGCTGAGTAGGAGCCAGTACATGGGTTGAGATAAGTTGGAGATTTGTTATTTAAGATACAAAGATTGTTGCTATTGATTACCTTCTCCAGATCAGTGCCCTTTTTGTTGGTTTTCAGGCACCCCCCACATAGTACCGTGATTGTTAAGGTCACCTAATAATATGTAAGGTTTAGGAATTTGTTCTATTAGTTTATCAAGTTTTTTGTCATTTATGGGATCATGTGACGGTACATAAATGGAGCTGATATTTACTTGTTCGTGAAGTGTAGTTTTGACAGCAATTACCTGGAGTTCACTGTCAATGTTGATTTGCTGTTGGGGTATGTCCTTCCTAACGAGGATAGAAACACCTCCAGAAGCTCCATGTCCATCTTTGTATAGGTGACTGTATGACTGAAAGCATTTTATATTCAACTGGTTTTTATCTTTGAGGAATGATTCTTGAAGACATACTACTTTGGGGTTATATTTATTTAGGAGTAGTAGCAGTTCTTTGTAATTAGCTCTAATTCCTCTACAGTTCCATTGTAATATTTTGTTACACATTTTCTTTTGTATTTAATCCAGAGTTATTTTGTGGTTCATTATTAGTCCTTTGCTCCAGGCTGTTCATTGCTTTATTCTTTTGGGTTTTGGGTTTAGTTAATTAGGGGCTGCTCTTAGTTTCTATCTTTCCTAATAGTCTGAATTTATTCATTGTTTCTATAGTTTCTGACTCTTGTATTTTTTGTTTTGTGGCAGGTTTTTTTTTATCTTTAAGTGTTTTTTTGTTTGGAGAGGAGTCTGTAGAAGCAGAAAGTCATATTGGGGATCTTTTGATCTAATTTTAGTCGGAGATTTTGTTACAGGGTGTTTAATGGCAGTGCAGTTGGTGTTATTGCCGTTTTCTCCTCAGTATCAGTTTTCCCCAATCAGGTCTGTGTTTGGAGCAGATGATTCCACTTTGTTTTCTGCAAGATCCACAGATGTAGTTGATTTATCTGCAGCTCTGGTGGTAACAAGCAAGGCTTTGATTTTATTGATGAAGCTTTCCCAATCGCCCGGCTCTAATTGGATCATGGCTTTAACAATCGTCTCATACTTGGATGGAGATTTGTTATGCCGAACTGCTTGGGAATATGTAGTGGTCTTAGAACCTACTACTAATTTATGGGCTTCATAGTAAGGAATATTATTCTGGTGTTTTACTGTTAATACTTCCCTCTTTTGCCTCCAACTCTTACAAGATCTTGTGTACACCTATGATTGCTGCCACAATTGGATTTTGTTGACCACATTTCCCCACACACTTCATGCCCTCTACAATTATCCTCATTGTGGCCATATTGTTGATATTTGTAACATTGCAATAGGTTTTGTATATATTGCTCAACCCTCTCTATTGTATGGCCAACTTTTATTTTTTCTGGTATTTTTGGGGTGTTAAAATGCATTACATATGTATTTATATCTATTGCTTTCTCTTCTTTTTTAACTGATACTATTTTCACTTCAGTCACACCTTGCTTTTTTAGCTCTCTTTTTATTTCTTCGATGGTGCATAAGGAAAGTTCTTTACTTCTCACAACCCCCCCCCTTACTTACGTTCAGGGATTTGTGAGGGTATGTTTTAACATTAATATTGTGAAACTTTGTCATTTTCAGTAGAAAATCAGTGTTTCCTCTTTTCCATCTTGACAAGCAGAGTTTGATTTTTTAATTTTTCAACAGTAATTGAAGTTGATATTAATTTTCAATTAGGAAGGGTGATAAATTAGTAATCGGAGCACTGTTACATTCAATGATTATGAATCTAGGAGAAGGTGCTTCTGTTTCCTTATCTGAAGAGTCTGATTCGTTTAAATTGTGTTTGAATTTTTTGTTTGAGAAAGAAGCCATATCTGTTATATATTTTTCACTGGTCCTATGCTCCACCACCCACCATGGAGTCCAATTTAAGATGGGAATGAACCGAGAGGGAAACCCATTCGCCTTAGCTGAGCCAGGGTTACAATACTAGTATACTCGTATTAAGAGCAAGATTTCGAACCTCAGCCAAATTCTGGTTTTTATAACTCAATCTAACAGGGTTAAAAAGTCCTTTCCTCTTAACACAATAGAACCTCAGCCCCCGCTTTCTAGCACCTATAAGATAAAGGGTTGGGCATTGTTCCGCAAGAGCAGATTGGATAATATGTTCGGGAGAAAATAAACGTGTGCTAGGGCATGATGGAACCAGCCGATTGATCAGATCGGGCCAATCCGACCGCCCATCAGACCAAGTAGGGGCTAAAGTGGTGTGTTGCAAGCCATTGAACAATCTGTCGCCAGATCAATGACACAGGGATTCTGTCCTAGCACCTTACAGGTCACCACCCACGGCCAACAGGTAGCATCATTGAGGGGGTTTTACCCCTCTGCAGTCGACATATTCTACAGCCCCAGCTGACAGGGCGAGTTTCATCCCGGATTTGAACTTGGATCACCATCCTGATATTCTAAAATAATAACCATTACTCTAAGCAGTTCCATATTGATCTACTCTAGTATGTTTTGTAAATACTTAAAATCAACTTTACCAGATGCAGTTATATTCACTAAAAGCAAACATTTAGAACAAAAGTAAAAAAAAAATAAACACAACTAACAAAAAAAAACAACCAAGAATTAAATGGACATCTATTCTAAATAAATATTCTTTATGACTTTGAAAAATATTTTCTTCAAATTTACCAACCCTGGATTTGTAAGTTGTCAGCTTATATTTATCAGCAACTTCCTCACTAAATTCTTCATAAACATCGGCTAGTTTCACTGGTGGACCATCTTCGATTCCTGTTTTGGGATTCAATCTCTGAAAGAAATGAACAATACCAAAAATCTCCAATAAATACCAAATTCAACTTCAGTTTAGCACTGACAAGTTCTATAGTCGTAAAAAGTATGGTGCAGTATCAAACAAAAAGGGCTACCCAACATTGCCCAGTATACATAACAGTATAATACATAGTTTTTTAACTTTTTTTTTATAGAAAATTTTTAAAATTAAATAAACTGAGGTGTAACTGATTAAATTCTACAAAGTCTTTTCTAAAATAAAAATGTAGTTTACCAAATTAGAACAAATCTTTTTAGTTTTCATGCATTTTTCCTTCTCCAATTCAGGGCAGATTTTTTTTCAAGGGGATCATTTTTCAAAACCAGATTAATAGCTGCATGTATTTATTACTTTTATATCTTGGGTTTAATTGCTTCAATTCAAATTAAAAAGCCGAAATCTTATTTTTATATTTGAGTTGTTAGGTTTAGCATAAGCTGGTTCAAGTAGAGATATAGTTTAACAGACTAGAAGGATTGATTGGAGGAACAATCTCGATCCTACTTGTACTTCAAGAGAATTTTTGGTTGGTGTTTTATGACATATCAACCTTTGGGGGTTATTTAATGCCAAATCTTGTATATATATATGATTTGTATGATTTATAAATAATAATAATAATAATCTTTCGTAAATAATTGAACAGTTCTATTCAACCCAGAGATGGAACCCTAACAGGTACTACCAATCAGGGTCAGAGTGAACATGGGAGTAATGGCAATGAAGAGGTACTCCATATTTTATAAAGCTCCAGGACTGGAGTCTCACCGTCAGATGCAATTTAGTGTCATATCCAGGATACTTGTTGGACAAAGTGTCTAACCCCTCTGCAATGGTGCAGTCAGCATATTCAACAGCCCCTACCGACAGGATTGAGGATTTTGGGGGAAAAATTTAAACTAACAATAATGTTAAATAGTACCTTAATGATAATGTATGTATATATCCAAATTCCTATCAAGGGTTCCAAATTTACATGTTAAAGAGAGGAATATGGTGTAGAAGAGAAAATAAAGAGGAGGAGGAAGAATTGTAAGTTTGGGAGGAAAAAGAACAAAAAATATAGAGGAAAACAATCAAAGTTGGGTCAATCATATACACACCACCACCATCAACACCACCCACATTCTAATACAGAGTATTTGCAGTTTACACCCAGTTAAAAACTACGAAGCTTATTTATCTTTTGTATGACCCCTGGCAAAAATCCTGGATCGAAAATTTATGGTGGAAATTTTTTAAAAATGAAAAAGTTCAATCCACCAAAGATCTATTAACTGCCAACTGGGAAAGTTGGAACCACTTTGATAAAGAATATTGCTTTAAATTAGGAGACAGTTGGTTGGGTTTTATGGCATATCAACCTTTGTAGGTTATTTAACGCCAAATCCAATTTTAAACAAATAATCAGTTCTATTTCAAACAATTCAGTTTAGCATGAGTACACAGTTTAATTGTCAAAAACATTTCTATTTGAAGCTTTTTAGTTTATTCAAATAGTTCTAGTTCAGCTAATTCAGTTTAGTATAAGTATAGATTTTATTTACACACAGTTAAATGTCAAAACAGTTCTATATTAAAGAATTCAGTTTAGTGTAAGTACAGTTTCAATGTCAAAAACAGTTCCATTTCAAACAATTCAGTTTAGCATAAGCACACAGTTTAAATATAAGTACAGTTTAATTGTCAAAAACATTTCTATTTCAAACTATTCAGTTTAGTCAAACAGTTCTAATTCAAACAATTCAGTTTAGCATAAGTAAGTTCTATTTAACCCGTAGATAGGGCCCTATCAGGTGCTACGATTCCAGGCCAGAGTGGACCTGGGAGCAATGGTAATGAAGAGGTGTTCCGCAATCCCCAAAGCTCCAGCATCACCGGAACCTCACCATCAGATTATTTAGTGTCATATCTAGGACTCTCATTGGTGAGGTGGTGGTGGGGGAGGTCTTACCCTTTTGCAGAGGTGCAGTCAGTGTATTCTACAGCCCCAGCCAACCGGGCCATAAATTAGTGGAATCCATAACTAAAAAAATTAAGGCTGTCATTAAAGCTCAAGAAAGAGCAACTAAGTATCAATACTAATTTTTTTGTCAATAAATTCCACAATTTTTTCAATATTGGTTACTTCATATTTTCCTTATGTGAAAAAAATTATACAATTAATTACAATAACTCAATCTTGTTTAAGGTATATTTTACGAAGCCAAAAATGATCAGCTATTAAAGGAGAAATGCTTTACATCTTATCAGTAATTAGTTTATTTACTGCTAAATAAAAGACACAAGTTAAAATCCTCTAAGTGTGCTTATTCTGTAATTTTTGTTAGTGGGTAGTATTGACTATAAGGAGATCAGCTAATATATTTCTATAAGATGCACTTTAAATTTCAAACAGCCACATTAGGCTCGTGAGATGCAATTTGGCTACTCCCTAATCTAAAACACTTTAGAAATAGAATCAAAACTTTGTACTTACTGCTGCTCTGGGCAAAATACGTATTCTTCTCTCAATATTCTTGACACTGACACAGCAACTTACAAAACTTTTTACGCTTTCCAACCAAACTTTACCAAATAGGTAAACAATGCCTAAAAACATAAAACAAAAAAATGTAAATAAAAATGAACCTCGGAAAAGGGCATAAAATAAATAAGACAAATACGTACTTTGATAGAAGACTAAAAGTTATATATTACAGAAACCAAGTAATACAATGTCACCAGTGTAGCTTTAGCTACCAACTTCCAGAGTGGATTATAGTCAAATGTTATATCTTTATAGGAAGAGTCCATTGTATATTGAAAATAGGGATGATACTATAACATAGTCTAAAATAGCCAGCTAAGGAAATTAATGTATTGAAAGTCATTCAAAGGTTTAGTTTGGTTTGTTTGGTTTTATGGCATATCAACCTTTGTAGGTTATTTAACGCCAAATCCATTTTTATGTAAATAATCTATTCTATTGAAAACAGTTAAGTTTAGCATAAGTACACAGTTTAATTGTCAAAAACATTTCCATTTCAAACTATTCAAGCAGTTATATGTAATAATTCAGTTAAGTGTGAATACAGTTTTAATGTCAAAAAACAGTTCTATTTGAAATAATTCAGTTAAGCATAAGCACGCAGTTTAAGTGTAAGTACGGTTTAATTGTCAAAAACGTTTCTATTTCAAGCTATTCAGTTTACTCAATTCAGTCTAGCATAAGTATGCTGTTAGTTCTATTTAACCCATAGATAGGGCCCTATCAGGTGCTACCACTCTGGGCCAGAGTGGACCTGGGAGCGATGGCAATGAAGGGGTACTCCGTATTCCCCAAAGCTCCAGCACTGCTGGAACCTCACCATCAGATTGTTTAGTGTCATATCAGGACACTCGTTAGGGGGGTGTCTTACCCTTTTGCAGAGGTGCAGTCAGTGTATTCTACAGCCCCAGCTGACTGGACAAAAAGTCATTCAAAGTCAGCCAATACTGCAGACATCTCTTTAGTGGACACACATCTTTTTTCATAAATTTCTTTAATTTTTACATTACTTAAAGATAAAATGTTTTGTTTTTTTTAAATTGAAAAATTCAAATGAATAAAAATGCTAAATTGTCTTTTCAAGTTTTTAAAATGATCATCTGATATTTTTATTAGATGAAAGCTTATGAACCATTACTAATTTTTAACAAGTATTCCTTCCATTTAAATTTCAGTAGCTTTTTATCACTACTTAGACAATTCTTCATCTCCAATTTGCACTGTTTATTACTGGTCAGAGATTTTAAATATTTTGACAAATTGAGACGTAATCATTGACTCAAGAAAATTTTTCAGGTTAGTCTTTGCATTATTATAAATTAATCTATTCATATGGATAAACAATTCCATTAAATATTTCAATACAATTCTAATAATTTATAAGTCTTTGTACAGTTTCAAGAAATCATTTCTATATTACATAATAATATTGCTTCAAATATTCTTATATACAATTATACAATATCAATGTTTTAAAAGCCAATGTATTAATGTTGTTCACAACCATTTTAAACAGGTAAATATTTCATACTGAGATACAATAACAATCATTTGAAACATTATCCCAAGCAGATCAATTTGACCATTAGACGGAACATTAATAGGTACTACCACTCCAATTTAGAGTGAACCTGGGAATTAATGGCAATGAAAGGGTGACACCACACTACCCAGAGCTTTAGAACTGTAACCTCACCACTGGACACAGTTTTGTGTCAAACTCAGATCAGATTTTAATAAGTGATTGATTTTTTTTAAAGGCATATCAACCCATCAAGAGTTATTTTATACGTAGAGGTTGGAAATTATGTTTATTGCACAGTTGCATTTTTTTTTTTTCTGTAGATTTTTGCATAGTTTTATATCAAGTATTCCTATTTAATACAAATAATTTGTTCATAGTAGTATGGTTTCAAGTATTCCTCTCTAATACCAATAATTTACACACAATTATATGGTTTCAAGTAATTATTTCTATTTAATAATAATCTTTTGTTTGTACAGTTATATGGTTTATAGTAACTAATAAAAATCCTTAGTAAACAATTATAGCTTTAAATAAATATTCTTAATACAAATAAATTACTTATATTGTATCAAGTATTTTTATCTAATACTAATAATTTTCCAATGGATCTATTTGACCTATAAATGGAGCCCTAACAGGTACTACCACTCCAGGTTGGAGTAAACCTAGGAGTAATGGCAATGAAGGGGTACTCCAAACTCACCAAATCTCTAGAACAAGAGCCCCACCATCCAATGCAGTTTAGTGTCATACTTAGGACACCTTTTTAGAGAGGGTCTTACCCTTCTGCAAGAGATAGCATATTCTACAGCCCCAGCCAACAGGAAAGAGACTGATTTTAAGTAATAACTAAGTGAACACAAGACTGACCTTTTTGATTGAAGAAGTCCTCATAAGCATCGAACCAATAGAATCTGAGAACCTGGTCGCCATTTTCATTGGTGATCAAAGGCAATTGGGAGGCATCAACTTGTATATCAATGACAGTTCCTTTGTCAGTAGAATCATCCTTTGTTTTACTTACTGTTTCCCAACCACTTTCCAAACTTTCAACAGCACTGAAAAAAGAAAAGAAATGTTATATTTATTTTAGTTTACATCATTTGTGATACATTTAGAAAGTTTATTCAGCTGACTATACAATCCTAATAACACTGTGATAAGAGTTGACTTAACGTTAAGTTAAACTGAAGTTAAGCAACAATGAGCCTGGTTTGTTTACAGGGATATCAACTCCTTATGGGCTAGTTGATAGCAAAGTTTGATAGTTATATGGTTTGTAGAGAAAAATTGATCACAAGGAAATCCAAGTAGAAGAAATTAGCTTCTATATCAATTTTTCTCTACATATTGTCAGATTAGATTCCATTATTTACTTCTAGTTATAAAGTTTCAAGTATTCCTATCTTATACTAATAATTTGTATATCATACAGTTTCAAGTATTCTAAACTATATCAATAATTTGCAATTATATAGTTGAAAGTAACTATTCCTATATAATAATAATGATTTGCTTGTACAGTTATATGGTTTCAAGTATTCCTATCTAATATTAATAATTTTCAGAAGGTTGTGATCAAAGTAAAAAGAGAAAGATTGAGGCAGGTAGAGTTAAATAAACATGAGAAACAACGAGCAATGTTGAACTGCAGGATAAATATGTGAAATAGCATGAACATTTTATACCTTTAAGTTTATCTGTTCTTGGTTGAGCTAAGAACTTTTCAACAATCCTTCATAAGTCAGAAATATTTACAACTTTAAAAGAAATATCAGACATAAAAAGGGAAAAAAATTTATTGAAAACCAACATTTTTTTTTCAATAATTTCTTCTTCAACATCTTCATCAAAGTTAATATCAGTAAGGTCCATATCAGTCGTCTCTAGAAGAAATAAAATAATAATTATATAACATACACAAACAGTTTGTAGATATAACCAACCCTTTTATATCTGCCAGTCTAACAATGTATAACATTTTTTTCCTTATTTTCAATACATTTCTATCATAAATAATTAGAATTACATTTATGTGTACAACAACCTCACCGTCAGAAAAACTTGCATAAATTTCTGACTACTGACAATCCCTTTCTTCATGATTTTCAATACATTTTCTATATAAGTAACATTAGAAAAACATTTACATTTTTTGGTTTTTTTTACAGTAGATCAACTTGTAAAGTGTTATTTATTTAATGCTAAAATTTGATTTGTTTGTAAATATTTATTGACAAATTGATTTCACCTGCATGTCAACTCATCTAGGGTTATTTTTGCCTAGAGGTTAAGGAATTGCATTCCTTGTATGTTTATATTTGCATTTTTTGGGTAGTTGTTTTTAAAGAGTTTTTTGCAGTTATACGATATCAAGTATTCCTATCTAATACTAATATTTCATACATAATTTTATGGTTTCAAGTATTTTTATCCAATACTAGTATTTTATACTCAATTATATGGTTTCAACTGGACCATTAACCTAGTGAGTAGAGTGTTCGCCAATGGTCCAGAAGACCCGGATTCAATCCCAGGTCAATTCATACCAAAAACTCAAAAAAATGGTACTTGATGACACTTTACTTAACACTCAGCATTATAAGGTAAGGATCAAGGTTAAAGTGGAGCAATCCAGGGAATGGAGTAGTGCCCTCCCCTACACCTCAGTGTAGTAGCTATTGAAAAGGGGGCCTTTGCGTCACCCTTGATTAAGGTCGCCAACTTTACTATATGGTTTTAAGTAATTATTTTTATTTAATAATAATCATTTGTTTGCAAACTGTTATACGGTTTCAAGTAACTTAAAATAATAATCCTTTGTAAACAATTATAGCCTCTAGTAACTATTCTTAATACAAACATTTGACACATAGTTAGTTACACAGTTTAAAGAATTTTTACCTAATTCAAATAATTTGCAAACAGATCTATTTGACACACAGATTGGAACCTAACAATTACTACCACAATGTGTTAGGGTAGACCTGGAAGTAATAGTAATGAAGGGATAATCCATACTCCCTAGACCTTCAGAACTGGAGCCTCACCATCTGATGTAGTTTAGTGTCATACCCAGGACACCCTCTGTAGAGAATAAAGTTAGTATATTCCAAGCTACACAACATGGTAGTTGTAAATGTTTGATTATAATCCTATTTATATTTTCAACATTACACAGCAGTATTTGTCTACACATAATTAGTAGTATAAAACATAAGAGGATCTGCCCCCTTTTTATGTGTGCTTTTAATATTTGGTTTGTTATCACATATGAAATCAATAAAGTGAATGAAAGTAAATGTCTTATAGAAATATTGAGTTATTTTAGTATTAAATTATTATTTTTCTATTTTCTTGTCTTTTTTTTTACTATTGAATGAATATGTTTACAAAATAAATAAAAAAAGAATAGAAAATAACTTTTAGATAACTACCTGCATCATTCTCCAATATATTTTCTTTTTCACTAACATCTGCAGCCTCGAATTCTTCCATTGGGATGTCTACATTTTCAACATTTTTAATATCTTCTGTGGGCATTTCACATTTTCGTCTTTTGGGTGCTGGGAGTTCCTCATCTTGCGGTTCTTCTTTTACACTAATGATATTCCTTGGTTTCAAGGATGGTTTTGGTTTCGTTGGAGTTACACTGTTTACACTGAATGGATTTCGGTTAACCCTTAAAAGAAATAAAGAGCAGGAAAAGAAAGAAAGATGAGAATCAGTTTATTTGTTAATAAAAACAAAAGAAGTAAAGATAGACAAAAGCACAAGATATAAAACTCAAGCAAGATTATATATATATAATCTTGCTTGAGTTTTATATATATATATATATATATATATATATATATATATATATATACACACACACACACACACACACACACACAAAAAAAAAAAAAAGCAAAAATGTAATTTATCTACTGGATTAAACAACTACAGACATAGAATCCAATTTATTGATTACAAAAAACTTATACATATAGAACAAGATTTCTGTTCAAACAGTCACAATTTTAACAAAGATAAAGTTCAGCATTATAGAAAGAATTGAAAAAAAAAACATATGGGAAAATATCACAGTGATAATAGAAACACACAAAGATGAATGGATAAAACATCTCCAAACACTGACTCCAAGTGGCTTGAACATCAAACTAAACTATCCTCTAAACACATCTTTGAAATAGGATGAACAGATATGGGTTGACACAAACATTTAAATAAACAAATGCTCAAGTTCAATAACAAAAACAGTTACAGATAATTTGAAACATGCACCACCCATGCCTAACAAGTATCTTCCAAGTTTAGATCTCACAGTCAGGTGTTAATGATGGCAGAGATCATGAAATGGTCAGTTATAGATAATTTGAAATATGCACCACCCATGTTTGACAAGTATCTTCCAAGTGTAGATCTCACTGTCAGGTGTTAATGATGGCAAAGATCATGAAATGGTCAGTTATAGATAATTTGAAATATGCACCACACATGTCTAACAAGTATCTTCCACGTACAGATCTCATTGTCAGTTCAAAACGTTCGGGTACCAAAAAAAAATTTTCATTCAATGTTCATTTTTTGTTGCTCTTTTTAAAAAAAATTCTTATCACACAATGATCTAAAGTCAATACACATAAACTATTCATATTTCTTTTTTGATGTCCTATTCATATTTCTGTATCTATAAAATCTTGCAAAATACATCTCAGAATTATTCCTCAAAATATTTTGTCGCTCAGGTTTTTCTCAAACACTATGTAGTACCTTTTCTAGCATGCATGCATGCATGTATATATATATATATATATATATATATATATATATAAATAAAAGAGAGAGAGTCTAATAGAATACAAAGAAAATTGATTTTTAAAGAATAAAAACAAAATTTTAAAAATGGTCAAAATATGGAAAAAAATGTATATATAATCTTACTTTTTTCCAGTTGAGACTGGAGTTGATTTTTTGAAAGATCCCAAATGCAAATTGGTAGGACCTTGGTGAATTTCGCCCATGATATCCGAGAGAAGATCGTCTTCTTGAATACTAACGTCTTTCTAAAAATTTTTAAATAGAACACAAAGATAAGTTTGTAATTGCAGTTCTTTTTTCTCTATTTTAAAAAAGTTTAAAAAGAAATTAATCATAAATAAGATAAAGTGAAATGTTGTAATAGAATCAAAGGATAGGAGCAACTTTCAGATAGATCAATTTGATCCATAAATGAGACCCTAACATGTACTACCAATCCAGGTCAGAGTGGATCTGAGAGTAATCATAATGAAGGGGTAATCCACACTCCCCAAAGCTCTAGCATTAGAGCCACACCATCAGATGCAGTTCATTCCAAGGACACCCCTTTTTTGTATCCCCAGTCTTACAACTCAACTGAGGATACAGTCAGCATAATCTAAGCCCTCCACCAACTGAGCTTACTATATTGTTTTCTATGCTATGAATTAATAAAAAAAATTAATATCCATACTTGAACTTGAAAGATATTAACCATGCCATTTACAAAAAAGAAGAAAAGAATGAAAAGGGTAAAGAAAAAAAAGAAAGGAAAGACTGAAGAAGAAAGAAGTGAAAAAAAAAGAGTGGGGAGAAGAAAGAAATGTGTGAAGAAGAAAGGAAAAAAAGTGTAAAAGATTGGTTAGTTTTTATGGCATATCAACCATTGTAGGTTATTTAATGCCAAATCCACTTTATTCAAATATATTAAATATGATTTGTATAGACATTTTGTAGATAACATTTTTTTAAAAGCGTCTGAGGGTTTTTTTAGCACACAGTTAAATGGTTTCAAGCATTTCTATCTAACACAAATAATTCTATTTACTATTAATCATGTGTAGTTTGTAGGTAATTACATTTTAAAATAAGTTATAATTAATTTGTTTGTACATGAGCATTGCTATGGTTTCTACACAGTTAAATTGGTTTCAATTATTGCTAGCTAACACTAATAATTCTATTTAATATTAATCATTTGTTAGCCGACAGGGAAATGGTTACAAGTATTGCTATTTAACACTCATCATTTTATTATACTATTCATTCATTTGCATATAGTCAAATGGATTCAAGTATTGTTATGTTATACCAATATTTCAATTTAGGTACACAGTGAAAGAATTTCAAGTAATGCTATTTAACTCTAATGATTCTATTTAACACTACTCATTTGTTTGCACACAGTTAAATGGTGCCAAGTATTGCTAACAATTCAATTAAACATCAGTCATTTGTTTACACAGTTAAATGATTAAACAGTTCTATTTCTAACGGTTTAAATGTCAAACAGTTCTATGTGACCCATAGATAGAACCTGATCAGGTGCTACCACTCCAGGTCAGAGTGGACCTGGGAGCAATGGCAATGAAGAAGTGCTCCACATTCCCCAAAGTTCCAAGACAAGAGCCTCAACATCAGAGAGTTTTGTCATATCTAGGACACTCATTGGGGTGGGGTTTTACTCCTATGCAAAGATACAGTTGGTATATTCTACAGCCCCAGCTGACTGGGCTACAAGTGTGAAGAAGAAAGAAAGAAAAGTAGAAAAAGAGTTAGTCTTTCATCAGTATGGAAAATTATATCATCATGCTTCACTATAGAGATAGCATCATGAGAATTGATCTTTTATTCCACAAAAATGAAATCTACAAGTGACAAAGAAGAGAAGCAGCTAATTATTTTTTATATACTGTATCAGGTTTTATAAGTGTAAATAAAAATAGGCTGCTTTTCTCTCATTTTCATATCTATAAAACACACATGTACACACACAGAGTTCATTTTTATAGTATAGATCATATTAAGTTTCATAAATAACTTACCTCCTTTTTTTTATTACTGGACAGATCCATAAACATGTTACGGATGTTCTTTTTAGGTTTTCTATCAGGATGGTGGATATTTGAATTCTTCTTGGTCGTTTTTCTGCCTGAAGTTTTGGAAATTGTTTACATCAGAGAAATATAGACATAAAATTTAATTTCATAAAATAAATATAAGGAAATACATACATACTCAAAGGTAACAGATATTGTTTAAATTTTCAATGCCTTTGGACATTTTATAATAAAGTAACAGCCATACCAAAGCATTGTATCACATACATGCAAGGGTGCAAATCAATATGATATATAGTGTATTGGGGTCAGAGTACTGCTGATACATCCCTTTTTTTGGTACCTATTCACATATCTATCTGTATACATAATCATTTACTGGTTTGGTTGGGTTGGTTTTTATGGCATATCAACCATGGTAGGTTATTTAATGCCAAATCCTATTTATAAATATATATTAAATATACATGATTTGTGAACACATTTTATCAATAACCTTTTTAAATAAAACTAAGCTCATTTTTGTTTTGCACGCAGTTAAATGGTTTCAAGTATTTCTAATTACAACCAATCATCTGCCCGCACACAGCTAAATGGCCTCAAATATTGCTATATAATATAATTTAACATCCGTCATTTGTTTGTACATATAGTTTGTTAGTAATGTAACATACTCATATGCAGATGCATGCAGAAACATATTCAACACAATAAAGACGAGTGGACACAGTTCTTTAGAAAAATATACCTCTCACTTTATTTGAAAGGGTTCGAAAGGGTTACGAAAGGTATTATCTGTGAGAGGTGAATAAGAGACTGAACAGAACTGCAACATATTGACCCCCCCCCAACTCTTCTGGCTACAGCAGCATTTATTTCCCATTTTCCTGAGCTGCTCAATCGGGGGCCTGAGGGCCCAGCCTATGCTGGGACATGGTTCTCATTCCAGCATCTTCTCTCCAACTGATCTGAACTTCCTGTCGCTAGGGTTATATAATAATTTGACGCCCACCTACTCCTTGTAAGGGTCACATTTGTATTCAATTCAACCCATTGACAGTCAAGGTTATCCCCTGATCCCGATATCTTTGACCGGATGCACCTGTTATTTACACAGGTGCATTTCTCATCTGACAGCCCGGCTGGGCCGGAGGTCAATATGTTACAATAATTTCCTTTTTAAATGAGTTAGAACTGATTTGTTTGCACACAAGTATTGCTAGCATTTCTATACAGTTGAATAGTTTCAATTATTGCTAGCTAACACTAATAATTTGATATTAATCATTTGTGTGCAGACAGTGAAATAGTTACAAGTATTGCTATTTAACACTAATTATTCTATTGAATACTATTCATTCATTTGCACATAGTTAAATGGTTCCAAGTATTGCTATGCTATAACAATATTTCAATTTAGGCACAGTTAAAGAGTTTCAAGTATAGCGTTTTCACACTAATAATTTTATTTCAACATTACATATTCATTTGCACACAGTTAAATGGTTCCAAGTATTACAATGTATTGTTAAATGATCAAAGTTTTATTTCTAACAATTCAATTTGAAACAAGTCATTTGTTTACATACAGTTTAAATGTCAAACAACTCTAAGTGATTCATAAATAGAACCCTATCAGGTACTACCACTACAAAGTAATGGCACTGAAGAGGCACTCTACATTCCCCAAAGCTCCAAGACTGGAGCCTCACCATCAGATAGGTCTATGTCAGATCTGAGTGGTAGAGGGTCTTACCACCTCTTCAGAGATGCAGTTGGTCTATTCTACAACCCCAGTCAACTGGGCTGTTATTTACTGTAATCCAGCTATATTATTTCTACATTAGATCTTGAGTAAATTGAAATCCATTTAGGGGGCTGCAATTTTACATCCTCTCAGTATATTTATATATATATATATATATATATATATATATATGTGTGATCATTTACTGTAATCCAGCTATATAACATAGACATTAAATCTTGAGGAAATTGAAACATATTCTGTGTGTTGTGATTTTTATTTTCTGTTAGTATATCACGTGACAATATCTTTAAATTATAATATTTGTCTATCTATATAATAAAAACTGTTATTTTCTGTTTATTTCTTGGCTCATCTGTTTATAACTTCTTGATATAATTGGAGTGTAGAATCTATGAACCCTGGCCATTCTTATTACTATCAAAGTAAAGTATTTGTATGGATGTAAATCGTTATCTATTGCAACTTTTTAGATGAAAATAATTATCTATATATATCTGATTTTTCTTATTTTGTATTTATTTTTTGATAAATAAACGTTATAAACTTTTTCCTTCTTTATTTTTAGGTACTTATTTTTATGATAATATAAGTACATTGTACAGAGATGCTATTTTTTACCAGTGTAAATACACATATAAACATGCACAAACATAACAAAAAGAAGGCTATGTAAAATCAAACTGATATGTTTCACCATAAGAATAGCTGCTTTAGAATGAATTTTATTCTGCAAAAATCAAATTTACACATGAAAGTAGAGGAGCATGTCACTTTACCTCAACCCCTCAGTATGAGCAGGATGCAATATAAGATCAATTATTTTTTTATAAGTAAAGCTTAATAAGTTTGAATTCAGAGCTTTCCTTCTCCTAGACCAGTTGCCAGACTAACATTAAAGAGCCAAGTCTAGAGAGAGAATAGTTAAATTCAAACCTTTCCCAAGGGTATTAAAGATATGTGAAAAGTAAATAGCCTCATTCAGGATAATAACCATTACACCATGAGTATATATATATATATATATACACACACACACAGACTGGATCAAGTATAGATTTTGCTTTTGCAGAATTAAATTAATTCTGAAGAAGCTATCCTTATAGTGAAACATGTCAATTTGATTTTCCATACACTCTTCCTTTTCTGATACCATCAGGTTTTATTCAAAACTATATATATATATATATATATATATATATATATATATATATATATATATATATATATATATATATATAATAGCACCCATAAGTTAAGGAATGGAACAACAACAAATATCTAAATGATTTTTACTTGAAAAGATTTGCATGTATGTTTACAAAATTTTCACAAAATATACTTGGAACATATATATATCTATTATATATAAAGTTTTCTAAATTTTTTGATTGTAAATTATTAGTGAACTAAAAAAAAAAAAAAAAACCCATTTTTCCATGGTTAAAAGTAAAGGAACACTGTTGAATTTAGTAATTTAGGTAATTTTTAAACAACTTGATTGCTAATTTTGACAAAAACACATAACTGTTTAACTCAAGAAGAAAAAAAGCTCATTTTAGCAAATCACGAAGAAGGCAAATCATATTCTAAAATTGCTGGCATCATTCGAAGGTCAAAAAGCTTTGTTTATTGTGTAAACAGTAGATTTAAGGCTGACAAGACACTTGAACCAAAACCGAGAACTGGCAGGCCTCCTATGACTACCAAACGGGAGGATCAGATGATTGTTAAAATGTCTTTAAAAGACCGTTTTAATACAGCAGCGTCTATTTCTCATGCATTCTGTGAGCAAACAGGAAAGCCAATCTCTAGAAAACTGTTTCTTGTAGATTGAATAAGGAAAAATTAGTGGCCCAGATTCCATGTTGCAAACCTTTGATTTCACAGAAAAATCAAAAAATCAATTCACAGAGCATATCATGTTGACAGAGGAACAATGGAATATGGTTCACTTTAGTGATGAATCTAAATTCAACTTGTTTGGATCTGATGGTAAGAGGTTTGTAAGACATAAAAAGTGGGAATGCTTATCTCATCAATGCGTTAAGAAAACTGTGAAATTTGGAGGTGGGAGCATAATGGCATGGGGGGATGATTTCTTCAGTGGGAGTAGGACCCATTGTCCATTTACACGGTAATATCAATGCCAGTGTTTATAAAGAACTTCTTCGCCAGCATGTTCTTCATTTATGCAAAGGGACAGTTGAAACTCCAATATTTATGCAAGATAATGCACCTTACCACAAAGCTAAAACTGTGTTAAGTTTTCTTAAAGAGGAAGGAATAGCTATTATGAAATGGCCACCACAAAGCCCAGATATGAATGATAGAGAATGTATGGAAAATCATAGGAGAGAAAGCTCAGAACAGAAATTCTCAAAATATTGATGATTTATGGGGTTTTCTGAAAGAAGAATGGGGAAAGTATCACTACCACCTTTTGTAAGAAGTTAATTGGCTCATGTGGTCGAAGATGCAATGAGATAATCCAATGCAAAAGAAAATTCACTAAATATTGAATTTTTCTTCAGTTTATATATTGATCTAACAAGGATTTATGATGCGTTCCTTAACTTTTGACCAGGGCAAAATGTATATTTTTGTTTTTTCAGTTGACTATTAATTTACTGTAAAAGAAAATTTAGAAAACTTTACATGTAAGAAATACATATATGTTCCAAGTATATTTTGGGAAAATTTCATAAACGTACATGCAAACTTTTTCAAGTAAAAATCATTTAAATATTTGTTGTTTTCCTTAACTAATAGCTGCTACTGTATATATTACATGGAGGTGTCTGTGACCCTGGGTTTCATCATAAATAATACCACAAAATTTGATCTGCCATTGAATCACCAAGTGAGCTAGTGATAATCATAATATATATATATATATATATATATATATTTACCCAACCACTCCACCAAGGGCAAAATGCAACACAAGACTGATTTTTAACCAGCATTACAAATGGTTTAAATTCAGTTTTCCTTCTCCTACACTGGTTGCCCAACCAAGGCTAAAAAGCCTAGTCTGCCCAAATATTTACCTTTAGTTGTGGGGGAGAAGAGAGGGATTCAAGTTTTTTCCAAGGCATAAAGTGAAATGCAAACTGTCTCATCCAGGATTTGAACTCTGATAGTCATGTCCATTTCCTATAACAATAACTGCTACTTAAATATTTACCCAATGCCGAGTCAGGGAAATACAAAGGTGCAGAGTTGAAAAGTTCATATAATTACATCATATCTGCTGATGATGACTTTTTTTACCAATGGGATCCAAATACTGGAATACCAATTGAAGAAACATGTAGACTGCAAATGTTGAAAAATAAACTTTATTTGGTCACATTTC
This sequence comes from Sepioteuthis lessoniana, assembly GCA_963585895.1. NCBI lineage: Eukaryota > Metazoa > Mollusca > Cephalopoda > Myopsida > Loliginidae > Sepioteuthis > Sepioteuthis lessoniana. The sequence goes on along the minus strand of OY757917.1, from coordinate 7,420,596 downwards.
ATGAGAGTATCATTGGTCAGCCAATGAATTTTTAAGTCGACCCTAGTACATAAAGAACTTAGTACATAAAGAAACTGTCTCTCAAGAAGCATGTATCCTTGTCAAAAAGGTGGTAGGGTTATATTTATTACCTGATGTCTGAGGTATTCCAAAAGAATGCTAAGTTCAGCTATTTTTGGCACAGCCCACTTGTATATGAGATGGTCTCTGCTTTAATAGACCACCTTGTATTGAAACCTGACTATAACAGAGAGACAAGGTAAGCAATTATATGTGTGTGCCATATATATATATATACAACAGCATTACGTACTCATGAATATGTATATAGTTGGCTTCAAAAAGAAAAAAAATATCTAGAAAATTACTTGTACCTTTGGAGTCTTTGAGAAAAGCATCATCATCAGCATGGTCATCATCAAAAATCTCCCGGCCATCTTCCACGTAACCGACCCCATCTGTTTGAAAATAAATAAAATCATCAGTACAAGCTTATAAACTGGAGGATGTTGAAGGGATTTTTTTGTTTATATAATTTTTAAAAAAAAAAAAAAAAAAAAAAAATTACTGGAAAATTTTTCACACATCTAACATTTATAGCAATAATTGTGTCTGATTTTTCTTGGTAAGGTTTTTGGTTATTCTGGCATATCAACCCTTGTCGGGAATTTAATGCTGAATTTTTTTATATATAGAGTTTGGAAGTGAATAGTTTGTAGGTAAATATTTTTTATTTCTAAATGAATTGTTAGAGACCAAAATAAAAGTTAGTGAAGAAATTTGGCTTCCCATGTATATAATGTGTAGATGGTCTTGTTTCATAGATGTATCTTAGTTTTTTTTTTTATATGTATCTGCTAGATTGAGGTTTGCAATTATGTTGTCAGTTATAATATCTATACTTTCTATACAAGAGGGTCCATTTAGGGTTTTGGTTCGTCTTTGGAAGTTACATTGTTTTTGTATGGTCTTCTTTAAAAAACATTTTTTTTCTTTTTGGTAATTTGGTTCTTAATGATGATGAGATTTGATATTCTTAAGTTGTTTTTTGTTCAGTTGTTGGTTGAGTATGATTTATTTTGAATAAATGGGAAGATTCAAATTTGGTTGGGGAAGTTAGAATGTTTTGCTTTTTCATTATTTGCTTTAATATTTCATTCAAAATTTACTATATGTATTTTTCCAGAATTATCTATTTTAACAATAAGTGAACAGTGATCTTTATGATTTTCCTTTTATGGTATTTATTTTAGTTGGAGATTTGGGATTTTTTATAGATATTTTTTGCTGTCATAAGCAATTCAATATAACCTTGTTTGCATATCAAACGAAATTCAATATAACCTGGTTCGCATATCAAACACAGTTCAATATAACCTGGTTCGCATATCAAACACAGTTCAATATAACCTGGTTCGCATATCAAACACAGTTCAATATAACCTGGTTCACATATCAAACACAGTTCAATATAACCTGGTTCGCATATCAGACACAGTTCAATATAACCTGGTTAACATATCAAACACATTTCAATATAACCTGGTTCGCATATCAAACACATTTCAATTGAATCTTGTTCACATATCAAACAATCATTTATATTGAATATTTAGTGTTTATAAAGAAAGTTCAGTTTCTCTGTTAAATAAGTTATGAAGTGAATTGTGAGTTTGCAGAACAAAATTAAAAAATGTCTAACCTACTTACTAGCAGTCTGTAAGTGAAGCGTTTTTCTACTTTACTTAAATGGTGAAAAACACTAATTTTATCTGGCAACTCCACAATTGGCTTTCTTAGTTACAATATATTTACTAATTTAAATTCAAGTTCTTACCTCAATAATAATCTAGTGATACATTTATTTACACTACAACACATTGTAACTAAGTATTCCATTTAAAAATTAATGTTTTCAACAACCTTTTCAAAAAAAATTTAAAAAAGAAAACTTCATCAAATTGAAATAATTCCTATATGCTTAAAAATCTGTATTATTTGTTGAAATATTCTGAGACTATTACAAGGCAATGATTTTTGTTTCTGTTTTTCAAATGATCCACAGAAATACTATCATTGTTTATCAGAAATGTGAATCTTTACAAAGTTTGATGACCACAATAGATTACCTTACAGAGCTCTAACTGTTCTGCTACCTATCTATAGTTGAAAGGAGAAGTGGTTTCATGCCTAAGTTAAGGGTTTGAGTATAAAGTAAATTATAATTGTCCTAATACCACCTGCACTTCTTTTTCAACTTGAAAGCCAACAAAATATTCATAAAACTTTTTAAAAATATACATTTTTAAAAATCATAAAAATCATAATCAAAGAAAATTAAGAAAGGCTTTTCTATAACATTTTTGAAAGTTTGGTTGGTTGGTTGGGTTTTATGGCATATCAACTTTTGTAGATTATTTAATGCCAAATCCACTTTTATAAAAATAATCAGTTCTATTTCAAACAATCCAGTTTAGCATGAGCACACAGTTTAATTGTGAAAAACATTTCTATTTCAAGCTATTCAATTTAGTCAAACAGTTCTAATTCAAACTATTCAGTTTCGTGGAAGTACAGTTTAAATATCGAAAACAGTTCTATTTTAAACAATTCAGTTTTGCATAAGTAAACAGTTTAAATATCAAAACAGTTCTATTTCAAGTAATTCAGTTTAGCATAAGTATGCAATTTAGTTCTATTTGATCCATAGATAGGACCCTATCAAGTGCTACCACTCCAGGCCAGATTGGACCTGGGAGCAATGGCAATGAAGGCATACTCTGCATTCCCCAAAGCCCCAGCATCACTGAAACTTCACCATCAGATTGCTTTGTGTCATATCCAGAACACTTGTTTGGGGGTGGGGTGCCTACCCTTCTGCAGAGATGCAGTCAGTGTATTCTACAGCCCCAGCCAACTGGGCAATTTCTGAAAGTGATTACAGACAGTCTTTCTAATACTCACTATCGTCAACAATCCAGTCTTCTTCTCTGCGCTGACGTACCATCTCAGAGTATTCATCTTCGTCAACAATATCATAAACAGCTTTTTCTTCTTCAAGCTAGAAATAAAAATATGTGTTAGAACTGAGAAAAGTATGTAATTAAAAAAACAGAAGTATTTTAATCATATTTCAAATAAGAAGATATAGGAAGCCTCTCTCTGAGAGGCTCATTATACAGTTAGTATTTACAATGATATACAATATCACACATAAATAAGTATACACTTAATCTTAAGAGTCTTTTTAACCAAAGATACCAGGATCTTATTATTTTTACTAGAAGACTATACAATAAAACAGTTATTACTAAGTATTATTTATTACCAAATGCTATAGCACTGAAACTGTATATCCAAGAAAAAAAAATCAAGTTTGGTTTGAAAATATACTTGGTATAGGGAATTTTACATAGGGGTGTACTTATTTTTGGACTGCTACATATGAATATTCTTTTAAATATAGAATTGTAATACTTACATTCACCATCTAGTTTAGTTTAATTTATTTATTTAATGGCACATCAACTCCCTAAGAGTTATTCAATGCCAAAACATTATTCATGGTAAAAATGTTGTATATAAGATAGGAATACTTGATACCATATAATTATTAGTATTAGATAGGAATACTTGATACCATATACAGGGTGGAACGATAAAATTGTTGCCCTAGAAAAGACGACATGATTCCATTTCCGTTTAATGAAAACCAGTTTTCTTTTTTGTTGCAGACCATCTACTAGTTGGCAAGTTGTGTACAAATGCCAAGAGCGATAGGAGCCTTCTATCATGTCTGAAAGTGACACAATGTTCAACGAGCGAGATCGGAGATGCGCCGCTGTACAACTCATGCTCTCTACCGATCCAAGTTATGACAGCCAGAACCATCGCTGGATTGCCACGAATAACAGGGACGTGCCCAGGGTGATGAAAACAAAGTTTCCGGCTACGGTTATGGTCTTTGGTGGGGTTTCAAGTGAGGGCCATATCATGCCACCTCCCATCTTCGAAGTCGGCTTGAAAGTCAACACTAAAGTGTACCTGAATGTGCTGAAGAGTGTGGTGATCCCCTGATGCAATCAGGTGGCCGGTGGCAGACCCTGGGTGTGGCAGCAGGACTTGGCACTGGCCCACAAGCCCAAAGAGACCCAGGCTTGGCTTCAGAAGGAGTGCTACGACTTTGTACCCTTCTCTCACTGGCCTCCCCTCCTCCCCCGACCTGAACCCGCTGGACTACTTCATATGGTCATACGTCGAGAACATCACCAACATGACCTCCTACAACACCAAAGCCAGCCTGATCACCGCCATCAGCCGAGTATTCGCCGAGCTCCCGCCAGCGCTTGTGGAAAAGGCATGCTCCCAGTTCCGGATCCATATTGAGGCTGAAAGCGGCTACATTGAATAGATGTCAGCTCTACTATATAATCAAGTTACCTGAATTGATTTTTTCAATAAAAGTTTTAAAATAAAGCTGTTGTGTCGTTTTCTTTAGGACAACAATTTTAGCATTCTACCCTGGAGCTATGCAAACCAATTATTATAAACAAATAAAAAAAAAAAAAAAAAAAGTAATGGAACATTTAAAATATAGTTATGATGACAAACAAGCATTTTTGCTCAGATCTATTTGACTCATGGATGAAACCCTAACAGGTACTACCAATTCAAAGTGGACCTGGGGGTAATGGCAATGAATGGGTACTCCACATTCCCCAGAACCCCAGAAATGGAGCTTCACTACCAGATGCAGTTTAGTGTCATATCCAAGACACTTATTTCTTTGCGGGGGGGGGGGCTAATTTTAAAATCACATTAAAATCCCAAAAATTATTATATATTAGCCATCAGTGATAAGTCAACATGTTAGGAAAGATCAAGGAAATATAACAGGTTAATCATAACAAGTTAACAACATAATCTTTAAATCTATCAGTTCAGTAAAAAAAAAATTAAGCTAACGATTGAAACTTACTCTTATCTAGATGGTGAATTTAAGTATTACATTCTTATATCATTTTTTTTTTTATATTACCACAGACATTTAATCAGAATGCTTTTCTGGACAAGCACCAAAAATTGACCAGAAAATAATTTCACAGGGTTTATTAGAAATACACAGCAGAATTATATTTGAAGAAAGAGTTGATAAACCACAAATTAGAGTAAAATCAGCCTATCTTGCAACAAGAAAATAAGAATAAATCTCTTCTACTCCACACAACCAGCTTAAAAACGGACCCTGTGTTGTATCCTACCCATGGGAGAGGGGTTGTATAAATACATACCTCATATTTATTCTTTTCTCCAGATTTCTTGGCCTTTTTTAACTTAGCAAGAGCAGCAAATCGACCAAACTTGTCGACTTTCTCCCTTTTTGTACGACCAGATGCAGCAACTTAAAAAGAAAAAGAATCAATGTTGATTTTAGTAACAATAACAATAAAATGAAAAGAAAGAAACAAACAAATCAAATGACAAAATATTCCTTTTCAGACATTCATGAAAAATTTCTAATAAAAATGCCTGTTCTGCTTTTTCAATGAAACTAGCATTGTATTATGAATAATTTGAAGTGTCAGGTTTGTAATATTTGTTTAATAGCATATCAACTTATTAAGGATTAAGACCAAAATTTAATCTGTTTTTGTCTATTTGATTATAAGCATAATCATACAAAGATACATTTTTGTGGTGGATATAATGGAACACCATAATTATTTTTAAACTCACTTCAGCATTAAATAACCCAAATTGGGTTAACATATGGTTGCTATGAAAATATTTGTTAAACTTAGATCTCAATTTTCTTACCCTTTTATAAATGGTTTGGTTTATTTAATGGCACATCAACTCCTTATGGTTTATTTACTTCGATTCATTTGTAAATGTTTAATTATGATCATAACTACTTAAATTTTCATACCAAAAACTCAAAAAAATGGTACTAGATGCCGCCTTGATTAACACTCAGCATTATAAGATACAGATCAAGGGTAAAAGGGAGCAATTCAGGGAATGGAGTAGCACCCTCTCCTACACCTCAGTGTAGAAGCTATTGAAAAGGGAGCCTTCAGGTCACCCTCGACTTAGATTGCCAACTTTGCTTACTTATATTTCAACATTCTATAACAATCCTTTTTACTTTTCTTTTTTTAAAATCACACTTTTTTTTATTGATCTGCAAGTTTGTACAGAGTTATACAATATCAAGTATTCCTATCTAATACTAATAATTTTCTAACAAACCTATATGACCCATAGATGGGACTTTAACAGCTATTAACAAACCAGATCAGAGCAGACCTGGAAGTAAAAGCAACACAAAGGTACTTCATACTTTGCAGAACTCCAGAACTGGAGTTTCACCACCAGATCTTTTGATTTTGTGTTTTTACAAAAGTGATTTTGACTCATTTGGGAGTCTTGAAGTGATACTGAACACAGTGGTGAAGTTCCAGTTTTGAAGCTCTGAGAAGTGTGTGAGCTTTTATTGCAATTACTCACAGGTCCACTCTGATACAGAATATCAGTGCTTGTCAGGGTTCCATCTATGAATCAAATAGATTTGTTTGAAAATTATTTTGTATTAGAAAGGAACACTTGAAATCATAATAATTGTGTGCAAATAAATTATTATTATTATTATTATTATTATTAAACAGAAATAATTACTTGAAACCATATAATTATGTATAAATTATTTTGTATTAGATAGGAACACTTGAAATCATAATAATTGTGTGCAAATAAATTATTATTATTATTATTAAAAAGAAATAATTACTTGAAACCATATAATTATGTATAAATTATTTTGTATTAAATGGGAATATTTGATAAATGTACAAATTTCTATTTATGAATTTTCCTGACAACAGCAGGTACATCTGATAACAATTGGCCAATCAGAGACAAAGACTGAAAAGCATTTGAGATTGTTTGCAACTGTCCTTAAATGCAGCTGCTAGTTAAACTTTCTGCCAGGAAAATGTATCTTTTGAATTTTAACACCAGAGGAAATCTACAGACTAGAATTACCAACATTGGATTCTGTGAACAACAGAACAACTGAATTCCTACAATGGCGACAAGGATTTTAACAATTATAGACAAATAAAAATGTAATTTTTTTTTAAGAATCCAATAGAACATAGAAGATATAGTTATGGTCATAATCAAATATTTATAAATTAATCAAATTTCAGCATTAAATAACTCATAAGGAGTTGATGTGCCATTAAATAAACCAAATCAAACTATCCAAGTAATATTATTTGGACATCTTGAGTGGTATAATGGTTAAAGAACAAGACTAGCACACTACTGCTACAAAGTTCAATTCTTAATGGGTGCTCCATACTTCTGGCCTTGTGCCTAAGCTAAGCTTAGTAAATAACTTCAAGATGATATCTTAATAATCAGTACCTTTATGAGTACCATATTTACTTAGAATGTAATTGTCACGTGATAGCTCACTGAGACGAAGAGGTAGGAATGATACTATCCTCCCGTGTTGTTATTAGCGCTTGATAGCAGTCAAAAAGTGACCGTTAAGAAGGAATGTGGGTCACACAGAAGACCAGATGTTCACACTTAAGTGACCTCAGGTCGCCGGACATCGGAAGGGGAAAGAGAGAGAAGCCAAATGATTGGCTGGGACCCCAAAACGGAAGTGGGGTTCCCTTCCCCTCAGCGGAAGTAAATAGGAAAAAAGGGAGTTTTTTGAGCAGGGCTTGTGGCAGTCGGACCATAGCCATTTTACTCCGGGCTAAAGACAAAAGATTACCTGAGACACGAAGGCCCCCAAGTCCTTCAAGCCAGTATTAAAAACAGTACAAAGTCTAGTAGCCCATGAAAGAAGAGAATTCTCCAGTGGAACCCCGTCAAAAAAATAAGATAAGTAACTTTGGGACATTTTTCCTTTACACCCAAATTTTGTTTACCACTCTCTCTCTCTCAATTTGAAAAAGGATAAAAGCCAAGAAAAGACATTCATATTCATGGACTATCCAACTATATGTTTTGACACTTTGAACGTATATATATATATAACCGTAGTAAAGAACCTATGTATTTTCATTTTACCATGTGGTCTATGTTGTTATTCCATGCTTTCCTTTCAGCTTCTATTCGCCTTATATTATCTTGCTTAGAACTGTCCTATTAATTCCTAAAGTATCACACGGGAAACCGGAGTTGCCGACTACAACAATATTAATATTATTACGACTAAGACCTATAGGCCCGTATTCTTCTATTATCTAAGGGAAAGAAGTTTAGCGGCCTGGTGGGTGTGTGATAGTGTGAAATTTGGAACCCCTTTGCCAGCGGTGGTCAGTCTGGCCCTAAATTATTCCCTCATGTAATATGCCAGTTCTTATATGACTGAGAGAAGAACTCTGAACAGGACTTATTTCTGTAGGGGATCAAGTGCCAACCTGCCCCGTCTTCACACGTGCGAAAATAAAGTCCCGTTTTGGGATTTTAGGCAATTTGCCGTCACATAATGCATAGGTTTCTGACCAAATGATGCTTAGTCAACTATTCCATAATGTCCAGGGGATTACCTGTAGTGTAACGGCTAATGTACTGGACTGTGACATCAAAGTAAGCAAGTTCAAACTCCAGTTGTTCTATTATTTTCACCTTTGGATTAATACCTAGGGGAAATATATGAGCCTTTTTATCCCATCCCCATTAAGGATTGGATAGTACCACTCCTGATCTTCTACATGGATGGTGTTGGCATTAAATAACACACTGAAGTTGATAAGCCATTAAACAAAAAAAAACAAATTAAAATGTCCAATATATCTGGAAGGTCACCATATGAACTGGACAAGACGTACAAAGACCATTTTCTTATTCTAGATCTCTGCATCAAGCAAGACTTGACCAACAATAAGGACTTCAGTGTAATGGATAGCAAACTAAACTAGAAAACCATTGCTAATGAACTTGACTCTGACAGGGTGATTTATATTTTTAGCCTTGTACCAATCTAAGCTTAGTAAATGACTACTTAAAAAAATGATTTCTTCTCACATGGCCAGCTCTATGTTGGCATGAGCAGAGTTAGATATCCAGTGCCAGATTTGAGAAAAAAATGGATATCTAGTTTCACTGGCTACTGCAATATCTGACTGCCAGATTCCTGGATATTTGAAAAAATTCCCAAGTAGAGAAATTTTACATCCAACCACATATCAACATTCAGTTCCAGTGAAAGCCAATTCCAATTCTTTAATAATTCAAGGGATCAAGGTTTAAGAATAGGGGATTTATTTCTTTCAAGTACACAGCAGTTTGTAAATAATTTCAAATCATGATTGACTTTTAAGTATTTCATGTAAACAGAACTTTTCTCTAAAATAATCCAGTTTTCTTAACATCTAACAAAGGATGAAATAAACATGAGAAGTATTGCTACAAACATAATGTTTAATTAAATTGAGGATAGGATGTGTGTGTGTGTTTGTGCACACATTCATTGATATCTCAACACTTTTTGTGGATAAGTTTCATGTATTAAAAATATAATCATCAGATAAAAATCAGTACCCTGAATGGAAGACGAAGGGGATTAGTACTCTATTCTAGGACTCCCAAAAAGAAACTATCCCCACCAAACTATAGACCGATAACATATTTACTTATGATGTGGAAAATCTTAAAAGCACAAATAAATAAAGAAATCTGTCACTCACTTGAATGCTATAGACTATTTTAGGGAGACCAGAAATGATGTCATAAAGAAATAAGTGACCTACTACACAAGGATCAGCACATCCTCAAGAAGACCAAAATTAGGAGAAAAATGTAGCCATGGATTGATAACAAAAAGGCCTATGATATGGTCATGAAAACTTGGATAATAGAATATTTGAAAATGTATAAAATATCAGCTAAAGTCATACACTTCATCACGAAAGCCATGAAAAAAATAGAAAGAGGAATTAAAAGCAGGACAAAAAAACTTTAGCAGAAGTGAAAATCCAGAGAGGTATAACACTATAGTTTGGTCCATTTACAGGTACCAAACACTATGCTTAATATGTTTGCACAGCACCAAATGTAGTACCATCACTTGGCCGTGGGTTTTAAGGGTTGAATCCTGTTTGAGGCACCAAATGTAATACTATAGTTTGGCCCAGTTACCAGAACCAGTTTTCTGGGCACTGTCACCAAATATAGTACTATGGTTTGGTCCGGGGCCAATTATAACACTATAGCTTTGGTCTGGCACCAAATGTTCAACTATGTTCTGGGGTCAGTTACCATTTGTAACACTATCGTTTGGGTATGGTACCAAATGTAACGATATCTTGGTACGGCACCACTCTAACAACATTGCAGTCTCTGATACCAGTGCCAAAGCATACATGGTTGTGCACAACAACATTCGCAGTACCAAATGTAAAAATAACAGCGCTAAATGCAGTACTAAAGTTTTCACATTACTTATGTGGTCTTATCCTGGTAAAGGTGCCAAATCCATTTCCAGATAGTTTGTTTATTAATCTTCTCTGTGCCTATGCTGTGTTTGAAAGATAGGAAATGACACAATCCATCCAGAACTTCTTCTGACGGTCAGGGTTATTTATTGGAACGAAGTTGCCTCAGTGTTGGCAAATCAAAAACAAGAAGAACTCTTCATCAACAATTAACAATCATTTATTGTTCAATGTTCAGACTGCATACAGTAGCACAAGAGAGAAAGAAAATCTGTAAGGGTCTATGAACGGACACAAAGAGACACCACCCCAGCCCGACCGAACTCTTTAAATGCAAACTTCTTACTGCCCCAACTGACAACTGACTGACAACTTTTTCAAAATTCGCTAATTCTTATATATCTAAATTCAGGATATCAGTAGAGTGATGCCATCTTGCTAAATTATTGCATCATCTCACACATGTCCCAAATTCACTGTTTTTATTTTCCCCAACCAAACCTGTGACAAGATATGAATCTTTTTGTTTACATTTTGGTCTTCCTGTATTGGTTGTTAGTGTACTCGCTTGAACTTTCCAATTTCACTTACATTTCTGCTCAAAGATTTTAGCTAACAGAGAAACTCACAGCCCAACCAAACCAGATAATAAAATAATTAACTATCACGGCAACTGGGTCATAGAGGCGTCTTCCAAAGAGACTTGCTTTCACCACTATTATTTGTAATAGTAATGATATCACTCAATTACATACTTAGGAAATGCACTGGGGGGCTACAAATTTACAAAATCACAAGAAAAGATTAATCACTATATGTACATGGATGACATCAAGCTATTTGCAAAAATTGAAAAAGGACTGGATACTTTGATACAAACAATAAGAATATACAGCCAGGCTATAGGAATGGAATTTGGCATAGAAAAATGTGACATACTTATGATGATAAGTGGGAAAAGAGAAACAACAGAAGGAATAGAACAGCCAAATCAGGAAAGAATCAGAACACTTGGAGAAAAGGAACATTACAAGTACCTGGGAATATTGGAAGTGGACACCATCAAACGAGCAGAGATTAAAGAAAATAAGAAAAAAGTACCTCAGATGAATGAGAAAACTTTTCAAAACTAAGCTCTGCAATAGAAATCTCATCAAAGGAATAAACACCTAGGTAGTCACCCTTGTAAGATACTCTGGACTATTCTTAAAATCAACACGAGAGAAAAATGAACCAAAGGACTAGAAATTTGATGACTATCACAATGCGTTACATCTGAGAGATAACAGACAAACCTTATGAGTCAAGAAAGAAAGGAGGAAGATGACTGAGCAGCATTGAAGATTACATGGGTGCCTCAATAGAAAAACTACATTAAAAAGAGTAAAGAAAGATTAATTACAGTGGCTAGTAAGAGCACTGACAACTTAACAACAAACAGATCAACAACAGATGGGAAGAAAAACAACTGTATGGATATTTTAAGTGACAAATTGGCCAGATTGTACATGAGAAGTCTTGGAGATGGCTACAAAAGGGAAACCTTAGGAGAGAAATATCTTCTAATTGCAGCACAAAACCATGCCATAAGAACCAATTATACTGAAGGGAAAATCAATAATATATAAAAGAATAGCAAGTGTAGGTTATGTGGTAACAAATATAACAAACTAACATAAAAGGGATACAAGAGTAGACATGACCGGGGAGGAAAAGTGATCCACTAAGAATTGTGAAAGGAATTGAAATTCCTCTTTATACAATCATTGAATGTCAAAATTAAACAAAAAAATGAAGAGAGGGGGGTGAAGGACTTTACATTCTGAACAGAATAGATGATCACTTGAAATTGTTTCTTTAATAAACAGACACTAAAAAATTTACAGCTAGCCACCCAATCCTTCGTTATATCTACTCATTGGTAAGAATTGGTCTGACCCGACGTTAATCCGACCTTGTGTCACATTCCTGCTCCGTGGTGGGTGAGGATAAATACTTGGTGAGAACGGGTCTCACTATCTATTCTTTTGTAACTAAGCCTCACACGCCCATTCAAATAACCTAAGTGTGTGCGTGCTTAGTGCGAGACTTTAATCCAAATAATGTAAACAATAGGCGACACCCGATCTTTAAGTTCAGTCATGGACCAAAAAAAAAATTGTTTTTTTCTAGTTAGTTATCGCACATAAGTACACCCTCTAACAATTTTTCTAAGAAAAAATTCTTTTTTTTTTTATAAACCTAAGATACCGGGATTTTCAGGTGGAATGCCATGCAATCAAAACGGATATTAAATATTTATCATCAAACGCTACACAGCACTGAAACTCTGTGACCAAAAAAAAAAAAAAAAAATTGTATAATAGGGTATATTTATTTTTGCACAGTTACATACATACATACACCGTTGGACAAAAATAGAAGACCACTCTTAAAAAATGAACAAAAATATATTGGTTACAATTTTTATCCAGGGTGTATTTATATTTTTGGTTAGTTTCAATGCTGTAAAGTTTGGTAATAAATAATACTTAATGATATCCGTTCAGATTATATAATGTTTCACGAAAAACTATAGAATTCCAATATCTTTGATCTAGGAAAAAAAATGAACTTTTCAGAAAAGAAAAACGAAATCGTTTACTAGCGTTGGGTTTACTAATAGGATTGATATTGTAACTTGATTAATTTGTAGGAGACAAAAGAACTTTTAAAATCTGTATCTAAAAAACTAAAAACATCTCAATGAAAAAGAAAGAGATGAAATTTGCGCGGGATGTACTTTCATATCACCCGTTTTTTGGGATTTTTTTGTATTGTTATTATTACAAAAAGTATTTTATTACATTATATACAACTTCTATAAAGTTAATTTCTTTACTTTCGCACACTTGAATGTGTATTTTGGTTTGGAAATGTGTCCATTACACACATATGTAACTTTTCAAATTTTGCAATAAGTTTTAAATATAAAAATAAAGGATTAACTGAAAACTGATAAGTTTTCGAAGGAAGAATTAATGATTTTTTTTTGGGGGGGGGGATTTAAGTTCCAAATAACTTATTTACTTTTCAATAGAAACAAAAATAAAGGGTTAAGCTATACAATCGAATGATAATTGTTGCACTCAAACTAGATTCTTTGATTTTATTTTTTAAGGAAATTTTTCTAAATATCCAGATCAGAATGTTATAAAGACGATCAACGAAGATTTTAAAGTTAAATTAACAAACAAAAAAGTTTGGAAATTATTCAATCTAGTAAATTCAAAAAGGAAGATAAAAGTGTTGTTTTTTTTTTGTTGTTTGTTTCTTCAAGATTGATAATGATAAAGTAGTTTACTTTTATTTTTATTGTTTACTGAAAATAAAAAAAAGCAAAGAAATTTGTAGACCATATTGATATTTCAAAATACAAGTTGTTCAGTGAAGATAAAAATACAAAACTCTTAAATGAGTGTACAAATTTTTTAAGAATAATTCTAAAACGTAGATACTAACGGATATTTATAAACTTTTCGAAATATTAAAAAAAAACGTAAAGTTGAAAGTTGTTCAAGTAATCTTAAGATTATTGAAAAAAAAAATGCTCGATAGATGTTACAGAGAGACACAACTGAAATAAGAATAGAGAACTCAAATAATCGAATCCAACTACCGACCTATTATCGATCTCACATAAATAACTCTATACGAAAAAACAATTGCATTGTGAAATAAAAAATGATCGCTTACCAGTAGGATCGTCCTGATCAGGAGGCGCCATTTTCAATTCAGAATTAAAATTGCGCGCGAAATCTAGATGGCGTTTCATTATCAACAAAGGTAGATAACTCTAGCAGCCATAAATAACTTTACCGTCGTCATACTCAGTTTTTCTTTGATAGGTCAATATTTAATTATTAATATTTGTAGTATTGAATATTATTTATAGTCATATAAATATTAGCATTTTCAAGTCACATGTTTTGTTATTTAATTTCCAAGTATAATTTTTTGTTAAAACACTTCAACTAAATATTACTACCCTTGGAAAAATTATGGAATTAGCACACTGAGAGGATGTTTACCTTTTTTTTTTTATTTAGCTATGAATGAATTAATAGTTATTTTCTAAGCTTTACTTAGGTTTGGTACAAAGCCAGAAGTATCGGGTGCCCAGTGAAAATTAGTCTTACTAACAATCATCAGCTAATCTAACTTGTTAACCTTTACACCATGTAAGGTGCCTAGTAAATAAACTAATGATAGATAAAACTCAGAACACTTTTATTTATAACTGAATATCCTGAATACATAAAACAGACCTTAAACAAACTTGATTAAATTATTCAAATTAATGGTAATTTTTTTTCCTAGGCCATACAGAGGAAAACATGAAAAAATGTGTTAATTACATCATTTTTTCCCACTAGTTGTAATTCTTTGGTAAATAATTTCAGATTTTTTTCTTTTCCTTTATGACGTTGTATTAAAGCTAATGATTAAATTTTTATGAATTTATTATGCTTAAATTATTTATGTAAATTATTCAGCAGTTTCATCTTTATTATTAATATCTAAATAGAGCTAGCTACTGTAAATTATTGTATATAAGTTGATCTCATATATAGCCTATGGGATACACATTTTTTCTAGTCTTAAAATAAGCAATAAAAACATACTTAAGAACATTCTAGAAATTTAGGATCAAAACCGTATTAGCATTTAAGTTACATTTTTATATTTTTCAACCAATCAGCTAAAAACATAGAATAGAACATTCTAGAAAATTAGGATCGGAAGTGACCTAACAGAAAATATTTAGGCTCGAAAATAAAATAGTAAAATACAAAACTGAGTGGTCAATAAATGTCTACACGCCAAAATTTTCGGACGATTTTTTGATCCACCTGTAGGATATAAATAACACAGAGTTAGGGAGCCATTAACGAAGACAAAGACTAAGACAACACAAGCCACTAAGCCAGTAAAGCAGTAGCCGATACTTTGTCCGGCAAATTCCTTTCCTTCCTAAACTAAAGTTCATGACCTCTCTTCAGATGGCCGAGAATCACATTCAAAAGAAAAACTCGACAAACTTTCTTTCATCAACGCGACACGCTGTCACCACAATCATAAAACCCGCTATGAACTTAATGTAAGTAAGAACGACTTATTTACGGACTCCGTTAACATGAACATACACACATCTTTAAACAAATTTATTTTCTTCTTGTCAAACTTGATTTTCCAAAAGGCCATTTACTCATCATGTATTTTGTTTGTTTTCATATTCTGTTATATGCCTATTAAATTGTTTATTGTTTAATGTTCGTTGTGTTCTATTCCATTTCTTTCACACGATTGTAAAGTTTTGTGTTGTATTTGTGGTGGGAATAATTAAGAGAGCAATACCCGTAAAGTATGAATGCACATCTACTGAAATAACCAAATTACATACAACCCCCACAAGCCTTAGGATTTCACATTCAAAATAACAAACCACATCGACAGTACCCATGAAATAAATCTCTCTGAAGCCATTTCATATCATTCACACATAGTCTTTAATTCTACTACTACAATACTCAGTCTGGTATATAAACAAGAAACCTATGTACATAAGCAAAGGAGTGAATATTCATAAGCAGAATTGTTATATATTGTACATTAACAACCTTGCCAACAACATTAGATTATTTTGTTTATAAGTAATGGAAGCTACACCATATTAAGAATATTAAGACTTATGTCATTAAGAATGTTCAATTTTGATTACTTTGTTTAATGACATATCAACCTTTGTGGGTTATTTGATGCCAAAGCTATCCTTGTAGAAGAACTGTAGTTGTATTATTTAACTTGTTGCCAGGAGATAGGAAAGTTCATACCTTTCCTGAGGATATTAATCCAAAAGTGAACATAATAGTGTGGCTGGAGTTTGAACTTGTTTACTTCAATATTGCAGTTTAGAACTTTAGCCACTATACCATCGGGAGCTCCCCCACCCCTTATGAGTGTCTTAGAGATTCCAGAATGATAAAAAAAACACCCAGTAAAAACACTAAAATGGTTACAATTCATGTTGTATTTTATAAATGATTGTCATTTTTCCTGCATGTCCACAAACAAATAAGCAAATATTCATGTGCAGAATTGTTATATATCTAACAAGACTTGACTTAGGGTGATAGTACATATTAGGGTCCAATCTATTGGTCAAATAGATCATTTTGAAAATTTCTAGTATCAAATAAGAATATAAGAAATCATATAACTGTGTACAAACAAATACTTATGATAAGATAGAATTATTAATGTTTGGAAAACTTGAAACCTAAGGATCATTATGAGTTGGTTGAAATTATTTAACTGTGCAAACAAATTATTATTATTTTTATTATTATTATTATTATTATTGTTGTTGTTGTTGTTGTTTTACTTGTTTGAGAGTTCTTCACACCAGCATTAGCTGATGGTTTTCCACTGGAGTCTGAGTGACAGCAAGTCTTCTCAAATCTTCAAGACTCTTCTTAGTATTCTGGCCGATCTCCATAAATGCGGTAGTTTGGATAGTCTCCACTTGTCCTCTCATTTCCAAGTCTTTCAATCCCTGTACCAATCCTTTGGTGACTGTACCGAGCACGCCAATTACAATTGGTATCACCATCACTTTTGTCTCCCATAGTTTTTCCAGTTCTCTAGCAAGGTCTAGGTATTTATTATTATTATTATTATTATTATTATTATTATTATTATTATTATTATTGTTGTTGTTATCATCATTATTATTTACTCCTTGAGAGTTTTTCACATCAGTGTTAGTAGATGGTCTTTCACTGAAGTTTGAGTGACAGCAAGTCTCCTCAAGTCTAATTATTATTATTATTATTATTATTATTATTATTGAGTAGAAATAATTACTTGAAACTATATAATTATTAATATTAGATAGGAATACTTAGAACTATGCAAGTGTGTGTAAATTATTTATATTAAACAGGAATACTTGTGCAAAAACTCTTAAGAAACAACTGCATGAAAAGTGTAAAAGTACAATTCCCTAACCTCTAGGCATAAAATAATCCTTGGCAGGTTGACATGCCATTAAAATCAATCAAGCAACCAAGCAACTAACCAATTAATCAATCAACCTATCAATCAATTAAGTAAAAAAAAGAAAGAAAGAAAGCCAACGTAGGAAGCCAAAAGTTAAGAGAGGAAAAGTTCGAAAGGAAGAGAATTTAAAAAAGAAAGAGGAAGAAGTGATACAAAAAAAAGGAAGAAAAAGGAATGAGTTTGATTTGATTGGCTTTATTTGTTTAATGGCATATCAACACCATTTTGGTTTGTTTAATGCTGAAGGCTGCAATCATAAGTATATTTTCAATGTTCAATTGCATTTTTTTAAAACCCCACTTTTATGCATCTATAATCATTTATTTGCAGACTGTTATGACTTATATGATATCAAGTATTCTTAATAATTTGTACATGGTTATATAGTTTCTAGTATTCTGATCTAATACAAATAATTTATACATACTTATATGGTTTCAAGTAAGATGCAACAAAATAGTAAATGTAGGTTACGTGTTGATAGAGATGAAATGATCAATCATAAAATAAGCGAATGCAGGAATTTAGTATAAAGAAAGTATAAGAATAGACACAACTGGGTGAGAAATGTTATCCCAAGAGATTACCTTCCTCCCCCAGTTGTGCAAGAAATTTAAATTTGACCTTACAAATAAGTGATATATGCACAACCCAAATCGGCACAAAGTTCTCTGTAATTTTGAGATACAAACAGATCATCTAATCTTGGCCAGACAACAAAACTTTGTGAGAGTCAACAAAAAAAAGAACCTGCCAAATAAGTGGACTTTGCTGCCCAGGTGGATCACAGAGTGAAATTAAAAGAAATTAAAAAGGGAGATAACTACCCAGACCTGCTAGAGAATTAAAAAACTATGGAATATAAAGATGACAGTTGTTGGAATTCGTTTGTAATGCTTGTTAGCAGTGAGTAAATACTTTATTTGCATAAAAAAGTTTTATTTCCAAAATTACAATTTGGGGAGGCACTAGGCTCCAAGT
Source organism: Sepioteuthis lessoniana (assembly GCA_963585895.1). Lineage (NCBI taxonomy): Eukaryota > Metazoa > Mollusca > Cephalopoda > Myopsida > Loliginidae > Sepioteuthis > Sepioteuthis lessoniana. The sequence goes on along the minus strand of OY757917.1, from coordinate 7,402,054 downwards.
TTTGCGAGAGAGGAGAAGGAGTGCTGGTCTGTGAGAACTAAGAAGCCCTAGCTCGCCACATTTGCCAACCCATTCAACAGTACAATTGGTCATTCATTCTTCACCAAGCACACTACAACCACCAAAATACCACATTTACTCTATGAGAAAAGTCCTGTTGAAACAATGAATTTTATTTACAATGAATGGTTTATATACAATTCATGAAAGTGATGGGAATGAGAGAAAAACCCCAAAAGAAAAAGTAAAAAAATAGAACAAATTAAAACCCCATTTAGTTTCCCTCCCATCTCTCCATCTATAAAAAGGAGGCTGACTATTTTCCAGTCTCTGAGGGGACCGAAAACAAGCTGGACCTTCCCTAGTGAGGAAGGGAAACAAAGCTAAAGGGGTAAAATAAATGTAGGGTAGGGGGCAGTATGGGTGGTTTATGTAGGAATGAGAATATAGATATGAATTCCAAGATCTTCAGAAAAATCAGGCTGAATCGAGTGTTAAGGGCCAATAAAGAATGAGGTGGGGAAGATCTTGGAAACTAATGACTAGATGATGGGGACAATGACTCGTAACAGCTAACAAGGGAAAAAACAGAACAGACTACTTACCCAGGGTGGGGGTTCTGAAGGACCTGGTTCATGGTCACCATGTGCAGGAAGAGGAGGGAAGGATGACTCAAACGTTATCCCCTTTCATACAACTAGGCTCGCTGCATGCACCTACTTTTTCCCGAATGTTATGTGATCCAAGCATTTTCTATCACATCTGATTTTGACCCTAAGCTAATGCCTAAAGAACAAAATCAGATCATGATGAGAAAGTGTGCATCATCATACAATCCCTTCTTTCGCGTCATCCAAATCACTATTCTAGCTACAGCTAGGATTGTGAGAAACACCACACACTTCTTACCTTAAAACTGGGTTGGATGTGAGACGTCCACTCTCCAGCATTATCTCAAAATGGGCGAACTCGCTCGCAGTAGTGGAAGGCGTGCTCAGCCATTTCTTCTAAGCCACTGCCATAGTGAGGACAATTGGGCACATCTGCCAGGCACACTCTGTAATCCAGGCTGAAGAGGGGCAACGCATTTCATGCAAGCCGCCAGGTGAGTGAGAACTCAGAATTGTTCAAAAAGCTTGAATCTGGTGCTCATTTCCAATGCGAGCAAACTTACTCCATCGACCAGCCAATCCAATCCACGAGAGGATCTGAAGCTGAGGCTACCACTAGTTTCCGATACAGTTCCTTTCGAGACTGAGAAAGGTCACTGGACCCAGGAAGGTTGAGAAGGGCCTAATGGCGTTCTCAGACAAACATTGCTTCGCCCCTTGGCCTACGTTGGCCTTTAGCCTTTGGGTTTGACATAAGACAAGGGTAGATCTTTCTTGCCTTTTGTCTCCACATCACACTTGTTGACAAGCATCGGCAAAGGTAATCCAGTTTTTCAGCGAACCAGTGGCTCTCCAGATCAAGCATACCTAAACTCCCATTCCTTGGACTTTGACAACACACCTGTCTATGGACCATCGGCCTTCCACCTCCCCAAAGTACTTTGGAGAGAGATTGTTGAAGTGCTGGCCGATGGTCCCTAGGCAGAGGAAGTACGGACAAACAGTAAAGGATCAAGGGAAAGATGTAAGAGGGGCATACCTCCATCCTGCCCTTTAAGAACAACCGCCTTTGAAGATAGGTAACCACCTGGGCATCTACCGTAGCCTGTACTTCTGACCAATTTCCCTCCAGTTGGAGGCCCGGCCCTAACCACACCTGAAGATGAGTACGGGTCCGTTACTCGAGCGGAAAGGACCAGGTAGGGTAGTGCTACCCTTCCAGGCACCAAACTGCAAACCTTCACTCTTATCAAAGTTGATCTTGACCCCTGCTATATGTTCATACCTCGCAACCACCTTCTTCATGGCTGTTAAGTCCAAAAGGTGGGACACAAAGACTGTCATATCATCGGCATATGCAGACACCTTTGCTGAAAGGGAGCCAGCAAAAGGAATGCCATGCAGGGCCGGACTTGCCTTCTTATTTCTAAGCCTCTGGAGAAGGGGCTCCAAAGCAAGGACATAGAGAAGAGGAGACAGAGGGCAACCCTGCTGGACCGACCACTCAATGACGAACGCCTCCGAGCGCTTCCTGTTCACTTGCACCACTGCCTGTGGGTTGTGGTACATCATGCTAATCCATATGCAGAACTCCATTTTGAATCCCATGGTCTCCAAAACAGTCGCCAAGAACCGATGATCAACCCTGTCAAAGGCCTTGGACTGATATAAATTAATCAGCACACCTTCAGTGCTGTCTTCTAACCTCTCTAGGATCTCATACACCAAGTGCAAGTTGTCTTGGATTGATCTTCCTTTCACAGCATAGTTCTGCTCAGGTCTGATCAAATCGCTAATGACAAGCTGCTGACGGTTTGCTAAGACCTGGGTCAAAATCTTTAACTCTGTGTTAAGCAGAGTTATGGGCCTGTAATCATCTAGCTCCTCCCAAACATGCCTGCCACCTTTCTTTAGCAATGTAATCACGCCCTTGGTAATCCTACCAGGGATAGCTCCCTGGGTGAACCAATGGTTGAACACATCTGTCAGAATAAGCACAAACATGTGCAGCAGCCTCAAGTACACTTCGTAGGGTAAACCATCAGGTCCGGGGGTTTATTGAGGCCGACCTGCTTCAACGAATCACAGACTTCACATTCAGTAACCAAACCCTCACAGCTAGCTGCTTCAACCACCCCAAGGCGGGGAAGTTGGCTAAATGAAAACTCCTGAACTGGGAGGCTAAGACACCTTGTTAAGTGATCACGGAAGTGTGCCCGAAAGGTGTCGCGCATCTCACAATTCAAGCCGAGCACGCACCCGTCTAGGAACTTGACCGATTTGATATGCTGAAAGAGGAACCTAACTACGTATCCCTTGTAGTGTTCGCTAGCCTCACACTCAAGGTCCCATCTTGGTAAATCTACAGCTAGGGAATCCCCCCTCCACTCCTTGAGATAGCTTATCTTCTAAAGATTTTGCCACTTTGGTCATATCTAAGTTGAGCTGGCAACCGTATTTGATGGCGAAATCTCTAATTCTATGTTTGAAAGATCCCACCACTTATTCCCAGTGACCACCCCCACTAATGCCCACTGAGCTAGGGATTCTAGCCAGCCTCAGAAGTCTCGTATCTCCAGTAAAGAGGTATTGAACTTCCAGTAGCTGGCCAGACTAGGCCTATCAACTAACCGCTGACTCACCCAAACAAGCCTATGGTCAGTCCACACTGCATAGTAGAATGAGGGACACTTAACACTGTCTAGATAGGATCTAGCACGGATAGAGGGCAAATTATCAAGCCACATCCACATCTCACTCCCTGGAAGATCCAGACAAAACCTGTCGACCCAGTCATGGCGAGCCATAAATTGATCAGGCTGCTTTTACACCTTCCCAACCCTCTAGCTCCTCTCCCGACCCTGTCTGTCTTAGGATCAAGGATCACATTCCAATCACTCACTAAAAATATCCATTTTGGAATGTTGAGGAACAGCGCTAACCGCTGAAAAAAGAAACCCTCTCTACAGCGATATTGGGCACATAAACCATGCCCACTCAAAACTCGAAACTTTTAACGGCAACATCGGCCACAACCTGCCAGCCCCCTTCATCTGCAAGAACAAGATTTACATCAGCATTAAGGCTGCATCAAATTAGCAAAGAGACCCCATTGCTGCCACGGCTGCTGTATGCTAAAAGGACAACATAGTTGTTCTCCAGTACCCAACAGTCCATAGCATAAGGCAAGTGAGTCTCTTGCACTGCAGCAACTACACACTGAGGTTCAAGAGTTCACTAAGTAAGCGCATACACTTACTTGGATCCCTCAGTCCCCTCACATTCAAAGTGGCAAGGTTTAGAGGCATCAAACCCACTTACCTTACTCACTGTCAACCATGGCATGGAAATCCTTGGAGGTGAGAATGCCGACTGCATGCCTCAGGGATCCAGTGCCAAGTTCAGTGGTAACTTGGCCATCTCTGGACACACTTCCGATGACTAGGGGGTACTTCAATTGTAAAATGATGGGTGCACATAAATGGGGACCCGCTCTGCACTAAACCGACATGATTTTCTTGAGGGAGGAGTGCTCCAATTCTGCCAGCCTTATGACCACTTTACTGGCTTTCTCAAGGAAACGCCATAAGCCTTTAGTGCAGCTTCCAGCTGCACAAACAAAGGTGGTCACCATGGGTGCACCCCTGAACAAATATGGGTTGGAAATGTTTTCATCTTTGATTTTTTGGAAATTTAGGAGCGGCTTAAGTGCTCTGCAGAGTTGGATGTCCGTAGAAAGTTCTTCAGTTTCTGCAGAGAACAAAGCCAGTCCCAATAATTCTTCGGAATTTGGGATAGCTGAAGCTGAATGTGATCTATGGTGTATGTTAGGGTCTTTTAGTGGAATTAATGATGTGAGTCTGTTCTGAGATCTTGAACAGGAGAACAGCCTGAGAGGTGAGAGGGAGGGGAGAGTTGGGGAAAAGGGGATTTCCTGGGATTTGGGGGGTGAGGTTTGTTTTAGAGGGGGTTGAAGTTGATTTGGAGGGTTTTCTTTTTCTTTTTCTTTTTCAAGAGAGCATTGTGGGGCTGTCCGCTGTGGAGAAGGGGGGTTTGCTAAGTTTTTTCTGGGTTTTTTCTTTTGTTTTTTAATTGTTTATTTTTCTGTTTTTTTTGTATGGGGTTGGGCAGGGTACACAATTTTTTTGCTTGTGCTTCTCTACTCTCTCTTCTTCATTTTAAGTTTACTGAGGTTTCCATCTCCTCAGGCTGTTCCCTCTAGATGGTCTTTTTTTTCCTTTCTTTTTGGTATTTTTGTGGGGTGATGAAGGTTGAGTGGTTGTGGAGTCAATTGTTATTTCAGGGGGTGTAATAGTTTCCTTTGTTGTCTCTTCTGTTGTTGTTGCGGCTATTCTTTCTTTTGCTTGTTTTGCAGCTGGAGATGTAACTGGAGAACTAGACTTCTTTTTTCTAGTAACCAGAGTCTATCCTTTTTCTTGGTTGACTGGAGAGACCTCAGGTTCTAGTGCTGCTGATGAGGTTATGCTGGTGATTGTTCTGGTGTTGGTTGTGGTGCTGGTGGTTGTTCCAGTGGTTTTGATGGCAGCTATCTTTTGAGGGCAGGTTCTTACTATGTGGCCTAGCTGTTTACAGGCCCAGCAAAGCAGCCTCTTACTCTCAACGACTACCAGCATTTGTTGCTCTTCATAGCAGATGATGTGGGGAATGTCCTGGAAGCCTTTCCAATTCAAACAGATGGTTAGGATATAGTTGCCATGTGCTGTCTCATCAGATGCTTTTAATGGCATTACCACCTCCACGCTGCTATATTTACAAAGATAGGCAATGAGAACATCCCCATTTATCTGAATTGGGACATTGCATATAGTCACCCTTATTGTTTAATTTCCCTTGTACTCAGGTTGGAACCAAAAATATCTTGTCATTATATTATTCCTGGCTACTTTGGATGCTAGTTCCTCCGAGGGCAGCAGGACATCTCAGGTGGCATAATTTTGCTAGCAAAAATACTGGCATGGGATGCCTGCAGTTCTTAGAAGCTCCCCGAAGGATTCCTTTTTTAAACCAGCCAGCCTCCTTGTTCTAAGGTTGGTGACTATAAAAGACAAGATATTAGGCTCCACATCTGCCAACCAGGTCTGGGATAGGCAAGATGGTATTGCCTTGAAAGTATGGGGCATATTTGCCCACCCTGTCCCTTTCATGCCCTTCTGCAGTTTTCCCTTTTACAGTCCAGGAGACTGGCATTGCTGGGCTGTTGTTGTTGTTGTTATTGTTTGGGGTTCTTTGTTCAGGCTGGTTAGAACTAGCCAGGAGTGACGATTCTTAGGAACCTGGTAGCACTGGTCATTCTGTTGGTGTTGGTGTTATTACTACCAGTTGTTTTGGCTCCTTAGTGGTAGTTTTCAGGTCTTTGAGGCTTGTGGATATGTTTTCTCCCTCCATAGTTGCTTTAGGCAACCAGGAGGAGAGATGACAAAATGCTAGGGGAAGTTGCTGCTGTTGTTACTAATTGAAAAATGAAAATATTGCTGGACATGATAAAAAGAACTGAAGTAGAAAGTGAAAAGAAAAAGGAGAAAAAATTTGATCAGGCTGGTGCCTGTAATCTGCAGGGATTGAAAGAAAAATTCCGGGGTCATTGAGATTTTCCGGTCGCTATGAGTCAGTACTCATTTGCATAAAAAAAACAATGAGCTACAACTTGAAGCGAGATTATATGGACATTGGGGCATTCCATTGTTCTCAAGTGGCTAAATCCATTCTCTGGACAGTGATTGGTTGCTAGCCCAATGAATGGGTATATTAGTGTGTGTATACACTGCCTTACTTAAGATGTTACGGTTTCAGTATTAAGTTACTGCCCATTTTATTTTTTGTCAGACAGCTGGATACTTGCCGGAGCCACTGAATTGGTAGGTGTTGTTGTTTATTCTGCATGTTAGAGTAGTGACTTCTACAACAGTGATATCAATTGTAATTGGTGCACTTGAAACACTCCCCAAAGGATTGGTAAAGGAACTGGAAGACTTGAAAATAAGAGGACAAGTGGAGACCATCCAGATGACCACATTATTAAGATCGGCCAGAATACTGGGAAGAGTCCTGTAGACTTGAGGAGATTTGCTGTCACTCAAACTCAAGTGAGAAAACATCCACTAATGCTGGTTTGAAAAACTCTCAAAAGAGTAAAATAATAATAATTCTAATGATCTTCAAAGAATTGGAAAGGAGACTGGAGTTGGAAATCAGAGGATGAATTGAGACTATCCAGAATAAAGCATTGTTAAGATCAGCTAGAATACTTAGAAGAGTCCTGGAAACCTAAGGAGACTTTCTGTCACTCAAACCCCAGTGAAATGCTACCAGCTAATGCTGCTGTGAATAACTCACAAGGAGCGAAATAATAATAATAATAATAATAATGATTTGTTTTCACACAGTTATATGGTTTCATTTATTCTCATCCAATATCAATAATTTACTAACAGATCTATTTGACTCACAGATTGACCCTAACAGCTACTATCACTCTTAGTCAGAATTCACTTGGGAATATTGCAATGAATGTGTAGTCCATATCTCCCAGAGCTCTAGAACGGAAACCACAATACCAGATGCAGTTTAGTGTCATACTCAGGAAACCATTTTTTTTGGTGGGGGTCCTACACCTCTGCAGAGGGTGCAGTCAGCATATTATAAGCCCCTCAGACAGGGTTTTTTTTTAATGAGAGAAGAAAAAAGAAATTAAAAGAGCTACAAAAAAATTAAGTAGTGTAGTCTATATAGTGAGCACCTTTACAAATCATTCATATATTTTAGGATTTTTTGGTGATTACTTCTTTTTTAGAAACATATCTCAAATGATCATTTGTAAGTAGTCCCCATGGCATAGTGCCTAACATGCTGAACTGCAACAGTGTAGTAGTAAGTGTAGTAGTAAGTGTAGTAGTAAGTGTAGTAAGTGAATTCAAACTCTTGTTGTTCTATCCCATTCACTTTTAGATTAATAGCCTTAGAAAAGATATGAATCCTCTACTCCCCCTCCCAGCTATTGGTTAAATTGTAAATTCTTTTAAAAGTATGAATTCAGCATTGAATAACCCATGAAAGTTGGCATACCATTAAACATAGAAACTAAACCTAACTATCATTCTAATAGAATTTTTCAGTGATCAGTATTGAGTGTGATTAGAATACATTAACTTATATATATATATATATATATTGGGTTTTGATAGCTTTTGGGATCAATGGCCCGAGAGACCAGGGTTCAGTCCCAGGTTGCATCATACCAAAGACTTAAAAATGGTACTTGATATCTCCTTGCTTAACACTCAGCATTATAAGGTACATATCAAGGGTAAAAGTGGAGCAATCCGGGGGAAGGAGTAGCGCCCTCCCCTACACCTCGGTGTAGTAGCTATTGAAAAGGGAGCCTTCGGGTCGCCCTCGACTACAGTTGTCAACTTACAATATAATTGCAATATGATTCAATGGCGTTTTTTTAAATAAATGAATAGAGTTATCTCCCTTACATTTGAAAACTCCTGCAGATTCAGTTAATATAGACTATGATTATAATTATTTGTTTGCTATACCTCATTTTTACTGTCTTCTCACATGAATCTTTAAAAAAAAAACTCGCCTGTTGTCAGGATTGAACCTGCAACCTCCAGATGATTGCAAATAACAATACAGGAATACTTAACACTTGTACCTGGTTATGGCTAACGGAATCAGAACAGGCAACCCCTGTGGATTCAATAAAGGACATAGTTCGAAGTTCCGTGTAGGTTACAGAGTTTGACAAACACCTGAAGAAGGCCTGAGGACACATCGGCTGAAACGTTATGGAAATAACGATAAAGATGAAGACAATAGTCTGAAAAACCTTAATGATAAAAACCATTTAACTGTATGCAAATAAATGATTAATATCAAATTAGATAAGAATATTAGTTGTCTAAATTTCTGAGACGAAGCTTGTTGATTTTTATCATTAAGGTTTTTCGGACTATTGTCTTCATCTTTATTGTTATTTCCACAACGTTTCCACAAGAGGAAGACAACAAATTACCCTTCCTCGATGTATTAGTAACATGCACAGAGCAAGGATTCAGGTCATCTGTGTACCGTAAGCCCACCTTCACTGGACAGTACCTCAATTTCAACTCCCATCATCCATATACGGTAAAGAAAAGAATAGTCCGTTGCTTACAACATCAAGCAAAAACCATTAGTAGTGATACTGATGCATATCAAGAAGAAATGATTAGTCTGAGACACAACCTCCATCGTAACAACTACCCAGAGTGCATAACATCGGCTCCAAGAAACCTAGATAGGAGGGTGGAGGATAATACCCGAAAACTCACCACAGTATGTCTGCCCTATGTCAAAGGATTAGCCGAAAGGATCAAAAAGATATGTAGTCCATATGACATTAGGACAGTATTCATAAGTGGTTCAACTCTCCGGAGGTATCTCTTCCAGGTCAAACCACCAACAGAATTCAACATGACCAAGAACTGTGTTTACTCCATTCCTTGCAGTTGTGGTAAAATATACAAAGGTGAGACAGGTCGGCCACTAAAAGTAAGGCTAGAAGAACATCGGAAAACAATAGTACGAGGGGAGATTGAAAAGTCGGGTATGGCGGACCATATATGGAAGGAAAATGGAAATCATCTCCCCTTATGGGACAAAGTTGAAATAATTGATAGGGCTGAACATTGGAAGATTAGACGCCTTAAGGAATCAGCACATATGTTAGGCTACAATGACCTGCTGAGTAGACCAAGTATAGAGTTGAATACAATATGGGAACCGATAATCAAGAAGGCTAGATAAAAAAAAGAAAAAAAAAGAAAAAAAACCTGAAATCTGAATATGAGCACAGGTAATAAAAATCATACATAATAGTAGTAATTCTAGCTATAGTAAGAACATTAAGTTTATAATACCCAAAAATTCAATGTGAATTGTCCAGCAGGACACATGGCGTAATGGTTATAGGCGTTGGTTCCCTGAGCTACTAAGAAGACAATCATCTGAAGGTTGCAGGTTCAATCCACAGGCGAATACTTAACACTTGTACCTGGTCATGGCAAACGGAATCAGAACAGGTGACCCCTATGGTTTCAATAAAGGACATAGTTCGAAGTTCCATGAAGGTTCCCGAGTTCGACAAACACCTGAAGAAGGCTGGAGGACATATCAGCCGAAACGTTGTGGAAATAACAATAAAGATGAAGACAATAGTCTGAAAAACCTTAATGATAGATAAGAATACTTGATCAATAGTATTATAATTGTTAAATTGAAATACTTGAAACCTTTTAACTGTGTGAAAACAAATGAGCTCTTACTCGTTTAAAAATAAAGTTACCAACAAACTATTCACTTCAAATCATTTATATGTATAAACAAGATTTGGTATTTAGGATTAATATACCATTAAACTAGATAACCTAAAAAGTATCTTACAATATCTACTATTTTTTAGAAGATTTTCATTTTCACTAGTAAATGATAATGAGATACCATATCAAATGCCTTACTAAAAATCCAAATATATAATATTTGCATTATCCACTTCCATGAAATATTTATTTATAATATCAATACATTCTAAAATATTAGATAATGCTGATTTACCATTGATAAAACCATGTTGATAACAATTTTTTTCTTTCCTTATAAAATTTGATATGTGATTTCTTATCAATATTATCTCCTTTTTCTGACACTAATACTTCTGAAAGTTAAGACAAGTTTCTCTGTTTTCTGTTAATGCAATCAACATCCAGTTTCACTTTAACTTCTATTTCAATACATGTATGATGCTTTTAAACTTACCTCTTCTATTAAACATTAATTATCTGATCTAAAGTAAAGTTGGCGACCATTGTCAAGGGTGACCCAAAGGCTCCTTTTTCAATAGCTATTACACTGAGGTGTAGAGGAGGGTGCTACTCTATTCACTGGATTGTTCCACTTTTCCCTTGATCCATACCTTATAATGCTGAGTGTTAAGCAAGGCAGCATCAAGTACCATTTTTTGAGTCTTTGAGTATGACTCAACCTGGGATTGAACCCTGGTCTCCCGGATCATTGGCGAACACTAACATTAGGCCAATGATCTAATGTAGCTTTATGTAATCTATTTCCCACTAGTTTTCATCTAAAATCTTCTTCCATAAACCAATATCTTTTTGTTTTTAACAAATCTGAATATTCGTTTCTATTCTAAAATGTTGACTAATCAAATTTACTCGAGACACAACCAAACAATTTATCCAATCTACATTAGGCACCTAAAATTTCCAATATTTTCAGATTAATCTGATATAAAAAATACCTCATTCAATTGTTCTAGCAGTATCTATTCTTCATTACTTAGATTTGGAGATCTATATATACACATTATATTAAAAACTTTGTCATTAGAATCAGTTATTCTTAAAGCCAAAGATACAAACCAATTCATTTTAGATATATTTAATGTGTTGTTCTCATAAAAAGCAGACCCTCAAAATTTGTATTTTTTTTCCCTATCTTTGTGTATTAATTGAAAATTTGGTATTGCTATTTTTGCTTTTTTTACATTTTCAACTGACAAATATGTTTCTGTTAAACAAATTATTTTATTTTTGATAGCAATTAATTTTAGTTCTAATATTTTGTTTTTCAGCAAATAGACATTTGTATATAATATTCTAAAATTTTCTGTTTTTCTTTACTCATTTAAATTTTCATTTGTGTATGTTGATAGATTTTCTTATATCATTCTGATTTTCATTTTTTTTTATTTTCAATATGCACTTTTTGTTTTTCTTTATTATCCCTTATCTCTTATCTTTTCTCAAATGCAACTTCTCTTTCTATTCTTATCAAGTTGGGATTAATCCATATATTTTCTTCTTCTTCATTTTTAATTTTCTTCCCAATTTATTGTGGTGAAAAAATTTAGTATCTTCATGTGACCATTATTAATCTGTTTCTATTTTGTTTTTTTCAGTCATACTGTTCTTATAATATCTTTTTTTGATATTCCATTTTCTTTATTGATTAAATGAAAAATACTTTCATTTAGATTTTCTTTTTTCTTCTTCTATTTTGGATATCATTTTGTTTGATTTCTTTTTCTATTCTCTTATATCTGTCTCAAACAATTTTATACTTTCTTTCAATGCACTTTCAGATGTGTTTTCCATGATTTTGTTTACCATTTCCTTTTGTCTCCTTCTTGTGATATATTCCCAGGTTTTTATTAATTTCTTTTGATTGAAAGAATTGTTTGTTAATGTTTTTTCAATTTTTTCAGTTATTTCTGGCATAAATTTTCTTTTTCCTTTTTTACTTCATTTTTAAGTTTTAATTTACAATTTTCTTTGTCTTCCTGAATTATCAGCTTTTCTTTTATTTTTCTTTCAAATATGAAACAATTTGGGCATTTCCAATTGTGTATTTGTTAGTTTGTTTTGATTTGGTTACTTTGTTTAATGGCATATCAACCCTTGTAGGTTATTTAATGCCAAAGCCACTCTCCTTGAAGAACAGTAGTGGTACTATTTGACCCATAGATGGGAGGATAAGGGGGTTCATACTTTTCCCAAGGGTATTTGCCCAAATATGTATTTGTTCATAAATTGCTTTTGTGAGTCCTTGCAGATCCATGAATTAAAGTGTCACCATCTATCACAAAACTTTATTAATTGTTTTTAGTTCTTCTTCCCATAAACAAAGTATCAACACTTTTTTTGTATCTGGTGATCTTAAATCCATTTCTTTCTTTTCTTTTTTAGGGATTAATGAAAATGTTTATGGTATGTCAATCTGTCTAGGGTTATTTTCTGCCAAGAGGTTTGGGAATTGTGTTCATTTTACATTTACATTTTTTGTGCAATTGTTTCTTAAGACGATTTTGCATACAGTTATGTGATATCAAGTATTCTTATTTTAGACAAAAAATTTGCACACAATCATATGGTTTCAAGTATTCCTATCTAATTTAAATAATCATACAGTTTCTATGTAGTACTATTAGTCATTTGTTTGCACACAGTTATAAGGGTTTAAATAATTAATAATCATCATCATGTCACACTGCCAACATGAATCTTACTGACCCTCTCTTGCCACCCATCTCTATTGTCCATTGCTCCCGGGAGGTCTTCAAGGCTATATCCTGTATCGGCACAGAGCTGTTGTGTATAGGTTCTAGCTGGTCATCCTGCCTTTGCTTATCCATGTGAAGGGGTCCACAGGAGTATATCGCTTATGAGTTTGTCCTTACTTCTCCAGCAGTGTTCCGCATGTCTAGTTCATCTAACTTTGATAGTTTTCATGATGAGTGATAGGTGGCCATATAGCTGCTTATTGGTAGGGTGTTGCCTCCAGGACTTGTTCAATATTGCTCACAGCATTCTTGTGTAATTGCCATCAAGCCTTTTCTCCATATGTTTAGTTAGTGTCCATGTAGTGCATCCATATAGCAGTATCGACATGACCACTGCTTGGAAAAAACTGCATTTTATTTTATAGGTCAAGTCTGACTTCCATATGACCGATAGCCAATTGATAGCTGTCGGAGCCTTTGCTTGTCGCGTGTTGATGTCTTTCTCGGTTGATGAGACACTGCTTCCTCAGTAGGTGAACTTGTCCTCAAGTTTAAAAGGCCCACCCTTTAGTGTGGAGATGTTGCCACTTTGATTAAAGCATATGTATTCCATCTTGTCTGCATTGACATGGAGGCCTATGCCACCTGCTGCTTGTTCCAGGCTATGTAGCAGGGTTTCAGCTTGGGTGGTTGTATTTGCCAGAAGTGCTATGTCATCAGCATGGTCTGCGTCCGTAATTATTTGTACAGAGTATATTCTGCTTCTTTCCTTTGCCAGCTTGAAACCATTTTTGTTCATTAAATCAATAGATGTTCTAAGCACATAGCCTAGGTAGATGATAAAGAGGCATAGGGCTAATGTGTCTCCTTGTAGCACAGCTGCTACAATGTCGTAGTAGTCTGTATCTCCATCTGGAGAGCGGACTTTTACTTATATGTTTTTATATAGCATCATTATGGCTGTGATGGTTTCTTTGGGGAGGCCATAGACAAGAAGTATTTGCTCCATCTTCCCTTCGTGTATGAAGTTAAAAGCCTTGGAGAAGTCGACAAATTATATTGTTGCCTCAAGGCTTTTTGCACATACACCTTCTAGAATTTGAAGGATAGTCAAAATTTGCGATGTGATGGATTGATTTCTCTGAAAGTATCTTCTCAAGTATCTTCCTAAGTATCTTCTCAATTTTGGGTTCTATGCAGTTGCATAGTAGAGCATTGTAGATCTTGGCCACTATGCATGTAAGGGTTATACCTTGGGAATTAATAATAATCCTTAGTAAACAACTATAGCTTCAAGTCATCATCATCATCATCTCGTGCCGCTAGCACGGATATCCCTGACCCTCTCTCGCCACTTCTCCCTATCATTCATCGCCTCTGGCAGGTCTTCAGGGCTACATCCCGTATCCTCACATAACTGCTGTATGTATGTTCGAGCTGGTCGTCCTGCTTTTGCTCGGCCATATGTGGGGGTCCATAGGAGTACATCACTTATGAGCTCGTCCCTGCTTCTCCAGCAGTGTCCTGCATGTCTGGTTCGTCTAACTTGGATAGTTTTCATGATGGGAGGCAGGTGGCCGTATAGTTAGGGTGTTGCCGCCAGGACTTATCCAATATTGCTCGCAGCATTCTTGTGTAATTGCCGTCTAGCTTCTTTCTTCTTCTTCTTCTTTTCTTCTTCTTCTTCTTATTATTATTTTCTTCTTCTTCTTCTTCTTCTTCTTCTTCTTCTTGATGCTAACAAAATGGCTGGAGAAGAAGCTTCAAGTAACTATTCTTAATATGAATAATTTACAGTTATATGGCATCAAGTATTCTTATTAAATACAAATGACTTTTAAACAGATTTATTTGACCCAAACATGGGACTCTAACAGGTACTACCATTTTGAGGCAGAGTGGACATGGGAGTAATGGCAATGAAGAAGTACTCCCCAACCTCTAGAGCTCCAGAACTGCAGCCACACTATCAGATGCAGTTTAGTGTCATCCCAGAGCACCCTTTTATTTGGGGGGGGGGTCTTACTTCTCTGCTAAGGATACAAGCAACGTATTCTAAGTCCAGCCAATAGAGCTGCATAACATTTGACAAGAAAACTGTAAAATAAATCACGATTTCAATTAAAAAAAAAAAAAAGAATTATCTCCCTTACATTTGAAAACTCATAAAGATTAAGTTAACATAAAATATAGAGTGAACATGGGTGTGATGACAATAAAGGGATACTCAGCATTTCCTAAAGCTCCAGCATTCCTTATTGCCTCACCATCAAATTGTTTTGTGTCATATCCAGGACACTTGATGAAGGAGTCTTACCTCTCTGCAGGAATGCAGCCAGGGAATTCTACAGCCCAAGCCGACTGAGGATATCTCGGATGATGCAATGGTTACCAAGTTAAACTAGCATACCATTACTTGTGAGTCCGAGTCTCATTGTTTGCCCATTTATATGGCCTTGTGCCACATCTAAACAAGAAGCTAAGTAAATTATTATATAAGTATATCTTTATAATCTCATCATCATTTAGACAAGTGTTTTCATCAAGTCATCTGATGATCATTAATTCATTGCCTAATTTTTACACTAGTAAAAGTTATATAATCTAATTGAGTGTAAGTGGCGGATAAAGACATATTCTCTAAGAACAATCTGATGCAACAATTGAGAATGGAATGAGAATAATCTACCCTTCTGGATTGAATAAAGGGTTTGGTTTAAAATTCCTAAAAAAATTACAAGGACACTGTGACAATATACCCGCTGGCGGGTCCCCACTATCTCGACCTCCAAAACCATTTCATGGCTATCTTATCGTCTTGTGGTTTCTCTCATCTCCAGCCTGGGGCATTTCACATTGCTTTACAAACACACAAGAAACAACATACACAACCGAGAGGGTGGAAGAAAAGAAGAACATACAAGCACGGACTTGGGTTAGCTCCAAGTGCAAGAAGGGAGGAGTTTTGGCACTTTTCTGTAGCTTCCTGTGCATTTGTGGGCTATCACGGGCATTTATCTGAGTGAAGTTCCCTCACAACCACCAGGAACACTGACTCATCCTCTCACGTTGGCCAACCCAGCCTTTGGGTCCACAGGTCCTAGCTCCTTGCTTAACAGCCGCCTTTCTCTCACTGTTGCCTTCCTTCGACTTTTGTTGACAGCTTTCTTCTGTTGACTCCCTGGGACCTTGCCTTCCCTTGTCTTCTTCCAGTCTAATAGGAAATTTCATGCAGAAGCCCTTTGTGTGGGTTTCGTGCCAAAACAAACAAAGGAATCCTCTGACTGGCACTCACCCACACCTATAGAAATGAATGCACCTACATCATGCCACACACCCACCTGAAGAAAGTTTGAAGGATTAAAGAATTGAAACATTGTGACATAAACCACCATAATTGGGATACCAATCCCAGGAAATCAGTATATAATAATTGTTTCTTAATGGCATATCAACTTTCATGGGTTATTCAATATCAAGGCCATCTTTGTAGAAGTACAGCTGTGATACTATCTAACCCAAAACTAGGGGAATAAGAGGATTCATATCTTTTTCAAGGGTATTTGTCCAAAAGTGAATGTAATAGCATGACTGGAGTTTGAACTTGTTTACTTCTAGACAGCAGTTTGGTACTTTAACCATTATACCACAGGAACTTTCCCCAGTATATAATGATGATAGTTCCTCATTTCAAAAATTCAGACAAAAATTTACAGCTTCTTTTCTTGTAAAGTCTTGACTAACCCAACAAGAGAAACATAGCTTGATGTATGTTTTCATGAAAAGAAAGCAGTTTCTCAAACTGTTCAAAGCAAACAGGTTGGTTAGTAGATTGTATGGCATTGGTTATTTGATGCTAAAGTCAATCATTTTTTTCTTTTGTTCAAACAATTTAAAATTTCAAGTAAACAATGACAATGTAGGGAGACAACAGATAATTCTCTTGCTTAGTAGAATGAGAACAGTCGATAAAAGGTTTAGTTTGAAATTCTAAGAACATTGCTGAATATTACAGGCACCAGGGAAAAGTCTGAGAATGCATCAGCTGAAATATTGGGAATATAAAAACAACTAAGATAAAGATAATAGTTCAAAATAAATCAGTGAAATTCTGTTTCAGTGTTTGGGTTGGTTGGTTGGTTGGATTTACAGCAAATCAACTCTTGTTGGGTTAATTAATGTCAAAATCTGTCAAGTAGTGATTAATACAAATGATTTGTATACAGTTTCAAGTATTCCTATCTAATACTAATGGGAAGGGGAATCCCCATGGTATAGTGGTTTATGTGCTGGTCTGTGACATCATAGTGAACAAGTTCAATCTCAAGTGAATTATGTTCACTTTTGGACAAATAAATTTGGGAAAGCGATGAACTCCCTTATCCATTTCCAGCCATTGATTAAATAGTACTGCTACTGTTCTTCTACAAAGATGGCTTTGGCATTTGATAAACCACAAAAGTATTTATGCTATTAAAACAAGAAACCAAACCAAGCCTAATTCTAATAATTTGTAAGCAATTATATGATTTCAATTAACTATTTTTATTTAATAATAATAATAATAATAATAATAATAATAATAATAATTTACTGATAATTATATCTTTAATTGTTCCTATTCCTATATAATGCAAATAATTTATAGACCTTCATATAGATATGAGTAATTATTCCAATCTAATAGAAATAATTTTTATACAACTATATGGTTGCAATTATCCTAATCTAATATTGATTATTTGAAAACATTTTAAACAAGTAAACATTTCATATTTAGTTGTAATATCAATGTTTTACAAGCCAATCTAGTTCAAAGTTATTTTAAACATTTCAAATGGATTTATTTGACCCATAGATTACCACTTCATGTCAGATTGAACCTGGGAGTAATGGTAATGAAAGAGTGATTCCACACACCCTAGAACTCTAGAACTGGAGCCTCACCAACAGATGCTATTTAGCATTATACCTAAGACACCCTTCTTTTTAGTTGGGATCCGACTCCTTTGAAAGGGATTCAGTTGATCTATTCTAGACCCTGTTGACAAGATAGTGTTTTAGGATTTCATTTTAAAATTTATCTTCTCAGTGAGTTTGTTGGGGTTTCTTATATTATTTCTTGCTTCTATTATGGCTGACATTGGATATAACAGCTTTTTACACTTACTTGGACAGATAAAATAATTATAAAAGAGTACTTTCACCAAGTTTTCTCTCCCACACTTGCTTCTTTATCTATTATCATGGAATGATAATGATGAGATATTTTTGGCCGGGAGAAGTGGATTCATGTCTTTCCCAAAGGCACATAAAAGCCTCATGCTGGTAACTGTTACACCATTCCTCACTGTAATATTGTCCAGCTACATTTTAAGTTCATTTCATGGTTTATTTCTGGACTCAAAGTCCAAATACATATGCCCAATGTCCCAGCTCAGAACCTATACATGTGTTTATGTTAGTGCAATGGCAACTAAAGAGAGTGAAAGTTGGATATATAGTGAATATGTGAGGTTATTTTTTGTGAAGAAGTTCAATAAAGAATAAATATAGCTTCTGTTTACTCTCTAAGTTCATTCACTAACATAAACAAAATATATAAATGTAACAAAGCAGGTACATTTGAAATAACAAACTAAAAGAGGTCCCAAAATTAAAAAAGAAATTTCCTTACTTCTAAAACTTCTGTAAAACAGATGCTTTTAGAAGGATTAAGGAATAAAAAATTCTCTCATAAATATACTTGTGTGTGATTTGCCCTCAGATGCCAATACTGAGAAACTCCTATCAATTGTTTTATTTACATGTTTTTTTATTCTCTTATCAATTCAGCCATTAATGCTTTGTTGCCAAATGCACTGCATCCAAAGAGTTAAAGAAAGATAATCTTTTTAGTTCATAGAGACAAAGAAAGGTTTTATGTCTCTGTGAGTGTTTGCTTTGGAAAAGTTCATTGTTTGTTTGTAAACATTTTTGCAGAACTCTCAGCTGGTAGGAAGTAAAAAATGAGACTGATTTTTGGTGCCCTTCTGCTTAGATATCAATGGACAGGATGTTTCCTGTAAATATGTTATTTAGCAACCTCTCTACATAAGCAGGATGTGACACAAGGTTAGTTTTTTAAGCAGAGTTTGACAGGTTTGAATTTAGAGGTTTCTTTCTCCTAGACTGGTTGCCATACCAAGGTTAAAGAGCCCAATCTGCTCTACTATTTATCCATAGTTGGAGGGAGAATAATTGGATGCATACCTTTCCCAATGGTGCTATGTGAAATATAAATTGCCTTGTCCAGGATTTGAACTTGGGTTGCCATGTCCATTTCTTATGATAAGTATTACAGAACAAGGGTCTCCTGTAATTACATGTTAATGTATGCATATTTAGGATAGAGCTCCCTTTATGCATACTCAACTAGCTATTGATTATTAAAACAATACACATACCTCAGTTGCGACCTGTTCACAAACGTAAACCGATTGGATTACTCACATCCCTAAAAACAGTACATCCAGCTATGACTGGAAATGATGAAGCCTTATATGACCCTGGCTAGCCGTCACAGCTAAAAAAAGGGAATAAATTCTATTTAGCAACATTTACAGAACCCATCTGTCAAAAGTAACTCAATTAAAATGGAGTGAAATATCTTCTGTAGCCTATTGCAGGCTAAAGAAGGACTTTACTTCTACATCCATTTTTAATTGACGTACTTTATTTCTACACAGCCAATCAGAATGACATACTTTTTCCTTTTTATAAACAAAGCTCTGAGGTCAAATTTCAGAGGTTGTTTTATGAAGCTCTCAGGAGCTTGCTCTCAGAGTAAGGCTCCCCAAGGCTGAATCCTACATCTTGTGGTTGCATTCGCCTTACTTCAAGGCTGAATCCCACTTCTTGTGGCTGCATTCGCCTTGCATCACATAGATATGCCAAAAGTTCCTTTTAAGGACCACTAGAGGTCTCCTTCTGCGTGTTGGAGTATCTCTGATGGTTCTTACGGACTCGTCAAAGCAGACAGCCAGGAGGCACCTACAAAGTCTTAACCAACTCTTAACCAACTTGGTTGATTCCGTTGTCCGTTCATTCGCTTAGCTGCGCAGCGCTAAAGGCACAAGTTAGCCTTTAGCTACCACTTCCCTATCTGCGCAGCGCTAAGATACCACCAATCATAGCTGCAGCCTCCCAGCTTTTTTGCTTGATGGTACAGAGCTTTGGCATGGCATAGCCTTGGCCTCACCTTCTGATACATCCGCACAGCTTTGGCACAGCATAGCTTTAGCCTCACCTACCAATATGTCTGCACAGCTTTGGCACGGCAAAGCCCTAGCCTCACTGATTCACTCGCTCAACTTCGCATGTGCTAAGGCATGGCAAACCTTAGCTGTGATCACCCTGTCCGTTCACTTGGTCCGCAGTTCTAAGACACAGTTAAGTTTTAGTCACCGTGCTCACTCGACTCTATGCAACCAAGCTGCCAACATCGACTTTGACCACAACATGCTCCAGCATTGCAGCATCCAGTCCATGTACGACTCGCTGTACGGACTGCTGACCACAACGACGACATGCAGGATCTAGCCCACATATGACTCGCTGTACGGACTAGCAACCATATCGACCCCCCCCCGTTAATCCAATATACTTCAAAAACCGGGACATTGATCTACCTACTTTGACCAACACCAGCTACTCGCCTTGATCATCTAGCTGCCTCTCTACAACTTTGATCATAACAGCTACCAACATCAACCATCTAGCTGATGAGACCAACAACAATCCACGAACTTACAAACGTCATTGTAAACTTGACGAATAAATTGACATCTTTGTTATATTGTTGCCTCGCTTCCGTTTCCTTCATTGTTCTTTTGGCCGTCATTACTTGCATGCTTAACTTAAATCATTTGCTGTGTCAGTGTGCTTATTGACATCTGCAACACCTCTATAAGTGTGTGATAGCAAACCAATAAAATGTTCTCATTGAATTATTTGTTCTCACCATTGATAGACAAATGTTCAAATGAACAGTTGATATAATTCAGTAGTCTAAACAAAGTTTTGTTGACTTATAATTAGATGAGTGAGTTCCTTTATTGTTATGATATCACCAAAACTAAAACTATTTTTATATTAAACAAGATGAAGGCTTAAAGTTATACATTTCCTATCAACACTCATGGTTAAATTTTGATTATGGATTTCCAAAGCAGCTAAGCTTCTCCTGTCTGTAAGATCAAAGCAACACAATCTTCTTTACCCCTACAGAGCTATGTGGTTAACTAACCTTAGGTTATAAAATATCTATTTCAAATGAAAAAAAATGAATTTTTTAAAAGTAGAGTCATTATCATTCTAAGATTTGTTACGGCTACTTAAACCATTCCTTGTGTTGCTTTTATTATTGTTATTTACTAAAGTTTTGCTTAGATATGGTATATAGATCTCAGGTTGCTTAAAGTACCTGGTGCTGGTTAAGTAGTCATCCATCTTAGTGCTAAATGGCTTTATTAGCAGCTTATCTTTCTGCAACTGGATGCATTATGTTATATAGTAATCTTTGCTTAAATATAACACTCAGGTCTAAACTTGCTGACAGTACCTGGTGCTGGTTAAGTGGTCATCCATCTTAGCGCTAAATGGCTTTATTAGCTGCTTATCCTCCTGGAACTGGATTGCATTATGTTATTTAGTAATCTTTGCTTAGATATAACATTCATGTCTCAGGTTGTTTACAGTACCTGGTGCTTGTTAAATGATCACTCATCTAAGTATTGAACAGATTCATCACTGCTTAATTTTAGTGATCAAGTGGTAACAAGTGCTTTGGCCATGACTTTACAGTAAGTTATATTGCTTTTATTGTAACTACAATGTTTTAAAAATTCATTTTCTCGTCCTCTTTAGGCGTACACTTCTTAATGAAAGAGGAGAAAATGAATTTTGATAATCCGAAAAACTCTTGAACTAAAGAACTTTTTGTTTGTCAGCTGAACATCAACATGAGGTGCCCGTGGTGTAGTCGTTATCGCCGTAGGAAGTGAACACGGCGATACGAGTTCAAATCCTGGACGAGACTGATTGCATTTCACATAGCACTAATACCCTTGGGAAAGGTATGAATCCAATAATTCTCCCTCCAGCTATGGGTAAATAGTAGGACAGACTAGGTTCTTCAGCCATGGTTAGGCAACTAGTCTAGGAGAAGGAAAACTCTGAATTCAAACCTGTTAAACTCCGCTTAAAAAATTGACCTTGTGTCATATCCTGCCCGAGCGGAGGGGTTGGGTAAATAGTATCAACATGAACAGTGTCGTAATTTCTAATGCCCCTTTTTCGAAAACAAACAATGTGCACGTTTTGTTTTTGTTGGCCTTCCGTAGCAACAAAGAAAATTTTCGTGCTTCACTCCCTTGCATCTGACTCGGTGGCATTTAGTTGTAAGTTCACATAAAGAAGATCGCTGTGTCACGTTGACAACAACGAGGAATTTTGTAGGATTTTTTTTTGGCAAGATGCAGCCTGTTTAAAGTTATTTTTCTTTTAGTTCAAAAGGGACAGACATATCGAATTGTGTCTGGTCTTTGGAAAATTTATATATTTTTTGCGTTGAAATTGATGAATGACTTTTCTAGAATCAGTACAAAGAAGCGTGGATGGATGGAGACATAGTAATTCATTTTATGAATGAAAACTAAAACTGTTTTAGTATTTTTATTGTTGGATGTTTAAAGTTAAATTGGCATGTGTTTACGATGCTATTAGTGTTGTTTGCTTAAAAAAATACAGTATTGTTAAATTAAAAAAAAAGAACCCGGTTTAAATCGGACCACACTCTCCTCAAGGGATATCAGACAAACATTTTTTTAAAAACAAAACGAGATATACGAAAAAGAAAAACAAATTCCTCTGATCTGGTGAGTAAGATAATTTTTTTTATATATTCTTTTATTTTTGTATGCTTATTTTTATTTAGTTATTTTTTGCGACTTACAACAAAAAAACCACAGCCCCCTAAAAAAAAAAAGAAAAGAAAAATCAACTGACTGACATTGAGTTTTTGTCATACTTAAAAAAAATGCTGTATTTGAGGAAAAAAGTTTATAAAGAAGGTATTAATGTATTTAAAGTTAAAAGGTTTCAATTTAATCCTTATAACAATTAGTAAATAAAAAAAAAAAAATAGAATTTGATTTTTAAAATTATATAATATTTCATTTATTTATTAATCGTAAAAGTTAAACTTTTATTTTGATTTTTGTTTTTTATTTTTTTTTTAATCTATAAAAATTTTATTTTCTGGCAAATAATTAATAAAGAAAGCAAAATTGCTCAACCCAAAAATATTTGAGGGAGAATTTATTATATTGTCAGAACAAACATTTATAACCAGATTTTTTTTCCGTGTTTTTATGCAATAAAATCTCAGTAGAATAAGTTGATATCAAAATAAGAAGTTAACAAAAATCACCGAAACACAAAAAATAAAAACTAGATGTATTTATTTAACACATTTATGCTTTTAACATGACATTAAATACTTAACAGAAGTTATACGATTTCTGTTTTGTTTACAGTTGATTTAAATATATATATTTTTTTTACTATGCCTCACATTGCGAACATGTTCTCAAAATTTTTGTCTAAAAGAAATTTACAAACAGTTTGAATTTATTTTTTCTGGATTAGAAAAAAGATGCTGGTTTGTTTGTTATGTAAGAAAATAATAAAAGTATAAATTCAAATATCTTCGACTAAAACATAAAAGTTATTTGCGTGTTACTGTTAAGAACGTTACAACATAAAATAATCATATTTTTGTTTTGTCGTCTTAAAAAAGTCTGAATTTGTTATTAAGATTTCTGAGAAATCCACTTATAGTCAAATAACATTAAGTCAAGCAATATACACGAGAGAAGTATGTACATTACAAATTAAAAAAAAAAAATTCAGCATTTGGACAGAACTAATTTTGGTAACATGATTGTAATGTCTAATCCACGTACCAACCAATCAAGTCTACCCGTAAATTTCGACGTAAAAAGTCTTTTATCGTTAAAATTCTGTGATATATATATATATATATATATATATATATAACATTCTTTTTAGTACCAATAACACCAAAAGTCCCTAAAAACAAATAAAAGTGAAATTAGAAATTTAAATTGTTTTTGAAAAACTTTTAAGGGCTCAACAATATTTTACCTTAACAGCAGTTCTAAAAAAATGAATTGTCATAATTTTTTTAGGGATTATTTATTTTTATTTATTTTTTGCGAATTATTTTGTAATTCTTATTTCATTATTATTTTTTTTTATTAATCATTCATTAATTGCAATATTTTTTAAAAAAAATGTGTGTTTGTGTGTTAGGGTGGTTCTCTTGAAATCTTACCAAGTATTTTTTGTTAAACCTTAATTTCAAGTCTATTAAATTAATTTACTTTTTGAAAACTTAAAAGAGAATTATTTGGTTATCCTAAGTGTAACAAAAACATCTCACACGTGATGCTATATTAAAAAAACAAACTATGACAAGTCGGGAGATGACTCAATTAACAAAACAATAAATGAATGTAAGCTTTTGAGCACTTTTAAATGCGAGGTAACGTAAAACAAATAAGACAGGGACTCCAGTTTCAATATAGTTATTTATTCAGCTTAGATTTAACACAAAACTAGAAGTATAGGGCGCCCAGTGAGAATCAAAATCATTACCACTGGCCTTTTGGCCATTACACGACGACCCTAGGTATCCGACTCAAATTCAATATAGATTTAAATTAAAGCAAAAAGCTGACAAAAATGAAGACAAAAGTGCCACTCATTTTACCGTATGTTATCATGCTTAAAATATTATTTAAACTTTTATAATTTCTGTTTAAAAAAAACCTAAAGTGATAAAAATAAAATAATTTTCATCACTTTTAAAAGAAATTAGTTGCAGGATTAAATTTCATCAACTTTCTTATGTATAGTACTCGTACTTTGGGGAGTGTGGAGTACCTCTTCATTGCCATTACTTCTAGGTCCACTCTGACCCAGAGTGATAGTATTTGTTAGGGCCCTATGGGTTAAATAGAACTATTTAATCATTTACTATGCTTGAAACCATTTAACTGTGTGCAAACAAATGAGCTTTGACTCGTTTAAAAATGTTACTAATAAACTAGTCGTTTACAAATTTTATATATTTAATATTAAATAACCCATAATGATTTATATGCCTTAAAAATCGACCAACCAAGAATCTAAATTTTGTTGTTGTATTTTTTTAAATCTTTTTTTATAATGTGAATTACTTGTATGGTGACTGTGCTATTATTAGTGTCATTTGTACTAAAAATAGAAATGGTTGATTTTTTTTTTAAACACCTGGCCATTTGAATTCTTTTGTAAATTATCGATTTTATAATAAAATGTGTTTTATTCATTTATTTATCGTACATATAATTCTTATCATTTTTAATGTGTAAATGTTATAGAGCTCCCAATCTAGACTAAATTGTTATGAGTTTTTATTGATATCTAAAAACGTTTCAGGTAATTATTTTTTAGAATCTTTCTAATGTTCAGAAAGAAAGATGATAATTAGATTGTCCAACAAAACAAAACAACAAACTTCCTGATTTGAGAACCGTGATTAAAAACTATCTTCTCCAAAATGCCAATATAGAATATATGCCTTAGAAAACGAAAATGGTACCCGACCGTACCTCGACGTCTCTTATTTTCTTGAACCATCAATGAATGACCAACAGCATTTTTTTTTAATGTTATTGATAACTTATATCTCAGATTTTGAAAGTATACAAATATATTGCTATCTCGGTTTTATTTTATTTCATTCCATTTTTATTTTATTTTATTTCGTTCTATTTTACTTGTTTTATTATATTTATTGCAAAAGTATTAAAAGTCTCGAACCTGAATCAGCTGGTTAATCTACGATGCCTTTAACGTAATCAATGCAGTTGTTGCGGTAATAGTCTTTTTTTGTTTTGTTTTTTCTTTTTACGTCTTTCGTCAATGTTTTTTCTTATTTTTATCTTCCAAATGAAATTAGGAAGTAAAAATTGACCTTATTTTATTATCTGGAAAATACAGCATTTCTTTAAACTCTTTTTTAATGGAACGTTCATTTATTTCTACGAATTAAAAATTACGTTATCCGTTTTCTCCTCAAAGACCTTGACGGCGGTCGTGACTCTATCAGATAAATGTCTGCTTTTTATTTTTATTTATTTATTTATTTATTTATTTTAAAGATGTGAGTGTATGAAATAAATAAGAAAGTACATTGTTAATTATAGACCAAATAAATCGCTAGTTTAATCTTTTTCTTGTGTGTCGGTGTGAAAATGACACTCAACAAACATTTCATCTTTTCTCTTTTTTTCTTTTCTTCCGCATCATGAACAAAAAAGGCGATCAACTTGTTTGAGTTTGAAAACAAAACTAAAATCAAAATTTATTTACTCTTAACTTCATCGGCATTTACCCCCCCCCCCTACAGAAACAAATGACTCATTGGAAATGAAGAAAATAAGGCAACTGCCTTATTTAATTATTATTTTACTCTTGATAATTGGGCCGAGGGGGAGTCTTCCGGCTACTTGATGGGGTAGGGAAAGCCCCCCCCCCAAAAAAAACCCAAGAATATTTACCGCCTTAAATGAAAAGTTTTAATTTCACTTGAACTATTATTATCCATTAGACTGACAAATGAATCAAATTTAACCAAAACAAATTGAGGTGTGTCACCGCTGAGTAATGGTCAACGAGCTGTCGACCAGACCATTGTGAAGTATACATTTAGCCAACCCTTCCGTCTGTCGGTGACGAGTCTGGCACATGGCCTCCAGTGGGGGAGGGGCACCTAATTTGAATCGAACCTAATACAGTAGTAATAGCCGGCGAGACAAACACTATTTGCGAATTATGCACGGGCAGGATGCGACACAGTCAATTTTTTTTCTTTTTAATACTGTAAGGTTGGTTTGAATTCAGTTTTCCTTCTCCTAGATTGGTTGACTAATCAAGACGGCAGAATTCAGTCTGCCCTATGATGTACTCCTAGTGTGTGTGTTTATTCAATCTCTTCTCTACTGGAAGGATGTAACACAAGGTCAATTCCAAGCAGAGTACAGCTGGTTTGAATTCAGTTTTCCTTCTCTTAGACTAATTGGCTAACTAAAGTTAAAGGACTCAGTCTGCCCTACAACCTACTGATAGTTGTGAGCAGAATAAATGGATTCATGCCTTATACATTATGAAGTATGTAATGAGTTATTTCTCACTGGGTGCCCGATCTTTGGCAGCTTTTTTTTCTTAGAACTATGCTTATTTAAGTTAATAAGTTGTTAATTTGAATTCAACTGAGTTGGTCACTTTAAAAAATAATTCAATGATAATCAATTATTAACAAAATTGATTTTTATTATTTTACAATTCCTATAAAATATGGATTTTTTAAAATTTTTTTATATCAATGACATAAAAAGCACTAGATTATAATGATATAAATTGTGTTATTTTTATTTATTTCACTACAGGTTTTGATTAAATATGAACAGTTTAACTTTCAAACTTTGAGGGCTTGTTCAGTTGATGAGACACCATAGTTCTCACACTAGCCACATGTGTTGCTGTTTCAAGCTCAGGTTCAGGTAGAATATAAATATTGAAAGTCAGGATTTTGAAATGTTGATTTTCAAGGCAAGTAGATTATCTTCACTTATTTGCCCTACATATCCTCTCATTTGTCACTGTTAAGAAATTGCTTTAATTACTAATAATATACTGTACTTTATTCTATTTATTTATTTATTTATTTATTTATTTCATTTATCTATTAAGTTAATATCTACAATTTTTGCTAATTTTTATGATTTTTTTTTTTTTTTCAATTGTAAGACCTATTTTAAAAAAAATCTTAGCTTTCTTTTTCCCCACTAAAAGCAATCTGTTCATTTAAAAATTTTCTAGCTTATGTATATATTAGATACATACTTGTAAAATAAGTATCAAAGTTGAAAAACAATTAAGTTTCAAGCGATTCTTGATACAGTCAATTCTTTTTAGTTAATTAGTAAAGCATAATTTCTTTTTCTCTCATTTTTATTTTCATTCAACTACAAGTTTACTTTATTTTTAAATCTTGAGTTTTTATTAAATAATTTTGTCACATGTGACTTTGAATTTAAAAAAAAAACCCAAGAAAGTTAAATATTTGTCAAACATTCAGTTGAGTAAACCTTGAACTATGTTGGTGTGTTTAACAATGAATGTGACCAAATGAGGTTTATTTTTTTAATATAATCCATACACTTCTATCAGTGTTGCAGTACATGGATCCCATTGGACAAAAAAGTCAACAGCAGATACGACGTCAGCCTATGGACATTTTAGCCTAGCCTCATACTTAGTTTTTGATTGGAAAACCATTTTCTTTTTCCTCAGTCTTGTATTGAGGTAGTAGTGGGGGTCTCTACTTTCACTTTCAGTAAAAAAATTCAGATCAGTCAAGATTTGAGACAATCAGGTTTTGTTTTTTTTGTTTTTTAAATTTCCCACACAAAATACTCTCTTATTTGTTATATTTTAAAGTAATTAGTATAAAATGTGCAGTATTAACTCATTTCAAATATTTAAATACTTTAAACTTTTTTTAGTTAAAAACCAAAAAGCCATGTCGGTGGGGCTTAGAATACATTAAGTGTATTTTCTGTAAAGGGGTAAGTCTCCACACAAGGTTGTGTACTGGGTATGGCATTACACTGCATCTGATAGTTAGACTCCACTTCTAGTGATTTGGAGAATGCAGGGTAACCTTTAATTGCTATTACTCCCAGGTCCACTCTGATCCAGAATGGTAGTACTTGTTAGAGTCTCATCTATGGGTCACATCAATCTGTTTGAAAATTAGTTGTATTGGGTAGGAATTTGTGAAACCATATAACTGTGCAAGTTAGTTCTAGGAAGAATAAGTTTCATGAAGCGATAATCATTTACTTGAAACCATATAATTGCTTGAAAAAAAAAATTATTATTAAATCAAAATAGTTACTTGAAACAATGTAATTATGTATAAAATATGAGTATCAGATAGGAATACTTGAAATCGCACAACTGTGTGCAAATTATTTATATTAGATAAAAATACTTTGTATCATATAACTGAATACAAAAAAACCTCTTAAGAACTACACAATAAAATATAGATATAAATGTAGGCAATTCTCTTGCTGGTAGACTTAAAATAGCCCCAGCGAGGTTAGCTGGCCATTAAAATCATAAAACAGAAGGAAACTGGAATGTCTCTCTTGAGTGTCTCTATAAACGTGTATGAAATAAAGCATTTTGAAGTTTCTTAAAAATAATTATTCCTCTCTTTCTGGTCAGATGATACAAGTCAGTAAAGGCCAGCAACAAAAGAAAAAAGAACTTTAATTTGATATATAAAAAAAACATGATGCTGTTAATTCATTATCAATAAGAATGTGTACTGATTAAATAACTAGAAATGTTGATATATAACATTTTAAATCACTTGTGATAAATTGAATTGTAAGTAATAGAACTGTTTGATCATTTAACTGTGTAAACAAATGACTGATGTTGAATTGTTAGTGTTAAATAGCAATATTTGGAACCATTCAACTTTGTTGACTTATGCTAAATTGAATTGTTAGAAATAGAACTGTTTGATCATTTAACTATGTATATCTACAAAATGTGTTTACAAATCATATATATATATATATATATATATATATATATATATAAATAAGATGTTGATTTCTTTGATTTTAATTCAAACTAGCTGTTTAGATGGAGTTTGAACTTGCTTGCTTTGATGTTGCAGTCCAGTACTTTACGCATTATACCTCAAGTAACTATTAATACAAATAATTTGCATACAGTTAGGACTTCAAGTATTCCTAACTAATACAAATGATTCTTCAGCAGCTCTAATTGACCCATCAATGGGATTCTATCAGGTACTACCATTCCAGGTCTGAGTGGATGTAGGAGTAATGTCAGGGAAGATGAACCACACACTTCCAGAACTGGAGCCTCACCATTTGATGCATTTTAGTGTCATACCCAGAATACCCCGATTTTTAGCAGGTTGGGGGTCTCTTTCCATGCAGAAGATGCAGTCAGCATATTCTAAACCCTGCCAACAAGGTTGTGCTCTTTTAGAGTTTTTTCTTATGACAAAAAAAAAAAAAAATTCCAGTGATAGGGAGACAAAATAAAACCTGTAGAACTGTATTTGTTTTTAGCACCAATTGTATTTATTGATTGAGCAATAATTTTAGCCATTTACCCTCATCCTTTTTAAACAGTCATTCTCAAATTTTGTTATTAACAAACTAATATTTGGTGGTTGAGGCATTTTCAGAATTTTTCTATTTGCTTTACAAGTTTTGGTGCTTAACTTGTGGGCTATACATTGTGTAAGTCAATAAAGGATTGTCAGTGGTCAGGAATTAATGCAAGCTTTACTGAGAGTGACCGAAAGGTTATTTATATATAAGACGTGGGCTTGAAAGGTAAATAGATAATGAATATAATTGATTATGGAAAGTTTATTAACTTTATAGCACGAAATTTTAAAATAATTCAAAAATGAGTCGTTATTATTCATGTATTTTCTTTTATTTCCTAGAATTAATTCACTTGTCTATTTCCTTGAAAGCATTTATCCAGTTAATTATATTTAAGGGACTTAAATAGTCTTTTTTACTTGATAACAAGTATTAACGATTTAAACTTTTATGCCTTGGGTAAATAATGAGCAGGTACCTTAACTGCGCTTTTTTTTTTTTTTTTTTTTTGTTAGTACCGCCTCTTGATTCAGTTGTATTTTGTCTTACAACTAGTAGTAGTAGTAGTAGTAATCTAATTTTGACCAGCTGTTTTTATATGCTTTAAAACTCGGTTAAAAACGTTCCTCCGTCACTGTGAGATTAATAATACCCATACACAGGGATTTTACGGGTATAAATAAGCTTTTTCTTTCTGTGGTGTTTCACTTAATAATATCAACCCTTTTTGAATATGGATCGTCTTTCGTTGTTTTCGTCTTCTTCCTTCTTTCTATCATCGACAAGTCGTGTAAATTAATTTCCTTATTTCTTCATAAGTATCGGGGCAGCTGATCAACTGTTTTTTTTTTTTTTTAAATTATCATTTCGTTGTTTTCTTTTTCCAAGTTGATGATTCAAATGTTGTTCGTATTTTTCACATTTTGCTGTTATCAATCAGATATGGATAAACACATCGAGGTAATGTCAAGCTTTTTACTTTTTTGTTCTTTTCATTCAAACTGGAATTATAAATTTTTTTATTTTTTTGTTAATACCAGGTGCACTTATCATGAAAAAATATAGTGTTCATTTTTATTAACTTATTTGGCGTATTTAATGTCAAGGGATTTTTATATAGCCCTGGAAGGGCTTAGAATATGATGACTGTATTCCTTGCAGATGGTTAAGACCTTTATAGAGGAGGAAGTCTTTAATAAGACACGAAATGGCATCTGGTGGTGAGTGAGCTTCCAATGTTAGTACTCTGGAGAGTCCTTTTATTGCCATTACTTCCAGGTCCACTCTGAAACGAAGTGGAAGTACCTGTTAGCGTCCAATCTATGGTTTAAATAGATCTGTTTAAAGATTATCTATATTCGATTGGAATACTTGATATAAAACTGTAAATTAAGAAGAGTCACTGGAATTGTTTACTCAGAATTATTTATTACTTGAAACCATATAACTGTGAACAAACAAATGGTTTATCAAATAGAAACAATTACTTGAAACCATACAATTATTAGTATTAGATAAGAATACTTGAAACTTTACTACTATCTGCAAATTATTTCTATTAGGAATACTTGATATCATATAACTGTGCTAAAATATCTTAAGAAACAACTGAAAATGTAAATATGAACGTACAATGAGTGCAATTCCCTAACGTCTAAGTATGAACTAACTCTAGATGAGATGACATGCCATTTTAAATCAATCAATCAATCGATTTTATAGTCTTGAGACTTAAGTTTTTTTTGTTTTTTTTGTTTCTCAACATTAGATGCATCTAAGAACAAGTGCAATGACCTACCCTGTCTTGTTTAAAAGTTTTGACAGCATTAGTTTTTATTTTTCATATTTATTTGGTGATTTATCATAAACATTCATGTGTTAAGAATTGTGTAGGAAAAATGTTAAGTATGCAAGTAGAGATAATTTCCTAATTACTTTATCATAAATTGTACTGTTGAGAGATGAAAAACAAGCTCTTGTCTAGTGCTTCTTAACTAGGGTCCATATAAGATTTTTAGTGGTCAAGGAAAAAGATTTTGTTTTAGACATAGGTATAGTTGTATGTAACTACTCTTCTTTCATCTTAGCTTATTGAATTTGGTTTGGGCCGTATCTCTTAACTTACTATCAAAACTTTGTAACTGACTCAACGTTATACAAAGAGATCATCTTTGATTATCACTGATAACAATGGAGTCAAATATTTTAAAAATAGTAGAACAACATCAACTAGAAGACTTGCCCAGAATAAAGTTGCACTAAAGGAATATGTTTGTTTGTTTTAATAATTATGTCCTTCTATATGCATGACTTATTTTACGAGTGAACATTCAATTTCCATAAAATTTTGTTAAAGTTTATGTGCAATTAATTAGTTACTTCTGCAATGTGGAGAGGGGGGTCCACCAGAATACTATAAGAATATAAAAGGGTTCATAGGTAAACCCATAAAAAAGCTGAGAACCACACTGCACTAGACAAACCAGTCTTCTGATAGATGTAAGAATATCTTTACTTACTTTTATTTATTTATTTATTTTTATAAAATTTATTTGATTTGAGGATTTAATTATTTTCTGCTACAATAAACTTTATACTGTCAACATGTCTTATTGAAAGATTGTGACAGTTTGAGGCAAAAAAGAATTGGTGGAGAAGATTCCCATCCCTCATCATCTTTCTAATTATTTGAAAAGAAATGGTTTTACTTATTTACAAAGCTTTTCTTAGTTGTGGCTCAAAGCCAGAAATATGGGGCTGTAGAATACACTGACTGCATTTCTGCAGAGGAGTAAGGCCCCCCCCATTCAATGAGTGTCCTGTTAATGACACTAAACAATCTGATGGTGAGGCTCCAGTAATGTTGGAGCTTAGGCGAATGCAGAGTACTTTTTCATTACCATTGCTCTCAGGTCCACTTTGACCCGAAGTGGTTGCACCTGATAGGGTCCTATCTGTGGGTTTGACATAAAAACTGTGTGCAAATAAATGACTTATGATAAATCGACTTGTTTGAAATAGAACTGTTTGATCATTTAACTGTGTAAATAAATGACTAATGTTTAATTGAATACATAACAATACTTGAAACCATTTAACAAGTTATTAATTGTAAATAAAATTATTCATGTTTACTTACACACATAACTATATATATATATATATATATATGCACACACACACACGTGTATGTGTGTGTGTGTATATATAATCACATGCACGCACACAATTTACATAAACATACACACTATATATATATATATATATATATATATATATATATATATATATATATATATATATATATATTTGTGTGTGTATCCACAGATAGATTGTTTGGTTGTATCACAACACAGGTCACTTTAAGCTGGGACGAAAACCCACCCAACTTTACGTTAGACTTAGTATCTTACCGCTCAGCCAACAGGCAACATACATCGGCTCAGGAATTATAATGTGTTTTGTATTAACTTTCGTCTGTTTATATTTTGCCTTACTGAATACCAGAGTTATCAATTCATTAGAAAAGGTTTGCATTACGTGATTGGCAGCCATTAATTCCTTCACCAGAATGCTCAACCCCCAGGAGAGAAGCATATTGTCACCCACAGACAGTTTCGTTGTCTCACAACTAACACACACACACACACACATTTTTATATTGATTGTATATTGCTCTACTTATAAAGAATTGAGTACTTTTTTTTAGTTTTCACTTGTCATTCTATTATTATCTTAAAACTTAAAGTTGAAATTTTTTATTTATTTTTTTTTTTTTTACTTAACATTTTTAAAGCTGCCTTAGATATTTGAATCTTAACATAATAACATCTGATATTTTTGTTCAAGTTACCTTTATAAATTGCTGCAATTGATAACTTTGTTTTTATTTTCATAGTGTCATTTGATACATTTCTGCATTAGGCATTTTGTTTTTTGTTTGTTTGTTTTTTAGTTCTACCAGTCAAGATAAAAAATAAAAATGCAAAAAAAAGAATTGCGGAATAGTTCTGCTACTGTTGCTGTTTATATTACCTTAAATCCTAGAATGAACACGTTTGCATATCACAGCCAGTATGCAGCATACTAGAAAATACATGTGTATAAACATGTTAATTTTAGCAATTGGCAGGGACAAAAATGCTGCCCAAATTTTCTTTCCAGTTAACTGGATAACACTATTTTCTATAATTAGATATGTCTCATAATAAGATTATCACAGGAGCACAATTTCAAGCAGATGACAAGCCAAGTTTAAATATTATTTTAAAAAAAAATGTTTTTTTAATTTTACTTTATTCATCATTTGTCGTGGGTATGACACTAAATAGCATCAAGTGGTGAATCTCCAACTTTGAAAATCGCTGGAAACTTTTGCGCATGCGTAATATTATAGATTACTTATTTTAATGAACTTGGACAGCTGAAATTCTTTAAAATTAGTCATGAAGTTTAGGAATTGTTTGATTTTGTACAAATCAATTTTTTCCAATCCTGTTCTCAGAGTTTTGAATATGTTAATTGCATCCCCAGCAGAGGGGTTAAGACTCCACTGTTTTTCTAAAAGGGGGTATAACACAAAACTATATCTGATGGTGAGGCTCCAGTTCTGAAACTTTGGGAAGTGTGGAGTACTTCTTCATTGCTGTTACTCTCCAGTCCACTCTGACCTGGAGTCGCAGTATCTGATAGGGTCACACCTGTCTGTTTTAAAATTATTAGTATTAGATAGGAATACTTGATTCTATTTTTACCAGATAACTATACAAACAAATGATTATTATAATAGTCAAATAAGTGTGATTCAAAAATACTATAGTAATCAAACATAAGTAAATGCCATCTCAGTATTGAATAACCCATAATGGTTTGATATGCCATTAAACAAATAAACCAACTACCTATTCTCTTTACTTTATTTTTAAGGTCAAGTATTATTGATTTTGGTTATAAATTCTAGTCCTGTTATTAGTTAGAGAGGTTCATCTTTGTAGAAAACAAGTACAAAGAAAATAATCTTTTCTGAATTGGTTGTATTAATTTAAACTATTGATTTTTATAAATCCTGTATGGTTTTATGCATCTGTAAAATAAAAACCCCAAGTAATTTCTGCAGAAATTTTGTTTATTGACTTTTAGACAATGTATATTTTGAAAATATAACACTATCAAATGGTATATCAATAAGCTAATATGATTAACTGAATTCTGTATGGAAATTTTCACTTTATTAGGTTCAACATATTCACCTCTTAATTAAGTGCATTGATAAAGAGATTATGTGTATTGAATAAATTAATTTTTTTAAAAATTCATAAGAATCAAATTTTCTTAACTAACCATGGTTGTCATAATGTTGAGTTTACACTTTTACCAAATTATATATATTCTAAACTTTTCATCATGAACATGTGGAATTTACCTAGTTAAGATATCAAGTTAGTCTGGCTTTGTTATAACAAGTGTATAAGTCATAATGATATGACTACCCAGATTGGAAAAGAATAGGTGATTCATTATTGTTCAGAAATGAAAGTAAAATCGGTTTTAAGTCAATTCAGTTATATATGATGTGTGTATGAAAAGTAATGGGACTTGTAGGAGGAGATATTGTGTTTTGATATTTAATTTCCATTTTGTAGTGGTATATTTAATTTTTTTTTTTTTTTTGTGTGGTTGCGTGTTTTCACAATTGGAAGGTCACCACTTATAGCGATGGGGATGACATTATTATTATTGGGTTTTTGGTTCAAGGTTTAAGTTGGTTTTGTTGGTATTACTTTGGTTGCATTGGTATTTTGTTGGTTGTTATCCCCTCGCTAAATGTTGATGGAAAATAAAGGTAGTGGAGAAGAACGAAGACGTCGTTAGGTTTTGTACCAAGGGTTTAATGGCAGCATGAAGTAAAGGTGTTTACGCTGGTATGCTGTGAGGTCTCGTAGGAAGAAAAGAAGGTAGGAAGTTGTTAGAGTGTATCGTCTAATTTGTTTTTAACTAGGATCCCTTGGTCTAGAAGAATAGACCCAAGGGGGTCCGTAAACTAGATGGCTCTCCTCATAATGGTTGGTGCTGTTACTGCTATTCAGGAACAGACGTTAAGGCGTCCGTTCTTGTTGAGGATTTCTGAGAGAGAGATTCGTGGGCTTTCTCCAATTTTTGGTGCTGCTAGGAAATATGGTTTGGGTTGAATAGGACAAGTCATCCTGATTGGGTGAAAATGTTTGGCCACTCTAATGGTAAAATTAAATTACGTGCTAAACAAAAATTCAAGTTTCTTTCTGTTACAGACTCTAAACAGCAAGTTAAATAGTTTTCCCTTCAAAGTAATCCCCCTTGAGTCTAATGCACTCTCCCATCCTTCTCTGCTACATCACTATGCACTGCTGGAAGAGTTGTTTTGGAATGCACCACAGCTCTATCAGTACGTCCTTCTTGATGGCCTCCATGCCTTTAAAATGGGTCCTCTCTCTGTAATACCTTTAAGGTTGGGAAAAAGAAAAATGCCACATGGAACAAGATCTGGTGAATAGGTTGTTCCAGTGTGGTGATGTTCATCTCGGCCAGGAACTACTAGACACTCAGGACATTGTAAGCAGGTGCATTGTTGTGATGAAGCAACCACAATTTGTCCCACCACAACTCTCGTCTTTTCTCTAACACTGAGCCAAGTATCTGCTGCAGAATCTCCTTGTAGACTTGATGATTGAACATCTGGCTCTGAACTCAGTGTGGATGATGCTTCTCACATCGAAGGGGATCAGCATGACTTTGATTTTTGCCCTGTTTTCTTTGGCCTTGGTGACATTAGATATTTTCACTGACTATTCTAGCTCTTGGTTTTCAAGTTGTCCTCAAAAATCCATGTCTTTCTTATCACTAGTGATAACTCCATGAAGCAAGTCTCTTTCAGTATGAAGATGCTCAATGATGTCCTGACATGCAGTGCTCCTTTTAATCATCGTTCAGTGATCTTGCACTATTTTTGTGCAGACTTATTACATGCCCTAATCTTTGGTGATAATTTTCCAAACATTGTTTTTTTTTTTTTATGTCCAGCTAACTTGCAATCATTCAGATAGTTAATCAACAATCTCCACACACTATCTGCCACTCAATGTTGACCTCAGTCCTGCTTGTTGAAGGTCTCTGGCTCCTGGAATTATGTTTCTCCTCCTTGTGTTTGTGACACTCAAAAATGTATCTGCAATATGGTATTATCGCCATAAACTTGCTAAATCATTTCAAGTATTTGTCATGGAATTTTTCCCAACTGGACCAAAAATTCCAAGTTTATTCACTCCTCTTCACTTATAGCTGAACAATCTGAAAAAGAGGAGGTATAAACAAAAGCATGTAAAAAAAAATATGTAATGGTTATAGAATGCTAAGATTAGTTATATACTCCCAAGATATATTAGATAACTAATCTGCTTACCTCTTTTTCTTATACTCCCAAGATATATTAGATAACTAATCTGCTTACCTCTTTTTCATTCTTAAAACACCTCGTCCCTTTTTGTATTGAGCACTGTAAAAAATATTGCCGTTTGAAGGCACTTGTGGGATTCAATTCTAACATATATAGTTCATTATTTGTATATAGCAGGCACTTGAAACTGTATCTTTTCAGTATCAAATACTTTTACATCTATTGCTTATAGCAATATTTATGCTCTTTTTAAAACTATTAAATAAATGTTACTTACAAAGTAAAAAATTCTGATGGAGCTATTAAAAAAAAAAGAAATTTTATTGCTATATTTTGAATGATAGTTTCATCTTGAAAATTGATCAAAACTTTTGACTTTGATGTTTAAATTGAATGCTTATTGATAATTCTAAGATAATTATTTTTTTTTCTTTTCATTCTCAAGTAGGTTTTTTAATTTTTCTTTATTACTTAATTTGTCTTCCCTTTTTTTCCCTTTCTTTAAACTCCATCTTTAATAGGAAAACATTTTTGAGAGCAAAGTTTTTTTTTCTTTTTCCATAGTGCTGTTGGTAAGTTATTAAAAACTGATGCTCTGAAGATAAATATAAGCAGGTATGGTGATGATAACTTTAAATGTTAGTCTAAATGCATGAAAATAATACCAAGTAGTCTCACCTTGTGCAAACCTTTTTGTACATTTGATATATCTATTAAAATTTCCCCCTCTCACTAACAAGAACATCAACTAACTTCCTTTAAATAGCTTATCAACCCCCAAATATTCTCATTCCTATGTAATAGCCTTTGTCTATATTATCTTCTCCTTTTTACTTAATATTCCTAACTGAAATTGTTTTTTCATTTAATTAAAACTTCTTTTAATTATCATGACATACTACATATGGCTAAATGTAGAGAGTTACTTTCAAGAGAATTATTAGTTGAATGCAAAAGTTTTCAGCTCCATCTTTTGCATCGTATTAGAGAAATCTTAGAAGTGTGTTTGGAATTTATTCACCTCTATACTGCTCGTGCAGTTGGTTTAATTTTATATCATTTACAAATATAAGAAAAAATTTAGAAGTGATAAACATGGTTTCAATGTTAATTTTTGATTCAAAGATATTTCAACCTAAATGAAATTTACTGCTTTTGTGAGACAGTAATTTTGAGTTTTGAATTCTGTATCACAAAATGCTAGAACTTGGACAAACTCTTAGTGTGCAATGCAATAGTGAGCAATTTGCTTGTTTGAAAAACTTAGAAATTAAAATATTTGTCTTGTTGGACATAAAGAAATGTAATTTTTCAATAAGATCATTATTGGCATTGAGAAATAGGTTTACTATGAGAATTTAAAATGAAGTCACTTTTATCTTCATATAAAACAATCTTAAACATTTTAACTTAAATCAAATGTATTGCTTGCATTAGGCAGTGATTCTTGGTTTGGATGGGTTTTATGGCATATCAACCTTTGTAGGTTATTTAATGCCAAATCCTATTTATACATAAATATTAGAAATATATGATTAGGCTTGGTTTGTTTTTTTTTGGCGTATCAACCATTGTAGGTTTTTTAATGCCAAATCCTATTATATATATATATATATATATATATATATATATATATATATATATATATTAGATATGTGATTATCTAAATGCATTTTGTAGATAACATTTTTAAATGAGCCTGAGCTCTTTATTATTTTTATTTTTTTCACACAGTTAAATGGTTTCAGTTAAAAGTGGACAGTTTAAATGTCAAACAGTTCTATTTGACCCATGGGTGCTACCACTCCGAGCCAGAGTAGACCTGGAAGCGATGGCAATGAAGAGGTACTCCACATTCCTTTAAGCTCCAGGGCTGAATAGCCTCAATATCAGATTGTTTAGCATCATATCCAGGACACTGATTGGGAGTGTTTTACTCCTCTGCATAGATGCAGTCTGTGTATTCCCCAGCTGACTGGGTCAAGTGATTCTTGAGTTTTGGATTCTTTATCATGAAATACTGGAATTTGACCATATGCTTAGTGTACAATACTACAGTGAGCAATTGGCTTGTTTAAATGCTGCATTGGAATGGGAAAAACCTTTTTTTGTATTGCAAATGCAACACATGATAATTTCACTATGCTGCAAGGTTCTTCCACATGAAGTATATTTAGTGGTTTGAACAAATTGAAATTATTGACAAATTCCCTAAAGAAACCTCGAAACATTCTTTTATGATTGAATACACAATTTAGCTGAAAGTGGCATAAGATAATGGAAAATCAGGGAAATATTTGGATGATTGAATGCTGATTCCATGAATTTATATGAATAACAAATTTTGTCAAAGTGTTGTGGGTATGACACTAAACCCTTTCTAGTGGCAAGGCTCCTGTTTTGAAACTCTTGGGTACAAAGTCACATCTTCAATACCATTACTCTGTTTCATTCTGACCCACATTTGTAGTATCTCCTCTATTGGCCAAATACAGGGTAAATTGTCCTAATTTAAAATTTTTAATTTCACACCTGCACTTTGGTTCAGGTATTGTCTACTGTGCAGTAAACTAGTCAGTTGGGCATTATCTGTAAGGAAAACAGCACCATGACACAATCCACTCCTCCAGAAATATAGAAATGGTATGCTGTACTGCATGGCATTTATACCAGAAACGTCAATGATTTCTGTGTTTCAGTATCAATCTGAGGACAGTGCAGAAGAATTGAAAAGAGTTGGATGAATCCAATTGTGAGTATAAAGGTACAGCAGCTCAGAAGCTTCATTCTGCTCATTCTGATTGGAAAAGAACTTGGAATTTGTTGGTTAGATCCAATCCATGCTTGACAACAATTCCAGCATGTCAATTGGGTCCATAAGTATGTGAGTTTCTCATCAGGCATGAAGACATTCGCTATTTCTCGTACACAATAAGAAAGGGACAATTTTTATCACAGAATATGATGAACCATGCTGCAAAGCTTGTAAACAAACTCAAGCATCCCTCCCAACCAAACATGCTTTGGTTTTTCTCAGATGAGAAAAATCTCTGTCAGGATCTGATGATAAACTCTCAAAGCTACTTTTGGCTTGCTCTGTCCCCACAAGATGTACTAATAGCGATGAAAACAAAACACATAATCTATGTCATGGTGTTTGGAGTGGTCACAAGTGATGGTAATGTTATGCTTCTATTCATCTTCCCATATGGATTTAGGCTGAACACAGTGGCCTACATCAAGTGCCTGGTGGAGGTAGTACTATCCTGAATCAAGACGCTGACTATTGGAACACCTTACATCTGGCAACATGACTTTGCACCATGCCACACAAGCAAGAGAATCCAGTCTTGGCTGTCAGAAAATTTCTGCAACCATACTGCCCCTAACATCTGGCCATCTAATTCACTTGATTGCAATTCTCTTGATTATGTGAAACCAACTAAAATCCATGCAACACCAAAGATGAACTGAAGGCAAGGATAACAGTAGCATGTACCGATTTAAACAATGCTATTTGAAAGGCTTGCAGGAGATTCCAAAGTCATCTGGAGGCAGTGGTTGAAGTCAATGACAATTTCTTTTGAATAGATTTAATTTATAATATTTTAAGGTAATTTTGATAGATATATTTGATTTTCAAAATGTGTTATTTTCATTTTTGCATAATTTAGATGACAATTAACCCATCACACCCTGTAGATCTCAGAAAATTATTGGTATTAAATAGGAATACTTAAAAACATATAACTGTCCAAATTTGTTTAAGAATACTTAATTGAAGCTATAATAGCTTGAAACTCTTGAAATAATATAGTTGTGTGCTAATTATTAGTTTTATATAGGAATACTTGAAGTCATATAATTGTGCAAATTATTTGTATTAAGAATAGTTACTTGAAGCAATAATTGCTTGAAATAATTGAAACCTTATAATAGTAGAGTGCCAATTATTAGTATTAGATAGGAATACTTGGAACCGTGTAACTGTGTGCAAACAAATGATGATTATTGTTAAGTAGATGTAGTTATTTGAAACTATATAACTGTACTATGAATCTGAATGATAGTATCTATTAATCCCATATATAAGTCAAATAAACTTGTTTGAAAATTATTAGTATTAGATAGGAATATTTGGAACTGTGTAACTGTGTGCTTACAAATAATGATTATCATTACTCCTTGAGAGTTTTTCATATCAGCATTAGCTGGTGGTCTTTTACTGGAGTATGAGTGACAGCAAGTCTCCTCAAGTCTCCAGGACACTTCTCAGTATTCTGACTGATCTCAATAATGCTGTAGTTTGAATGGTCTCCACTTGTCCTTTTATTTCCAAGTCCTCTAGTCTTTTTATTAATCTTTTGGTGACTGTACCAAGAGCACCAATTATAATAGGTATAAGTGTCACTTTTATGTTCCAGTTTTTTTTCAGTTCCCTAGCAAGTTGGAGGTATTTATATCCTTCTTTTCACTTTCTTTTAATTTTACTCTGTGGTCAGCTGGGACAGCAAAGTCCACAATTTTACAAGTTTTCCTTTTTTTTTTTTTTTTTTTTTTTTTTTGTTGGTTATTATAAGGTCTGGTCATCTGGCTGAGATTAGGGGATATGTTAGTATGTCAAAGTCTCAGGAGTTTGTGTGTGTGTCATTCTCCAAGACAGATGCTAGGTTTTGCATCCACCATTTGTTCGAATAGTCAAATTTAAATTTCTTGCACAAATCCTAGTAGATCACTTTGCCCACCCAGTCGTGTCTAGTCATACTCTTTCTGTGCTAATTTGCTGCATTCACTTATGTAATTGACGGTTTTGTCTCTATCACTACATAACCTACATTTGCTTTTTTGTTGCATCTTATCTATTCTTGCTTTGATATGATTAGTTCTTATGGTGTTGTTTTGTGCTGCTTTTAGTAGAGATTCTGTTTCTCTATTAAGGTTTCCCTTTCTTAGCCACATCCATGGTTTCTTGTGTAAGATGTTGCTTAGAAGTTGCTTAAAACATCCATAGAGTTGTTTTTCTTCCCACTTCTGTTTTCTAATTATT
Organism: Sepioteuthis lessoniana; assembly: GCA_963585895.1. NCBI lineage: Eukaryota > Metazoa > Mollusca > Cephalopoda > Myopsida > Loliginidae > Sepioteuthis > Sepioteuthis lessoniana. The sequence goes on along the minus strand of OY757917.1, from coordinate 7,359,543 downwards.
GTCATTCTGTTGGTCCTCATGTTGTCATTATTGTTTCTGGTGGCTGTAATCAGTCTTCCTCCACACTTTTGTATGTAGTCTTCAAGTTGTTGTATTGATGCATTAACACTGTCTTTAATGCTAGTAAGTCCTCTTTCTCCTTCTTTTCTTGGCACAGTCTGTCAATGTCATCTCTATGTAATGCCTTATGCATGGCCATTAGTTTTCTTCTTTTGTTTAAGTTCTTCTCTGATCCACTTCAAGAATGGTCCCGAGTATCTTACAAGGAGAACAACCTAGGTATTTATTCCTTTCATAAGGTTTCTGCTATTGAGTTTTGTCTAGAGTAACTTTGTGGTTCTTCTGAAATATTCTTTCTTAATTTTTTCTTTCATCTCCTCTTCTTTGATAGTGTCAGCTTCCAATATCCCCAAGTATTTGAAGGTTTTGAAAATTTACATTTCGCCGCTAGATGTTGATTTGATAGGATGCTTTAATGGGGTCTCGTGTCAATAAAACCTTTGTGAGGAATGCCCAGAAACGGTGCACATTCTCTCCTGATGACCCCAAAACAAGCATGGAGTTAAACTGCTCGGTGGAAATGAGAATGGCTAAAGAAGTGTTTTCTATCTGCTCACTTTTTGGTGAGTTTCTGTTACTTGGTAAGTAACTTCCTTCTTCAGACCTATGGAATGTCTGTTGACTTTCAGGAACAGACTGAATGGCAACTGGGAACAGACCAGTTGACACCTGGAAAGACAGGGGATGCTGGGAAAGACCAAATGATCTCACTGGGCCAGCAACCCAGAGATCATAGTACAATAGCTACAGACAAAACGAACAGAAAATGCCCTCAGGATCCACTGAAAGGAAGGGAGGATGATGGATCCAAACGGAACGAACAATAATGAACACTGAACAAAAAAAGGACTATGATTAAAGAAAACCATACGGACTTTTCATGTGTCTGCGGTCAGAAATTCAGCTCCCTAAAAGGGTTGAAGATTTGTAGAACAAAAATGGGTTGTGCTTCTCAGATAGCGATTCAGGAGCAGATAAGACATCGGAAAACCAAAGCCAGGAAGCAAACCACAGTGCTGAGGATATCCAAGCTGTTGGATCGAAGGATGAGATGCAACCCAAATTGCCAAGAATCAAATTTCTGCCAGAGTGCGACTCAGAAGCTTGGAGCATGCTTGATTATGCCATAAGCAAGACACTTGATAAAAAGCTGGGAAAGAAGAAGTATAACCAGCGGCTAAATGAAAGTGGTCTTGTCATCTACGAGGTCTGTAAGGAAATCCTTGGCGTGAAAGAAACAATTAATAAGCCACCAGCCAAAGAGAATAGACATCAAAGAATGATGAAGGATCTCAGGAACAAGAAGAAAAACCTAAAAAGGCAACTCCGTTTAGCTAATTTAGATGAAAAGGAGGGTTTGCTCAAGATTTGGCAAGACCTCAAAGAAAAATGTAACACTCTCAGCAGGGTGGAAAACCAGAGAAAGAGATGAGTGAAACGAAGGAAAGAGCAAGGGCGTTTTTCCCAAGAATCATATAAATATGCAAGGAACATATTTGATAAACCGAAATTGGGCGTGCTCAAAACAGAGAAAAATCTTTTGGAAAAATATCTAAAAGATATGTACTTTGCTCCCAGACGACATATTCCCCTAGAAAATAATAGCAACCTGGTTTTGCCAGCCGGTCCTAAAGTGGAGTTCAATATGAAGCCTCCCACATGCGACAAAATAAGACGTATAGTGAGCAAAAGTAGAAACAAATCTACTCCTGGCCTGAATGGAATATCTTTCCTGCTATATAAAAAATGTCCCAATGTTCTAGAGTGGCTACATACTAACCTAAAGTTGGCATGGATGATAGTTGACGGGGTGTACATACCCAAAGAACAGAATTCGAAGGGCATCAACCAATTTCGGCCAATCTCTCTGTTCAACATTGAAGGAAAGATATTTTTCGCGGTTTTGGTATCAAGACTAACCAAATAGCTTCTCACAAATGAGTATATCGATACCTCTGTACAGAAGGGAGGTATTCCCGGAATAGCTGGTTGTTTGGAACATGATTTGGGAGGCTATTCAAAAAGTTAAAGTTAACAAAAAAGATTCAGATGTCATTTGGTTGGATTTGGCTAATGCCTATGGATTGGTACCTCACCAAATGATACATTTATCTCTTCAAATGTACTATGTTCCTGCGGAAATATCCAGTATGCTAGGCACTTACTTCAATGGATTCCATATGCGATTCACCACTAAAGATTTTACAACTTGAGGTTGGAATTGCAATGGGATGTACAGTCTCACCAGTACTTTTCGTTTTATCAATGTGGCTGCTTCTTAAAGCGACAGAGAGCAAATCAAATTTTGTTGAATTTGCTCGAGGCTGTCAAATGCCACCAGTGAAGGCCTTTATGGATGACATGACAATTTTATCATCCAAAGAATGTACAACACAGAAGCTAATAAGCTTTATGGATGATCTGATGATCTGGTGTAGAATGAAATTTAAACCCCAAAAGTTCAGAAGTCTCTCCCTAAGGAAAGGGAAGTTAAATCAAAATGTTAATTTTGAAATAGGTGGTCAAAGAATCCTTACTGTGTCTGATCTGCCGGTAAAAAGCCTGGGACATTGGTATGATGAGTCTATGAAAGACACCAACCAAGTAAAAGAGACATCCAAAACTTTACAAGAAGGGCTATATAAGATCGATTGCTGTCCTCTGCAAGGGAAATATAAAGTATGGTGCCTTCAGCATGTATTTATTCAAATGATATTGTAGCCCCTCCTTGTATATGAAATTTTGATGAGTGCAGTTGAGAAGATGGAGGTAAAGATAAATAAATATACCCGAAAATGGTTGGGGTTACCTCCAGGTTTGTCTAATGTTGCAATGTACTGTGGACAAGCAAAACTGAAGTTGCCACTGAAATCGATTATGGAGGAATTCAAATCCAGTAAAGTCAGACTTCAAATGATGCTAGATGACTCCAAGGATAAGGTGATAAAATCCTTAAACCCTATGTTAAAAACAGGAAGAAAGTAGAAAGTCAAAGACACTATAATAAGTGCTAAAGAAAACCTAGCTTTCAAGGAAGTAATTGGTCTCACTCAAACAGGGAGACAAGGTTTAGGAGTGAATGAAAAGAAATGGTGGTCACAAGCTAATGGTAAAGATTTCCACAACATGGTCATTCAGGAAGTAAGAAATGAAGAGGATAACAAAAGACTTATAAAAGGAGTACAACAGTCCCAACAAGGTCAATGGACAAGCTGGGAGGAGGCACAGCAAAGGTCTGTTACTTGGAACGACATTTGGCAAATGGCTCCACTCAAGTTGAGTTTTTTAGTACGTTCTACGTATGACCAGCTTCCGTCAAAAAGCAACCTTGTTAAATGGAAGAAAGAAAACGATCCGACTTGTTTCCTGTGTAATGAGAAACCTCAAACATTGGAACATGTCCTCAGTTCCTGTAAGACAGAGACACAACAGTGTATTGGACGAGCTGGTCAGAATTATACGGAACTTGATGATGCCTGAGTCAAATAAGTCGGCCCAGAAATTTGTTACTGAGTGGGGCAAAATATATGTTGGTTACCATTGAGCTATACCTGGTCAAAATCTTCTTGGATTAGGTGATAATTGGAAGGTATCTGTAGACCTCCCTGGCTGGCGTAATGATTACCTGAAAATAATATCTAATAAGGGTCTGTGACCAGACATTGTTCTATTTTCGAAGAAGAACTCAAAGGTCATCCTGCTAGAATTAACAATACCATTTGAGAGCCGACTAGAACAAAGCCACGATTACAAAACAAGCAAATATGAATATCTCAAAAAAAGAACTGGAAAAGGAAGGGTGTAGCGTTACCGTTAAAGCTGTGGAGATTGGAGCAAGAGGTTTTGTTGCAGGCACCCTGTACTAATTTCTAGGACAAATTGGAATCAATCGGCATAATAGAAGCAAAAGTATGAAACACCTTATAAAAATAACTGAAAATTGTTCAATGTGGATATGGAATAAAAAAAACGTCCCGTGGAACATTTCAAAATAAACACGTCATAGCATCGCCTGCTCGCAACAATATTCTAATTATGTGAGCATATTTGAAAATTTACATTTCACCGCTAGACGTTGATTTGATAGGATGCTTTAATGGGGCCTCATGTCAATAAAACCATCGAGAGGAAGGCCCCAAAACGGTGCACATTCTCTCTTGATGACCCCAAAACAAGCTTGGAGTTAAACTGCTCGATGGAAATGAGAATGGCTAAAGGAGTGTTTTCTATCCGCTCACTTTTTTTTTTGTATTAGAGTTTCCAATTCTTTTTAATTTTTTGCAAACACTTTGATGTCATCCATGTACAATAGGTGATTGATCTTTTCCTGCAATTTGATAAGTTTGTATCCAATTTGATATTTTTTTGTTTTGTTCTGGGTAAATTGATGTGTATTTTTGCTTTCGGTCCTTCTTTGAGTCCTAACTCCTTTTTCCATGTTGCCTATCCATTCGGTTTTTTGTTATGTTCTCTTGATTGTCATATTTTACTCCAAAATTGTTCAACTTCTCTTGCATCCAGTTGTTGGTAAGTTTTCGTGCCATCTCCCCCAATTTGTTGGTAGAAATTTCTTTTGTTTTGGAATGTCCTGTTTTCTCTGGATTGTTTTACTCTTTGTCATTATCTTTTTTATCTTCCTTCTTTTGCCAGTAGTTTCTGGTTTATTTCCTCAAGTTGTATTGTTATTTTGTCTTGTGTTGCTTTCTCCTTTTTGTCCCAACATGTTCCAACGTTTTTCTTTTTGTTTTATTGTTTTTGCCTGTTTTCATAGATTTTTTTATCTGCATTTCCAGTTGAATTTCTCCTTCAGGTTTTGATTTTTTGTTTGTGCTCTTTAAGGTAACCCTGATTTTCTTATAAATTAATTATGTTCCTGCATAGATTAGTTAATTTAATTCGATTATATTTTTTGTTGGTATATATGTTAGTACTTAATTTATTTTTTCTGTTTCCATCTTGATTGTTCTCCATTCTATGTTTCTTAGTGGTGAAAAGGTAGTCTTTTGTTCATTCATAATTCTCTTTAAATTTTCTAAATTAATTTTTTGTTCTTGCATTAGTGTTTTCTCTGTGTTGTTTGGGTGTGTGGTGTTTTTATTTTCGAGAGTTGGTGGTTCATTTTGATTAGACTGTTCTTGTTAGTCAATACTTGGTGTGTCTGATATTGTTTTACTGTCTTGTTCATTTTTTGTTTTCTAGTGTATTTCTAGTATTTCAGTCAGAAAATCAACTTTTCTTTAATTTTGTTCTAACTTGGTCTGCAAGTCTTTGGCTTGTCTGAAAACTTATGCATTCTTGCCAGATTTCTATCATTCTTTTTCTATATCCTTGTAGTGTACGGTTGCTCCTAAAATAGCAGTGCAGTGCATGTTAGTTGTCTTCTCGAGTCTGTTTTGCATTTATATCTCTGATTTGTGTGGTTCCTTGGTTCATCATTTGTGTACCTGAAAAAAGAACAGCCAACATTTGCAGGATGACAATCGGGTCTCCCATGTTGGCTATCAGGAGAGCACCTGCTGGTCATGACACACTGGCCTGTTGCCTGGGTCCCATGTGTTATATTTGGATTCAACATTTTTATCATGGGTGGTATATTGTGGCTATAAAAGACCCAAGGTTTGTTTAAAATCTGCACATTGGATACAGATGTGACCTAGTTTTCTTAAATTAGAGAACTCTTTAGTTAGTCACAACAAAAAACAAAAGTGATGGCTAGATTAACCTCATCAGAAGTCACTATACATGTAGATGAGTAGCAGTAGTTTTCTGACTGAACTGTTTGATCCTGGCTGTTGCCTGGTGGGATTCATCTGCCCAGCATCTGGTGAAGTATGTCGTTGGCCCATTAAAGGGGTCACCTGCCATAGTTTACATCCACCATGCTGCTTCCCATGGCTTCTGAGGTTTGGCTTGCAAGTGTGGCAAAAAAAACCTCACTTTGGATAAGTTTTAACTTAGTATAAGTCTGTGATTACTCTGTTGAAACTACACTGGATTATTAAGTCTCAGCTTGTCTACTAGCATTTCAGGGCCATAATTTAGACATAAAGTGAGCAGGAATTACTTATTGCTGAGATTAATCCCCTTAGGAAGTTTTCATACTTTCTTATTCCTTTTTTATATCTGGTTCTGGACACAGTGTGATCTAACCTTACTTACATTGCCCAGTCAGCTGGGGCTGTAGAATGCACCGGCTGCTGCTCTGCTGAGGGGAAAGACCCCACCACCAACGAATGTCCTGGTATGACACTAAACAAACTGATGGTGAGTTTCCAGGGATGCTGGGGCTTTGGGGAATACAGAGCACCCCTTCATTGCCATCGCTCCTAGGTCCACTCTGGCCCAGAATGGTAGCTCCTGATAGGGCCCTATCTATGGGTTAAATAGAACTAAACTGCATACTTATGCTTAACAGAATTGTTTGAAACTGTGTGACTAAACTGAATAGCTTGAAATAGAAATGATTTTGACAATTAAACTGTGTACTTACGTTTAAACTATGTACTTAGGATAAACTGAATTGTTTGAAATGGAACAGTACTTACGTTAAACTGAATTTTTAAATACAGAACTGTTTTGACATTTAACTGTGTGTAAACAAAATCTATACTTATTACTAAACTAAATTGTTTGAATTAGAACTGTTTGACTAAACTGAATAGCTTGAAATAGAAATGTTTTTGACAAACAGTGTACTCATGCTAAACTGAATTGTTTGAAATAGAACTGACTATTTGCATAGAAATGGATTTGGCATTAAATAACCTACAAAGGTTGATATGCCATAAAAACCAAACTAAACCAAACCTTATTTACAGGCCCTGGCAATCTAGAAGATATTGGAATTTTATACTAACTTATCAATTCAAAGACACATTCAATAGAATTACAACCTTTTTTTTTCCTTGAATAAAAGGGCATTTAACTTGCTTTTAAAATAATACACATGGAAGAATAAGCTGCAAGTTATGGGTCATTTTTCATTTAAATAGCATATAATATTCAGCAAAGATTTTACATTTAAAGACAAAGTAACCTCTAAAATACATTTAAAGACATTTCAGTTAAAAGACTACTAACCTGTGTCATTCTTTTTTCTTATTAAATTGGAATAATTCATTGAAACCATGTAATTTCAAAACGGTTGACTTTGGTATAAAATAACCCAACAAAGTGTGACATGCTGTAAAAATCAACCAAAAAAGAAAAAAAAACTTTTGTATCAAAATACTTGTTCCTTACCTCTTGTCTATTATATAAATTGTAGCAGTGTATTTATTAAATATTTAATACATTCAATTACCAATGGAAACTTTTTTTTTCATTCTGTGAATAAAATGATTGATGGTAGCAAATTATCTCTTGAGTGTATGTATAAATGATGACATGGAATGTTTCTCGATGTTTGAGTATCTCAGCCTACTTACTCACAACCCTCAGCTGATGATTTATTTAATTACTCTGAAACTCTTTTATTTATTTATTTTTTTTTCAAACCATTAACTTCTTTTAAATATCATAAATTATCAAATCATTTATAAATACACTTAAATGCCAAATGTGTGCATAGAAATTCTTCCTTGTAAAACACATTCCCTTGTCATAATCTGATTATCCAACCCTGTTGACAGAGCTTAAAATATGACAACTGCATTCTCTGCAGAGGGGTATGGCCCTTACTCAACCCCTGAAAGAGGTGTTTTGAATATAACACTAAATTGTACCTGGTGGTGAGGCTCCAGTTCTGGATCTCTGAAGAATGTGGAGTACCCCTTTATTACCATTACTCTCAAGTCTACTCAAACCCAATGTTATAGAACCTGTTATGGTCCCATCTATGGGTCAAATAGATCTGTTTTTAATTGGATAGGAATACATGAAACCATATAACTTCTAACAAATTATTATCAAACAGGAACAGTTACTTTAACCTAATAAATGTATTAATTTTTTATTGTGACCATCTTACAACTCCTAAATATTATGGTTGGCTGGTTGTGTTTTACACCATACCAAAGCTTGCAGGTTATTTCATGCCAAATCCTGTTATATATATATATATATATATATATATATATATATATATATATATATAGTTTGTAGGTAACAATTTTTAAACAACCCAGAGTTCATTTGTTTACACACAATTAAATGATTTCAAGTATTGTTATTTGTTGTTTGCACACAGTTAAATGGTTTCAAGTATAGCAAATGATTAAACAGTTGTATTTGATTGATGGGACCCTAACGAGTACTACCACTGTGGGTGAGAGTAGACATGGGATTAATGGCAGTAAAGAAGTATTCCACATTCCCCAAAGCTTCAGGATTAAACCCTCACCACCAGATGGTTCACTGTCATATCCAGAACACTCATTAGAGGGTCTTAACCCACAACAGAGATGCAGTCTGCATATTCTACATCCCCAGCTGACTGGGCTGAGTAAATATAAGTACTGCTAGTTGCTATAATTATTCTACTTCATTAGTTATTATTAATCTCTTATTTCATCAAATGTATGGTTTGGTACTCTCTATGGTTTCAGGCATTTGCTACAATATTTAGAATATATTCCTTAAAGATTGGTGGAGGGACTATTTTACTGTCTTCAAAATTTTTGAAATGTGAGGATAATCGTTATTTTTTTTTTTTTTTTTTTTTTTTTCATCAACTTTATATCTATTTGTAAATTAATGAATCAGTTTTTAAACATAAATATTAAAATATATTTTGTTTTTCATCCCAAAACTGAGAAGATACACATTAAAATTTCTATTTGTTCTGCTATTTGATTGATTTGGTTTCTTTATTTTTAATGGCATATTAACTTTCGTGGGTTATTTAATGCCAAAACCATCCTTATAGAACAGCAGTGGTACTATTTAACCCATTGCTGAGAGAATAAGGGGATTCAGATCTTTCCTGAACATGAACCTAACAGTATAACTGGAGTATGAATGTGGTTGCTTTAAGATCGCAGTCCAGCACTTTGCCATTATACAACAGGCACTCCCTCTCTGGTATTTGATAATCATGTTAAATCTTTGTTTATGTGCAGACAAAGAAACTGTATTTTTTTTAATGATTATTGGAACTTACAGGCAGAAAATTGAGTCGGTTTCCAATTGAAGTTGTATCTTTTATCTAATTTTGTATTCAATATATAGATAACTTTTTCATTAGGTTTTATAAAATAGACATTAGCTAATTTACTGTATTATTATATGCTTACTGGGACACAATTCAAACTCCTCATTCGGATTAAGATATAGTGGGGTGAGTCAAAAGTTTTGCCATGTTTTGGTTACATGAGGCACAATTCAATAACTCCAGATACTTTTGCCAAGGTAGTAAAGGTGATGAACCACTTTGGACTGTTAAATGCCTAGCTCGGCTGATACTCGCCTGGTGCTTACTCACTGGATTTGCTTGTATAATTTAGAATATGGCCTTGGAATCCATGGTTTAGGCTTATCTAATCTTGCCTGGTGGTTGGAGTTTTTGAAACTTGGGTAGAATTTCTTGAAATATCTGGTTATTTTGTGCCTTCACCTTTTTGCACAATAAATGCTTTCAATTGCTTCCATGGCATTATGACCCAGTTCAAATTCATAAAACATAAGTTGGCAGATTAAACTACACTGCACATTCATTTGTATAGTTTTCAAATCACACACATAAAATGAAACAATGCACCAACTATCATGATATTAGCAACCATATTGGCTACCTTTCTATGGCTTGAACTGCTTTGTTCACATGATAAATATGCTGCTATTTAGCATGTACCAAAATAATTCAAAGTTTTTTTTATTCATCTTTGTATCTCGATTAGTCAAGTAACACTACTACCCTCAGACTAACAAGTTCAGGAGAGAGTCCCCTTGGCAGGAGAGGTTAACATACTGAATTGCAACACTATAATAAGTGAGTTCAAACTTAAGTTGCACAATTACATTCACTTTTAGACTAATACTCTTGGGGACAGATATGAACCCCTTGATCCCTCAGCTATGGGTTAAATAGTGCCACTCTTGTTTTTTCTACAAGGATAGCTTTGGCATTAAATAACCCAAAAAGGTTGATATACCATTAAACAAAGAAACCAAACCAAACAAATTCAGTGCTGAACTGGTGTGTCCTATTAATCAAATAATTTTTATCTTGATATAAAAAGTTCAATTTATAGACCAATGAATCCATTATGCTGTTCAGATATTTCAAAAGCTAAAAATAAAAATTTACTTTATTCTCACTTAAAGTCCACCTTTAGCTGATATTAAGTTTTATATGAAGTTCTATTTTATTTATAGAATTCATAATCGAATGTCTGGCAAAAATTATGGAATTAGCACACTTTGAGGATGTTCGCTTTTTTTTTTTTTTTTTTTTTTAAAGCAGTTAAAACGTAAAACATTTTTATTTAATAACTGAATGTTCTAGCTTAATAAAATATTCCTTAAACAAACTTGATTGAATTATTTAAATTTATGGTGCATTTAATCACCAAACAAAAGCAGATGATCAAAGCTCATAGCAGAGGGGTTGGGTTAATATTTGCATTGTTGTTGTTGGTTTTCAGGAATTACATGTGAAAGCTTGCTATATTTTGTCACATAGTGTGTAATATGGAGTTTTTCACTGGCATAAAGCAAGGCGGCTGCTGCTGCTGGATGTTCTTGTTGATACAGCATTCGGAAGAAAAGAAGAATTTTCTTTGTGCCTAACTTTTACACCCAAGTGGGTTGCTATGGTAACAGAGAATGTTTGTTGCAGGTAAGGGCAGATAATCTAACAGTGATGAATAGAAGTAAGCTAAGGCAAGTAATTTCAATAGACAGTCAGGGCAGCTATCCATATAAATGCAGTGGTTGTCTTGAATCAAAACTGGGTTTTCATTTTTCTGTAAACACTTTTAGACTTGTTCATTCATGTATGTCCTTGTAAATAGAATAAATAATCATGATTAACAACCCCAAGATGAAAAGTTCTGTCCTTGTTAAGTAAGATTCATTTACCTGTTTAGTCTAATAACATCCAACTGTAACTAATTACAAATCCTTGCTGTAATTATATCTTGTCAGTTTCTAATAGATATCTAAGTGGCTAACTGGTCAGTTTCCCATGAGTATCTAACTGACGTGTCTATTCAGCCTAGGAATCTAAGTGATGTGGCAGGATCTTAAAAGTGCTGTATCTTGGCAGTGGGGCTTAGAATACATCAACTGCATCCTCTGCAAAAGAGTAAGACCTCTCTGATAGAGTTGCCTTGAGTTTGACACAAAACTGTTGTGAGTAGTGAGGCTTCAGTTTTGGTGCACTGTGGTTTGTGTGGAATCACCTTTTCATTGCTCCCAGGTCCACTCCAACTCAGGTAGTACTTGTAAGGAATCTTAGCAAATAACATGGGTCTGCCTGGTGGATGTTATCAAGCTAAATTGCCTGGTTTCAGAGGGCCATCCCCCCAGGCAATACTTGCTTTGCAGGGCTGAGTTCATAGCTTGGCACCTGAGGCACCCCAATATGGGGAATACCAAAGGGATCAAGCATTTTTTTAAAAAATAACCACACATTTTGATTTGTGCATGACTCCTCATTATAAAATGACCTTGTGTCACATTATGGCTTGGTGGGAAGTCTGTTAAATACCCATTAATAACATGGGCTTGCTCCTTCTCTGTTTTCCAGGAGCTACTTGGCATTTGTGTTGGGTGAGTGTTGGATAGCTTAGCCACGGGTAGCCTTTCTCCCCAGGCGATACCTGTTTGGCAGGGCTGAGTTTATCACTTGGTGCCTGAGCCACCCTAGAATAGGGAATGCTGATAGCATCAAGAATTTTTTGCTATGGCTACACATGAATCTCAATTCATGTGTGGTCCCCTACAATGAAAATAAACTTGTCAAATCTGACCTGGTGAGAGGTTTGATAAATATCTCCACTCTCCCCATTTTCTAGGATCCTGGCAGGTGTTATTAGGCTTATCACTTGCTTGGCAGGACTGAGTTTATTTTTGATGCAGGAGTGAATGGAATAGCTAACATGGATGCTCACTATTCCATTCTCTCTTGTCTTTCATTGCTGAATTTTCCTTATTTAACAAATTAGATTGTAAAGAATAAAATTAGTTATTTCTAGTTACTTAAGTTTTAAGATCTATTAACAAAATTTTTGTCTTTATTTATTAAAAATGACCAAACTATTTGAAACCAATAATATACAAATATTTGAAAAATTGATTTTTTTTGAAAAGATCAATTTGCAAATTAACCCTCTTGTTAACACTGCTTACTGTTATTTGATTGTATATATAAATTCAATTGCATGTTATTAGTACACAGTTAAGCTAACAGTATTGATAAATAAAACTAAATTCATAGAGAATGTGACGTAAATAGCTAGGGTGAATTGTGATGTCGATGGTAACCCTATTTCAGTTATTGACAGACAGATGCATAATTTCCATTTGTAATAAGATTAGTTATTTGAAACAAAATAATGGTTGCAAAAAAAGAAGAGGAAAAACAATTAATGAACGTTAGTGTAAAACTTTTAGATAATAGTTAAGTAATAATAGTAAGTATAATTTGTTTTATAGAAAGAATAAAAAATATGCTGTTTGATTACCCTACTTGGGCTTGTTGATAACTCTTCATTTTCATCTTCTTTGATGTATTATGCTGATATAATTTTAAAAATCCAATTAACTCTTGTAAAGAAACAAGTTTGTGTAATATCATTAACTACCACTAATCTCTCTCATGTGTGAGAGTGTGTGTGTGTGTGTGTGTATATATATATATATATATATATATATATATATATATATATATATATATGCGCACACACTAGCTGGAAACACATGACATAATGGTAATTGTCATAGGAAATGGACTTGATGAAGTGAGGCTATTTGCATTCTACTCTCATGTTGATGCCATTGAGAAAGGCACAATTCCATCTCCTCTCCCTCCAGCTATGGTTAAATACTTGGATTGACTGGGTTGTTTAGCCTTGGAAAAGCAACTGATTTAGAAGGTAAAACTCTGATTTAGAAATCTGGCTATTTTTTAGGTGTTTGTTTGGTTGATAGGGGATATCTTGTAGTAGTTGATATTGGCTCTATTTTTTCCTGGTGAGGCAGTTTCTTGGTTGTTGTTCAACATCTGCCTAATGAATATCTGAAGATGGACAGATGATACCCATCTGAAACTTTGTGCTTTTATATAATATGCAAGGTTAGTTGGCTGGGTTTAATGGCGTATTAACCCTTGTAGGTTTTTTGATGCCAAATCCTGTTTATGCATATAAAAGATTTGTAAATGAATTGTTTGTAGGTAACATTTTTTTAAAATGAGAGCCAGAGCTCCATTTGTTTGCACTCAATTAAATGGTTTCAAGTAAATCATTAGATAGTTTTATTTGACCCACAGATGGGACCCTAACAGGTATTGCCATTCTGGATCAGTGGATGTGGGAGTAATGGCAATGAAGGAGTGCTCCATATTCCCCAAAGCTCCAGAACTGGGGCTTCACTATCAAATGGTCTTGTGTCATATCCAAAATGCTCATGGAATGGAGGGGGGGGTCCTCTCTGCAGAGATGTAGTCAGCATATTCTACAGTCCCAGTCGACTGGGCTATATACTAGGGTGAGTCAAATATTTTTGTAACATGAGGCGCAATTTGTCAGCTTCAGATGCTCTTATTGAAGTGGTGACAATGACACTGATGCACCATTTATCTCTATAGTGAGTGTTCCTTACTGGATTTTCTATAGTTTGGAGCACAGCGTTGAAATCTATGGCTTTGTCTGACTATCAAGGTTATTGTGACTCCAACAAAATTTCTTTGATCATCTGGTTTTTGTATGGTGATTAAATGTACCTTCACTTTTTGTACAACAAATGCTTTTGGCTCTTCTGAACCATCATGGCCCAGTTTGATTTCATAAAACATAAGTTCCTGAATTAGACTACATTGCACATTCATCTGTGCAGCTTTCAAATCACACACACTGAAGCCATGCACAACATGTCGGCACATCAACTACCATGATACTAGCAACCACAGTGGCTACCTACCACAGTTTGAACTGCTTTGGTTGGAGATGTATAATCTCCAAGATAAAGCAAAACAACTCTTATAATAAGGTCTAAAATTTAACCAATAAAAGGTATAATTTAAATAGCACTCTTCTCTCCCTTTTGTTATGTGTAGACTTTATTTTTCTGATAAGGCTATTGTAGTGAAACACATCAATTTATTTTGAAGAGAAAAATTTCAGAATAAAAAAGCATGTACCAATTTTTGACATGTTTTGTTTTTTATGTAAGAGCAACAATAAAATATTGAAGATGCCAAATGTTTGTTATATTAAGTATTTCCTGTTACCAAACTGTAAATAAGCTATAGTCAAATTACTTGAACATTGTTAAAAATATTAGATGTCTAATCTAATATGGCTAGATATTATATCTATGTCATCAGCTGTTATATTTACATTTCTAATACCAAGTAATTCCTGGAGTCAACTATGTTGCACTCCAAGGTGTTTTCAAATATTGATATTGGTAATTGAAAAAATTTGGCCAAATGGTTTAGTATAGAAATATCAGATTTAGCATATGTACTTAATGGACCCAGGGGAAGGTTGGAGTGTAAAAATTTTATTTTGTTCTTGATGAAGAAAAAGGGGAGATCTCACCAAGAAAGGATCTTTGACTAGGAAGTCATGTTACTGCAATATGTAACTAAACATGCAAAAATGAAATTTCTAAACTTAGAAAAAAAAAACAATTTGTTGATTTTTTTTTTTTCTTTGTTGTCTAAATTTCTGAGACGAAGCTTGATGAACCTTTAATGATAAAGTTGTTTTTCTGAAAAGAATCATATTTAAACATTACTATTTAGATTTATAGATAGATCTTCAAACCAGAAGTACTTCCGATGCTAAACTGAATAACTGCTTGAATAAACTGAATTGTTTGAAATAGAAATGTTTTTGACAAGCTCTGCAATCATGCTAAACTGAATTGTTTGAAATAGAACTTATTAGTTACATAAAAATGGATTTGGCGTTAAATAACCTACAAAGGTTGATATGCCATAAAACCCAACAAACCAAACCAACCAAACCAGAAGTACGTGACTGATGTGCTAGATTGCAATATTGTAGTAAGCAAGTTAGAACTCCAGTTGTTATTATGTTCACTTTTAGACTAATTCCCTTAGGACAGGTATGAACCCCTTAACGCATAGCTATGGGTTAAGTAGTACCATTACTATGGATGAGCCAAGTTCCTGTGGCATAATGGCTAATTTGCTGGACTGTGGTCTTAAAGTAAAAGAGTTCAAATTCCAGTCATGTTATTACATTCATTTTTGAAATAATACCTTTGGGTAAAGTATGAACCCCCTTATATCCCCATTTGTGGAGGTCCCTGTGGTGTAATGGTTAGTGTTGTAGGAAATGGACACGGCGACACGAGTTCAAATCCTGGACGAGACTGATTGTATTTCACATAGCACTAATACCCTCGGGAAAGGAATGAATCCAATTATTCTCCCTCCAGCTATGGGTAAATAGTAAGGCAGACTGGGTTCTTCAGCCTTGGTGAGGCAACTAGTTTAGGAGAAGGAAAACTCTGAATTCAAACCTGTTAAACTCTGCTTAAAAATTGACCTTGTGTCATATCCTGCCCAAGCAGAGGGGCTGGTAAATATATATATATCTCCATCTATGGGTTAAATATTATCTCTACTGTTCTTCTTCAAGGATAGTTTTGGCATTAAATAATCCATGAAAATTAATATGCCATTAAACAAAGAAAGTTCTTCAAACTGAAGATGTAAAGTAATTACATGGCATTATTGTTTAGCTAGGACAAATTTAAAAATGTTTGAATTGCTAAATCTAAGTGTCACTCAGTTAAAAAAAAAAAAATTCCTCCACAAAATACAACAAAATTTTTACTGAACAATATCAACTTGATGATATAAAAAATATAACTGGTAAACGTCTTTTCTGTTCTTTGGATTTCTCTCTTTTATTGTAACAATTACTTTTTGTTATCATTTGGTGTAAATTATTAATTGACAACAAAAATTGTAAAAAAAATCAGCTGCAATTCAACTTGACCTCTGACCCATAGTAGGTAGTAGCTACTTCAGCTAGTGTTGTGTAATATATATATATATATATATATATATATATATATATATATATATATATATATATATATATATATATATATATATATAATGATTCTAAGACTTAGTAATAACACTAAATTGCTGAGTTCATTGTATGAATATTGACTGAGACTTGATGTTAAGCTTATAATGTTCATGTTACTTGTTCTTATATACATCAGACTATATAACAGTAAAGATGGTTGTCAATGCTGGTAGGTGGAGGTAGTTAATAGTAGTAAAGGTGGTAGGTGGAGGTAGTTAATAGTAAACAATAGGTAGGAGGTAGAAGTAGTGGTTAAGGTAGTAGGTGGTTAAAAGAGGTAGTCTTAAGTAAATAATAAAGGTGGTAGAAAGAAGTTAATAGTGGTTAAGTTAGTTGTCAATAGTAAACAATAAAGTTATTTGGTGGAAGTAGTCAGTGTGGGGGATTTCTCAGAAAAAATGTGGTTGAATGTCGTCTCTTTCTGATTTCTGGGATGAGGCATTGCTCTAGTTCAAATTTTTTTTCCTTCACATTTTTTTTGTGTTTGGATCTTTATTTTTTTATCACAATTCTTCAGACTGTATATTCTTTGGCCATTCTTGAATGTATGTCAGATTCACTCATCTTTTTAGGAAGTTTTGAATGGAGTCTTTGTGTTGGGTTGCATGTCATACTTTGGGTTCTATAAATTATTCTATAGTCAACTACATTGTACTTGACATTTTGTTGACTATATTTCATTTTTTATTCTTAGACTTGGCAGTTGTATTCTGAAAACTAACACCTTAGTACACTGAATTGTTTAGTTTTTACTTTCTGATATTGATTTGGTGTCTGTGTTTGTCAATAAGTGACCGGTAAATCTTTTAGGACTTGTAATTTTCCTAGAAGGTAGAAAATATAGGACGACTTACAACACACCTGTTACTCCTTTTCCATGCATTAGGATATATAATAGTAAAAGTGGTGGGAGGATGGTGGTAGTAGTGGTAGGCTAATAACCAAATTGATCTCCTGTTTAAATTTGTGTTTTCAAGTGTTTCTTAGGAACTTGTCAGCTGTTTTATTGCTCTTCTCTTCTTTTTTTTTTTGTGGGGTTGTTACTTTTATTAAGCTTTTCTTTTTCTTGTCTTTGATACTGTGGACAGTTTACTGAAGAGCTTTTTCTTATCTACATAAAGAGAATTACTAAGTTTATACCCATGTGTTTGGGGGGGGGTCAGACATAGCTTACAAGTCACAGCTTGCCAGATATGCAGTTGTTTCATCTTTTAAACCTGTTAACTAAACCCAAAACAGATTGAATCTTTTATTCATAAATTACCGAAATGCATTTATGATTAAATATTGAAAAATCAGCTGTCATATTTAAAGACTTATTGAATACACAAAATCTGATCAAAAAGAAGTTAACCCTATTTTTAGACAATTTATGTATAATTTTTTTTAAAGAAAAAGATGATTCCTTACTTTCCCAAGAGTATTAACTCAGAATTGAAATGTAAACTACCTTGCTCAAGATTTAAACTTGGCCTGTCAATTCCATTTCCTTAGATAACCACACACCTTCAATAGGGATTAATCAGGATTTTGTCTTGTTTTTATTTTTCTTATGGTCCTTTTACGTTGGTGGACTATTTTTCAATGATCATCCTGTATTGTTAAACTATTTTTTAATGATTCTTCTGTGTGAATAAACTATTTTTTTTTTCTTACTGATATGGTGAGATATATAATTAATATAGTTATAGATAAAGTGCGTCTAATATTGATGATAGAGCATATTTAGATTTAAGTTAGAATATCTTGGTGACTATGCAATCATCAGACTAAGTTCTTGTTCTGATTATTGCTTAGGCAAGGAACTGTTAATCACCAGGTGCCATTGATTCTGTGTCTAAGCTATTCTAACTTATATAGAGTGGCATTTAGGATGTGACTTGTACCAAATTCCCATGATTCTCTCATGAACATACATTCTGAAAGTCAACTAATCCTGTCAAAGAGAAAGTCAACCTCTTTTTCTATTCTCTTTTATGTTATATATATCATTACACTTGTTGGCACTTTGTATTTTTAGTTTGCTTAATACTTTTTCTCTCTCTTTTAAGTGCATTCACCTCACAATTTATCTTACTACACATAGATCTATTAATTATTTTGGTATCACTAAAAAAAATGCTATTAAATTATAGCAAATTAATATGAGGTAAATTTTTGTGTTAGATAAAATTTTCATAAAATGCTTTTATGCTGCTTTTTTTTCTGTCATTGCAAAAAATAATAGAATTGAGTATAAAAGAGAATATTAGAAGTATGCTTGTATTTGTTCCTTTTGTGCTGTTTTTTGCAAGACCTGCATTGATTTCATCCAACCCAAAATCTTGTATTATTCTCATTGAACTACCTCATTATGTAAGGATTTTATTTTTTATATTTCAATTTTTGTTTTAAGCTGAAAGTTGTTCACTCATTTCTGAGCTGAATGACATTGCTGTCAGCAAAAAACTCTTTTTTACTGTAAATAAAAACAAAATTTATTCAAACAAAACATAAAAAAAACTACTAGCACTACTTATAGGAAAATACTTGGATTTTCAATGTCTATGAATGATACCACCACAATAACTTTTAAAAAGTCATTTTTTTACTTATTTAAAGGCCATCTTTGGCTATTCGTCTCAATTTCAAGCCACTTCCCGTTGATAGAATTTATATCATAACTAATTACAAATAAAAACTACTTTGTAATCAGCATATGAACAAAGATTTCATCTATTATTAATTTGCAAATTGGATTGGAAATTGCTTTATTCTCAGAGCATTTGAGTACTATTGTATTAACAAAACAATCTTGCTATCTTGTGTTATTTTTGTTATGTTATAGTAACGTACTTATAAAGATTGGATCATCATGATATACATTATTATTATTGTTTTTACTTATGAGTTTTTCACACAAGCTCTGATAGATTTTTCTCTGAAGTCTAAGTAGCAGCAAGTTTCCTCAGTTCTTCAGGAATCTTCGAAGTATCCTAGTTGATTTTAAAAATTCTGTGCTCTGGATGGTTTCAAATCTTCCTCAAACCTCCAGTTCATTACTTTTTCTCCAGACTCTTGGGAACTGTTCCAAGGGCTCCACTTATAATTGGTATCACTGTCACCTTCCTGTTCTACAATTTTTTCTCAGCTCCTTGGTTAGGTCCAGCTTTTCTCCTTCCTTCATTTTCCTGCTATCATCTGCTGGCATAGCAAAATCCACTTGATGACAAGTTCTTTTCTTGTTAATGTCTGGTCTCCAGACTGAGATTTGGTGATTAGTTTATATCTTAAAGCCCAGAGAATTTTATGCATTTCATTTTCAAGGACAGATTCTGGTTTGTCTATATACCTTTTGTCAGTCTGGTGAAATTTCAGTTTCTTACACAATTCCCAATGGATCACTTTCCCCACTAAGTTGTGCCTGTTCTTATATTTCTTTTGTATTAGTTTGTTTTATTATTGTTATTATGATGTTGGAGGTGCAGAATTGTTATCATTTTGGCTTTACAAGTAAAGTTCAAATTCTGAATGAGGTTGTTTTGCATTTAATTTTATGATACTGATGCTTCTATTTTAGGAAGGAATTAAGGATTCTAATTAACGTTTCATAGTTATCTCAGTTATCTAGAGAATTTGGATGATTTAATGTTTAACACACATACAAATCCCAGAAAATTAACAGTTTTATTTTATCCCCTCTAAGTTATGGGTATAGTTCTTATAGAATTCTCACTATGAGGAATCATTTTTGCCTGGTTATATAATGAAATGAGAATTCTCTTTATATATTATTTGATTTATCAGAAAAGAAATTCAATCATTTGGAAGCCCATTTGGTATTGATTATAGCAATACTTGAAATCATTCTACTGTGTGCAAACTATTCACTTATATGATTTAGCATTAAATAACCCACAAATGTTGATAGGTCATAAAACCCAACCAAATCAAACGAAACTAAATGATATTGATTACTGTTATCCTGGAAAAGAGCTTTCAGACTTAATAATCTATAATTCACATTTTCTGTTAATTACAAGAAGTCATTAACACATAAAATTTTGTTTGGATAATTGACCTGCTTTTGAATCTGTTTATATCATATTTTTGATTAGTCTTCAGCCTTTGTCAAGTCTACAAGATAGGCTGAAAAGTTCATCGATAATGATTTTTTTTTTTTTTTTTACCAATGGGATGCAAGCACTTGCAATCCTGATAGAAGCGTGTAAACTAACAAGGCGGGGTGGTGGTGGTGGGGCGGGGCTATATAAAAAAATAAACCTCATTTTGTCACATACCATGTGAGTATCTTAGTCAGCCTATGAACTTTTCAGTCAACCATCATAGAATCCATAAGAAGTGGGAAAGAATCTGTGTGTGTTTCTCCCAGAAATCCCAAACATTGTCAAATTTCCAAATTGTTTCAGCTAGAGAGATATTTTGTGAACAATAGCTTTTAAGTGGCATTATGCATTAATTTCTAAAACTACCAATGAATGTTTAATATTGATGTTTATTCATCATTAGCCAATGAGGCCTTGGACAAATTGCACTCAATATTGGCAGACATGATAAAAAATTTACTCACTGTACAGCTGTTCTTATATAATGAATAAGAAAAAAAATCAATTCCTTTCAATTGAATTTAGATATTTCATTGAATAGATCATGTGACAATTGTTAAATCATCACTGAAATAAAATTAAGATGTTTGAGTTTTTCTGAAGTCTGGGTATTTCTGTGCCTTTCTTTTACCCCCCCCCCAAAAAAAACCCAACTTAAAATGCCAAAAAAATATGGGGGAGGGTGCTTGTGGTGTAATAGTTATCATTGAAGAAATGGACATGGCAACTCAAGTTAAAATCCTGGACAAGACTGATTGAATTTCACATAGCACTAATACCCTTGGGAAAGATATGAATCCAAGTATTCTGGGGGTGTACTCGTGGTGTAATGGCTAAAGCGATGGACTATGGAATCGTAGTACGCGAGTTCGTACTCCAGTCATGCTATTACGTTCACTTTCGGGCAAATACCCTTGGGAAAGGTATGAACTCCCTTATCCTCCCAGCTATGGGTTAAATAGTACCACTACTGTTCTTCTAGGAGAATGGCTTTGGCATTAAATAACCTAAAAAGAGTTGATATGCCATTAAACAAAGAAACCAAACCAAACCAAGTATTCTCCCTTCATGGTAAATGGTAGTGTAGACTGGCCTCTTAAACAGTTTGGAAGAAGGAAAACTCTGAATTCAAACCTGTAAAGACTGATTAAAAAAAATGACCTTGTCTCATCTTGCTTGTGCAGAGTTGGTTAAATTCATAAGAAATTTTTTGATAGAATTTTTTTTCACTTTGGGCTTCAAAGAAAAATTGCAGAACAAGTCTCTTTTCTTACACAGATGCATATTATACCTTACAAAGGTTGGAAAATGTACCAAATGAAACATTGTTGGAACTATATGAATAAGGAGTGTGATTATCCCAAGAATTATTTAAATGCAATGAAATTTACAAAGATAGAATCTATAAATATTTTAAAAGAACAATTGACTGATTGTCTGTCTTTATTTTGCATAATGTCTTTGTTTACTTCTTATTAACCTACCAACTGTTTTGCTTAGAGAGGGCAATAGAGATATCTTGTCATTAAATCATTAATGTATTTGTTAATATCAAACCAGAAAAAGTTTGTCAGCTGTCACTTTTATTTTATTTCTATGGTAACCAAAGTCATAGACATTACACTGGAAGACAGTTTTCTTCTGACCTGTAATAAAACCTTCTTAGGCCAATTATATCTAAT
Organism: Sepioteuthis lessoniana; assembly: GCA_963585895.1. Lineage (NCBI taxonomy): Eukaryota > Metazoa > Mollusca > Cephalopoda > Myopsida > Loliginidae > Sepioteuthis > Sepioteuthis lessoniana. The sequence continues at coordinate 7,337,457 of OY757917.1, read as the reverse complement.
AGATCCCAGCCTTTGTTTACTGTGGCCAGTGTCCACTCCTTTGACACTCTTGAACCCTGACAATTGTACCAGATTCAATAAATACTTTGAGCAATATAAGTATTTATTCAGACATTTTCAAGTATGGATCTGTGACAACACAATAGACTTGGAGGCTATGCATTTCTAATGGAGATGTGAGGAAACTCTTAAAAGCCTCTAGGGGCACATTGTGTGGTGTAATGGTTAGCAAGCTAGGCTAACAAACTTTGGCTAGTGAGATCCATTTATAGATCTAGCCATGTGCCAAACTAAGCTAAGCTTCATATGGTATAATGTTTAGCAAGCTAGGCTAGCAGACCTGTTAGTGAGTTTGATTCTCACTGAGTGCGCCATACTCGAAGCCTTGTACCACAACTAAGCTAAACTTAGTAAATGACTACAAGGATACCTCTTGTAGTGTAAAGCTTAGAGAACTTGGCTAGCAGAGCATTGTTGATGAGTTTGATTCTCACTGAGTGCCCTACACTTCTAGCATTGAGCTAAACTAGGCTAAGTTTTGTAAATTACTTCTACTAAGGCCACAATTAAACTTTTAGCCTGTTTACAACAAAATCTAAAGTTTCAACTTTTAGTTCATGATTTAGTCTAAATTTTGTATATTGTGGCATACAAATCAACTTTTTAAGCCTGAAAAAATCTCTTTAAAACCAGAAGTTGACTTATATGGCAGGACTAAAATTTAAATCTTTACCACAGAGTGGTCAACCAGTAGAACAATACTCTAAAAATTGATATACACTACTTACTATAACTTCATCAACTGCCACAAACATTTGAAACTTAGACATGTTCACCAAACATGATTTTAACAAATTAACACTGAAATAAATATAAAATGATGAAACTGTAATACAAATTAAGTATACTATTCATGCCATATCACATGCTATTTCCAACAGCTGTGATGCACTGACTGTAAACACTAATCATTGCAGTAGCCAACTGTATGTTTGCCAGTCAACCTACACAGCATATATAAGTCTAATAAAGAATTTTGAGATACAATTATTGAAGTTGGCTTATATGCTATCATTTATAATGAATAAAGAAATGAAGAGATTCACAAACTTTTTAATGATTTTTCTTTTTAGATTACATTTTTTCTTAAGAAAGCACTAGAATATCAGGTTCTAAAGTGGAAGTGTAATTTTTATTGGTATTCTATGGTAGGTTATACATGGTGGTTGAGAAAGCTGCAGGTTTGTTAACCCTACTCTGATGTCTTCTAAAAAGAAAATCCTGATTCCAAAACTCACTGTGAATGGATCTCCAAAAGTTCAAGAAAGTTGTAAACTGAATTTTATACAGACTTTTGCCATTCAAAAAATAACAAATCTGCCTCTGGATCTTAGCACAGGCCTTAGACAAGGTAGTATCGTAAACCAGCAGTGGCATATGCTGCAAATTTCCTGTTGTCATGACACCCAGGGGCAACAGTATTTTGCCAGTAAAATGATTGAATTCATGCACTAACCTCCTTCAAACATCCATTCCTTTATGATATATCAACTGTTCTGTTTTCCAAGGATGGATGTGTGTGCGATTTATTTCATGTATAAATCTTAAAAATGAGTGAGAGATTAATTTCATTTGGTTTAATGGCATATCAACCTTTATGGATTATTCAGTACTAAAACCACCCTTGGAGAAAAATAGTGATACTATTTAACCCATTGTTGAGGAGATTAGGGGGTTCATATCTTCATGAAGGGTATTAGTCTGAAAGTGAATGCACTAGTATGACTGGAGTTTACTCACTCACTTCAATATCCAAACTCAGCATGTTAGTTACAAAAAAAAAAAAAAACGATTAATTTGATGTGAAATTTCCCCAGTTTACACTATCGTTTCATTGATAAATTTTGTGAGACTGGAAATATGTATGATTAAAACGAATGAAATGGCATTGAAATTAAAAGAAATCACTTCACATTTATAGCAAAGTTACAGTATTTGTGTAATTAGCATCTTTTTGTAATTTATATCTTCAAAAATAGTTTAAATACAAGTTGTCAAAAAGAAAATGGTATTTCATTGTTATGGTTACATGATGCAATATTGGATGTCGCTCAAAATGAACACACCTCTTGTTTCCCTTACAGAGTTTCCTGATAAGATCAGGTTTTTTATTTTTATTTTTTTTTAAATATCAAGACCAACTTTGCTAATACATTGCAAAAAACACAAACAAAAAACATCAAAACTTCCCTTAGTTTATTAAACACTGAATCGATGAGATAGTGAGTTTTTAGAGCTGATTACTTTGACACAGATCCCAGCTCCCACACACTGCAATGTGTTGGTGGCTTCACTGGTCTCAGACATTCATCAATTTTTCAAGCACCCTTCTACAACAAAATGAGGATAAAATCTCCTTGATTTATCAATTATGTTACACCTCAGGTGCACAATTACATAGTCAACGTCCCAAATTATGAAAATGCTATTGATACCCTAAGGAGGATGTATGTTGGCTTAGCATCTGTTGGTCACCAGCTGCTTGAAACCAAGTGAGTTTCTTGACCAGCAACTAGAGGCTCTTAAGCTTCTCACAAAGAATTGTGACCTTAAGGCTTTATTGTCTGCTAAGGTCTGCAAAAATTACATTTGGGATGCATTCATAAACATCTTGTCTTATACTATTAGATTGGGTCTTTTAGAAAATTCAAGATTAGATCTACAATCAGCTTCGGAATAGGCATGTACACTTGAAATGGCCTAGAAATACTCTGCTTTATACGTGGCCCCTCCTAGACAATCTATTAATGCTGCCTCCTTTGAATCCCCGAAAACACAACTTTTTAATTTGGATCTCTCTGAGGAAATAGGTGATTCTGTGCTCAACATTGTTTCTTTTGTAAGTTTAAGTGTCACCCACATGCAGTGTCCTGGCAGGGATACTATGTTTAAGTGTGTAAATATGAAAAATTTGCCAACATCATGTGATAGCGGTATCTCCGGCTCTATTGTAATCTAAAGTGGCTGGTACCACTCGTTTATCTATACAAAGCTAAAAGTATTTTGACAGTCACTGGAGTATTTATTGATGTGCTGATAAATACTGGAAGTTCAGAAAATTTTATCTAAAAAAATAAAAACAGGTAGTAAAAGAAAATAATTTGAAAATTATTCCCTGTAAAGGTGAGGTCTCTATAGCCAATTTTTCTCGTTCCTCTAAAATACTCAAGATATGTTCTAGGAATTTAAAACTTCAAAACAAGATTTATTCAAATACCAAATTAACAGGTTTGCCAATCTTATATATTGATATAATTTTTGAGACCTGAGCTTTTTGAGAACCATGAGATTTTTGGAAATCTCCTTTGGTAGACCTAAATCTCCCTCTAAATTATACAACCTAGCTGTGATTAAAATCACTACCCCTAATTTTTTGCTAACTTAACTGCCTATTGTAAACCTCTGACCATTAAATTCAGGAGATATACCATTAAGGATAAAATTTTCATTAAAAATAAAATTGCTTGGACGGAGGAGAGCACTATCAGTAAATCTCATTGGAGAGTCCAAGTATTTGTTATCTCTTCTGATCACCACAAAAAGAAGTTGGCCATTGACTGTTTGCTGATCATTAGCAAATATACCCAGGTTGATGGCTTCTTTCTCTCGAAAATAGACAACAAAATAAATGAAATTGCTGAATGCAAAATATTTATTACTTTAGATTTCTGTAGTGCTTATCACCAAGTTACTATAAAAGAAGAAAAGTTCTACATGGCTTTTGGAGCTGGGGGATGAATTGTCCAATTTTGAGAGGGAGAAAGGGTGAAACTAACAACCGTGTCCTCTCTTGAATTAATACAAGAATCAGTTTCCTGTTGCCTTTTACGCCCGTTCTTGACAACATTATATGCCTTGCCTGCCACCCGGTCTGCAATCGTGAAAAACGCAAGCAACCCTAAGGTTGTTGCTTCTTCTATGAAACAGTCCCTCACATTTATCCTGCTCAAGACCATCACAGCTAAGAAATACAATCTCGCTCTGAATCAACATAAATGTTCCTATTAACTATGTTCTATTACTTTAATTGGATCTTCCCTACACAAGGACAAGATTTGCCTTGATTCAAATAGTCTGGAGCCACTGATAAAACTTCCCCTGCCCCAAAATACTGCCTCTCTCCTTAGGACAATGGGAATGCTGGCACATTACTCAAGGTAGATTCCTCAGTTTTCAGAGAAATTGTATGCTCTTGCATATGCTGATAGATTTCCTTTGTACAAGGCTGTTTTACAGGTTTTTTTGAAGCTAAAGAAAGACATTTGCTGATTCTGTGATCCAGGCTATTTACTAAACCAGTTCCTTTTACTGTTGAAACTGATGCCTCTAAATATGCCATAGCTGCTACTTTTTTTCGAGTCTCATTGGGTGCCCCTTTCATATGGCCTTGTGCCACATCTAAGCAAAAAGCTTAGTAAATTTCCATAGCTGCTACTTTTTTTCAGAATGAACAAGCTGTGGTATTCTTTTCTCACATTTGCTCACATAGTGAACAGAAGCATTTATCAATTGAAGAAGTATCTGCCTCACAAAAGTGGTGCTATTACTTCATTGGATAACACTTTCAGCTCATTATAGATCAGTGCAATGTAGCCTTTATGTTTAACTCTTTAAGTCTTTCAGCCAAATAAAAAATGAGAAGCTCGCCCATTGGAGCTCTTGTGCTATAATTATGACATAAAGTACAGGCCCAATGAAACAGAATGTGTCAGCAGATGCCTTCTCACGGATATGTAGCTCCACTTGCAGTAACAAGAGACTGAAGGTTCTACATGATAATCTATGCCACCCAGGGGTTTTGCACATGATCCATTTCCTACAATACCATAATCTACCCTTCTCAGTGGAAGTGATGCAGAAGATGACATCCTCCTGTCTTACTTGTTCTGAAATAAAACTTCCCTTTTTTCAAGCCTAAGAAAACTATTCAATGCTACACAGTTATTCAACTGGTTCAACTTGGCTTTTAAGGGATCTTTACCATCTTGCTTTCAGAACAAATATATTCTAACCATAAGTGAAAAATTTTTCCAGATTCCCTTTTACATTTCCCTATTCAGATCTTTCTACTAACACTATTGTAAAACGTTTAACCCAACTGTTCATTTTATGTGGTTAGGTTTTTGTACACTTGGATAGTTACTTCCTTTGTGTCTGAAGAATTGAAAGATTTTTGTTTTAAAAAGAAAGTGTAGCAACTAGTTGCACTTCTTATAATCCCCAAGGAAATGGAAAAGTGGAGCTTTATAAAGTTATAACTTGTAGATCTGTACTTTTAGCAGCAAAACCCCTATGAATTAGTTATTTAATCAGTGGAAGGAGCTGCTAGCCGAGGCTCTACATTTAATGTTTCGGCTACATACAGCTACTAATTGTACTCTTCACAAGCGACTCTTCCTACATACTCCTAGATAGATTTCTGGACAATCACTACCCTCTTGGATTGCATTCAAGGGTATTGTATATCTGAAGAAGCAAGTATGACTTAATAAGTATGAACCTTTTTGTGGAAATTCTTCAGGCTAACTTAGAATATGTCCACATAAAGTTCTCTGATAAAAGAACTAATATTGTCTCTTTAAGGCATCTCACATCTAAACTAAACTTTGCAGAAACATGCACAGACCCTTCTGAAGTTTTATTCAATAATGACTAAATGGCAGATCACACAACCACAGTTCCTGCTGTTGTTCAAGATAGAAGCTCAAAGCCTCTGATTCAAAATTCCACTGAAGAAAATTTGCAATGTAGTTTTCAAGATTGCACTTATAGAATCTTAAGAAGTGGGGATGAATGTCATAAAAAATTTACTATGAGATATAACTTTTCCTTATTGGCCAGAAATTAACTGTTCTGATGTTTTTATTTTTAGTGATATTCTTTATATGTCAGATGAATTCCATGTTAGACTGAGTTTGGATTTTGGATTCCTTACTTCACATCTTCACTCCCTTTTGGAATGCCTTTTAACAACTATAGTAAATTTGAAAAATAAATTTTTGTTGGGCAGGAGATCCCCCCCCCTACATTTTGATTGAAATTGGTTTCCATTATGACTTTATACTGAATCTGTGTAAATCACTAACAAATAGATTTTCTTTAAAACACATGCCTGCCATTTCTACATCCATTATACTCATCTGATACTTAAATGTATATTTATTATAATTGACTGTATGTTCTTGTGATATACAGTAAAGCCTAATTGATAGAAAAAATGCTTCTGCTCTGCAAATTGTTATGTTTATAAAATTTTGAAGGTCTGAATGGCAGAAATATCAACTCAATGTTAATATTGCTAATTGCTCTGAAATTAATCCAGGCAATCTATGGAAAATATGCAGTAGAAATGAGTGTTTCATATGCAAACACATACTGCATTGCATATCAAAAAGTTTTTAAAAAACATCAAGTGGAACAGGTTCAGATCACCTTGAATTCTAGTAATTTAAGAAAAAATGTTTTTACTTGTTAAAGCTTCTGGTTGGTTGGGTGGATTTATGGCATATCAACACTTGTGGGTTATTTAATGCAATTCTGTTTATATGTATATATTAAAAAGTTTGTAGGTAACATTTTAAAGAAGCTGGAGCTCATTTGTCTGCTAGTTAACAATAATTCTGTGCAACATTCATGATTTGTTTGCGTACAGTTAAATGGTTAAACAGTTCTATTTGATCCATAGATGAGACCCTACGTGGCGCTAACACTCTGAAAGCTTCTGGTTATACAAATTATTAAAATAATCTTTTTTTGCATACCAACCATACATAAAATACAGTCAGGCCAAGTTATTGAACAAAGCAGGAAATACTTGCTTTAATTAGTGTGAGAATAGCAAAAAGCTTTCTACATTTTATTTTATTTTTTTTTTTAAGATACAAATGGGCAAAACTTTGATATGGGGAAACCAAAATTTTATCAGAAAGATTTTGGGCTATTTAGTCATTTATATATTGTACAAATTCATCTTATATGGTTGAAACTGAACTGATATGCAATAATGTATGTACATACATGTGGATACAAGTATCTCTCTATGAGTATAACGTATATGCATATGTATGCATATAATAGTGTAAAAGAGGTAGTAAATAAGTTGAGTAGGCATAATTTAAAAGATATTAAAATTGAGTAGGATTTTTTGATGGGAATGAAAGGGTTATTTAAAAAAGACTTTTTAAATCTCCATAATAACCTGAAGTCTTCAGCGCTAGTATGGTTTAAGGTCAGTAGTCAAGAAACTCTTATTTTTTAACGTCTCTTAGCACTGGGTAGTCAAAGCACAAAAAAAATGTTTTTCTTTTCCAGAAATCAAAACCCCACGCATTCAGAAGAGACAGTAGCCCTTTTCAGAGAATATCACCCGCAGAATTCAAGTTGAGAGAACAGCTGTGAACTGCAGCTAAACTGAGGCAGGCAGAAAACTGATAAGCAAGCAAATTTCATACTTGATAATGATATAGTCAAGTTTGGTTTCTTTGTTTGATGGCATATCAACCTTCATGGGTTATTTTATGCCAAAGCCATCCTTGTGAAGGAACACTAGTAGTACTATTTAACTCATAGCTGGGAGAGGGATAAGAGGGTCCATACTTTTCTCAAGGGTATTAGTCTAAAAGTGAACATACTAGTGCAACTGGAGTTTGAATTAACTTGCTACAAAGTAGCGATCTGGCATTTTAGCCACTATGTCTTGGTGATTCCCGCCTGGCACTCCAATATACTTAGGGTTTGTTCTATGTAGGTTGAAAAGTGAAGTGTCACACATGCCATATACCCTAGGATTGTTTTGAAGAGTGAATAAACATGACAATATTTTCAGATTCATTAGATTTTTTTTCTTTGTGGATCTAACTGGTGTAAAATAATTAGGGACTCTGGTTGATTGTTTTAATTGTTGACCACAGAATGGTGGAAATGAGAGGAATATTCATGAGAAAGATAATAGAGGCAAGCAAAGAGAGAGAAAGGCTATAAGGGAGAAATGAAAGGGAAAGTCTTGGCTGGGATAGCAGTGGATGGTTAAAAATAGAAATGTATCAGCAGCAAATTGGTAACGGGTTCTGATTGACTGGAAGAAACTCATTAGGGGAGTGGTTGCAGGATAGAAAAGAGGAAAAGGGTCAGCTGGGGACAAAATGTGACAATGTAGAAATGACAGTTGAACACTAGCCACGACAATGTGAAGACAACTGAAAATTATAATGCCCAATTTTGGGTGACCTCCTGTGAAGGGGTCTCACACCCACTGCAAAGCTGTAACCAGTAAGCAAGCTTGTGTTAGAACTACAATAGAAAACAAGAAAGATAATTCAAGGTCTGTGTTTACTCTCTCTCTCTCTCTCTCTCTCTCTCTCTCTCTCTCTCTCTTCTCACAACATTTTATTTCTGTCTAGCTAAAGAGGCCAACACAGTTCATACTCTATTTCTTGCTTCTCAACAACTACTAAGAGGTGTATTAGCAAATAAACTTTTGTATTAGTGAACCAAGACAGGTTTTTGTGTGTTTGTCACTTCTTTTTGTCAAGGGGGAGGTTACAACAGGGGTCCAACTGACACTTAAGGTGTAGTGCAACACTCATAGACCAGCTAGATATGGGAAGTAAATGACTAACATGGAAGCATTACACCTATTTGAGAACTCTAACATTAAAAAGTTCTAGTTGTGTCTTATAGTGTTGCAACCTTCTATTTGATATAGTAACAGTATAATGGTGGCTTCTATAGTTTTGACCAAAACTGTCAGCCAGCTATTTCTAAAAACAAACACAATGTAGGAAGAGGTTAGTTGCCTGGTAAGATTGGACAAGCTGTAGATCAGTACTGTCACATTTGTTCACATGTTTACATGTATGTCAGTAAAACAGATTAGATAAAAACTAACCCAGTATTAAAATAAAGACTTAATAGAAAAAAGAAAAAAAAATTAATGGATTTTTCAGGCATTGTTTGTCTCTTATGTCACTGGTCTGGGTATTTCTTGACTAAGTTTTTATTTTATATCAACCATCATACAGTGGAAGATACTTATAATAATAGTCAGTTGTTGATCAAATAACATAAGTATATTTGTCCTTTTGACATTTTGTTCTTTTGTTTATGTATGTTAGATGCTAAAATGATTTAAATAAAAACTAAAAGTAGCAAAAAAAAAAGAAGAGAATTGAAGATAATTAACATTGAAATAATTTCTCTTCTATAGAAATGGTGATAGTGACAGTATTTGTGTTAGTTAATAATATCTATAAAAATCTCTACTAGTAATTTACCAACAATTGTTGAAAGAATAAAATTTAATAAAGATTGTTAATAGAATTCTTTTTTCTTTTCAACTTTAACTTGGAATCAGTGTCATATCATTTTTTGTTAATGTAAAAAAAAAAAAATATAAAAATATCAAAGGCAAATTTTAAAAGTTTAAAATATATGAACAATTGCACCTTTGCCAAAGTCTGATAATCTTGTACATTTGAGGAAAAAGTAACAAGTGACCATAGAATAATGGTTAACAAGCTAGTCTCATAGACCAGACCATAAGTTTAGTAAATACCTATGGTACATATTTTAATAACAGATGAAAATAGTTTTATTTGTATATTTTCTATGCAAGATTATTTGATATTGCCTGTTTTTTGTTTTTTTTTCCATCAACCACTTTTTAGTTTACCACTTGCAATTTTATGATTGACTAGCTAGAAAACTTGGTTTTACTCAGGAAAAAGTACAAAACTTACAGATTAATGAATAGATTCTAACATATATCTATATACCCCCAAAGAAAACAACCCTAAAGGATTACATAGCAAAGAACATTTTTACAAAATATTATTCATAATGCTTCTACATAAATAACATTAGCATTGACACAATTCTTTTTTTTTAATTAAATTTAATAGATTTTGTTAAAAAAAAAATAAGTGGACTTTAGCCAAGTTCAAATTCTAGGTGAGATTGCATTTTACTTTGTAAAAATACCTTTAGGAAAGGTATGAACCCATCTTTTCTCACCTTACTCCACCAACTATGGGGGTGTCCTCGTGGTGTAATGGTTAAAGTGATGGACTGCGGAATCGTAGTATGCAAATTCGTACTCCAGTTACGCTATTACATTCACTTTCAGGCAAATACCCTTGGGAAAGGTATGAACCCCTCATCCTCCCAGCTATGGGTTGAATAGTACCACTACTGTTCTTGGAGAATGGCTTTGGCATTAGATAACCTACAAAGGTTGATATGCCATTAAAATAAAAAAAAAAAACAACAAACAAATCCACCAACTATGGGTAAATAGTAAGACAGACTGGGCTCTTTAGCCTTTGTAGAACAACTGACCTCAGAGAAAGAAAACCTTGAATTCAAAACCAGCTGTATAGGTCAAGTCAGGGATTGTTCCATGTAATCCAATCTAACAAGTAACATGTTGCTTGAAGAGGAAATGAGTACCACCACCAAGTTGCTTTGTGATTCCCTAAAGAAAAATGACTCCAGATGGCATCCAAACTTCATAAAAGAATAAAATAATATACTTGAACAACCCATTTAATTCATCATCTCTTTGCATTTAGTCTGAAATAGCAGTCTTGATCCTAAATTGACTTGTAGCAACCTCTTGGGATTTTGTCTGTCAAACTTTTATAAAAGTTTTTTTTTTTGTGTACTCGGGGATACTGAAAAGGTCTTGCTGTATCTTTAGCTCATCTTAATACTTCGAGGAATCATAGCAAAAAGATACCCTGGAGAAAAATCAACCTCCATGTAAGCTTTATATATATATATATATATATATATATATATATACACACAATCTCGTTAAATGATCTCCCATCCAATACTGATCAAACAGTTTCCTCACTGTAAAGATCAAGTAGTAATGTGTAACTTTAATAAAAATGTTTATCCATTAATTTGATGACAACCCTTAACTACATTGAAGCTTTGCAAATGAACTACCTGGCTGATATTTTTTATAGCTGTGAAGACGTTTGTAGAACCAGCCACTCTTTTTGGATGAGCTGATAACAAGAATTGTGTGCCTCTGATTCCCCAAACAGTACTCTTGGTTTTGAGTTTAAAGTTTACCCTTCTCCTAAACTGATTGCCTTACCAAGGCTAAAGAGCCAGTGTGACCTATTTTAAACATAGCTGGGGAAGGAATGGGTCGTGCCTTTCCGAAATGTATTAGCACAAAGTGAAAGGCAAAATCCCTGGACATTCTTGTACTCACTCAACCACTGCAAGAATTCTTATGGTTGATATATTGTTGTCAGTCACACAGCCGGGCACTTGGTTCACTGATTGTAGGAAGCACCCACTTCATTACACTCACTCAGGTTTTCATTTTTAAAAAAATACACTGTGTTGAGTGTCAAGGTAAATAATACTTTTGCCTCAAACAATGAAACATTTCAGTTTTCTTGCTATTATTTTTAAATACTGTTGTCCAGTGGTCTCCAACCCACAGCTTGTAAGCCACATGCATCCCTTCACCCAACTTTCAAAATTTTTTCTTTGCCTTTTCATATTGACTGCAAAGATGAATCATTACAAATGGAATTGCAGATGGAACTCATTGATCTTCAGTGTTCAGAAGATTTCAAGTCCAAGTTTCTTGCTTGTCCCATTCTCAATTTCTATAAGAACCATGTGTTTGTGTCTGGACAATTCCTCAACTTTATTAACCACACATGGTATATGGTGGGGATGTTTAGCACTACATACCTCTGTAAAAAGTTGTTCTCTAAAATGAAACATGCCAAGAATATGGTAAATTTACAAATCATTCGTCTGATGTGTTTCTTCTGTCAGTCTCTTTCTTTAATCCTGATATTAGATCTTTTTTTGTGATTGAAACATCAGATGCTTCATTAATGGATTATAATAAATATCTTGTGAATTTATCTGCTGCTTTCTGTCCTTTTTAAAGTTGTGGCTCTGGGCCCTTCAGAGTTAAGTTTCATGTTCCTCAGGCTGAAAAGGTTGGGGACCCCTGCTGTAAATAATAATTACCAAATATTGTTAATGTTTACTTGATAGTATCAATTCTTAAGTTTTATTGATTCAGAGATATTGAATAAAACACAATGTGTAAAAATGAAATTTAAAGTGACTGTTTAAATATTTGATTTAAAAAAAAAATTTTTATTTAAGGGATGTTGTATATTTATTGCTAGTAAGCTTAAAAAGCAATAAGCAGCTCATGTTACTAGAGAATCAAATAGTCATTGGATATCTTTACTCACAATGTATATCAGAGGTGAAATCATGGCTAACAGAAAATAAAATGGTGTGATGATCAAGATAAGTAAAGAATATTTGGCATTCTGACACCTAAGAGTAAAAAAATTGGCAGACCTTGAGAGAGGCCTACATCCAACAATTAGTTTTAAAGTTTGTTGTTACTGCTTATTATTATTATTATCATCATTATCATCCTTCTTTTCTTTAATATGACCTATTAGGTCACTGGAGTGTCAAGCTGTGTATTTTCCTTCATGGTATAATTCAGGACAATGAGGATTGTTACTTGGTTGTGCCCATCTCCTTTCCTATAGCCTAGTAGGTCACTGGAGTTCCAGGCTAAGAAATTACCCTTCATGGTATCATTCAGGGCAATGAGAGTTACTTGGCAGTGCCCATCTCAACAAGAAATGCTCTTTGATATAACTCTTTATAAAACATCTAAATGGCTTGCCATTTACAAGAACAAAGGTTTCCAATTCTTTACCCATAACTGGGAGAGAAGTGAATTAATTCCTTTTATTTGAAGCTATTAGGGTGAAGTGAATGAAAACTTGTTCAGATGGATTTAGATCAGTTAGCTAATTTTATTTGCTAAGCTACAAACCACTGGCCTGCATACACATTCGCAGAAGTAAATAGTTAAATAACTTAAAAGATTATTTGGATAAACAAAGCTTAAACAACCTTAGTCACAGTAAGTGATATTTCTTAACCACATGACTTCAAAGTTTATCAAGATTTTCTGCTGACATTTTTATCAAACAATTTTTACTGTAATTCACTGTCTTTTCTGTCTCTATCAACCCTATCCCACTTCAATTGACAAGATGTAACACAATCAATTTTCAAGCAGAGTACAGCTGGTTTAAATTTAGGATTTACCTTCTCCTAAACTGGTTGTTGTACCAAAGCTAAAGAGCCTAGTCTGACTTACAATTTACATTTTTAAAGAAGAGATAGATTCATGCCTTCCCCAACGGCATTAGTTGGCTCACCAAGTTCATTTCCTATGATGATAACTGTAAGGACACCTACACTTCTAATAATTCTTTCTGTCGTAGAACTCAAGGACAACTTGAGAGCTATGGTCACCAAATTTTCTGTGCTTATGAATGGGACACTTAGCATAATGGTCATAGGAAATTGAATTGGCAACTCGAGTTCAAACCCTGGATGAGGCTGTTTGCTGTTCTAATGAATTCATCTATTCTCCCTCCAGCTTTGGGTTATTATTAGAGCAGACTGGGGTTTTAAGCCTTGGTTAAGCAACCAGTCTAGGAGAAAGAAAACTCTGAATTCAATCCCTCTCTACTCCACTTGAAAATTGACCTTATGTCACATCCTGTCTATGGTGGAAGGATTGAGTAAAATATATGCTAATGGGACACCAGAACACATTTTTAGCATGTTAACTTTTTGAAAATGCCCAAATATTTTTGTAAAAGGTTTGATTTACAATGTCAGTATAATTCTAAACTGGACTCTTTAGGTTTGTCTGGTTGGCTGAACTGAATTTTTAGTTGCGTAAGCAAAAGATAGATTGATTTTCAATTCAAGCAAAAGATAGCGACTTATATAAAAATAATGTCATCTATCAAAAAAAAAAAAAAAAATCCTATCTGGAATATGAGATGATTTCAGATGGTTAGTTTACAAAAAACTGCAAAGTATCCAGATTTTACGATTACCCTATTTGAAAATTTTTTTAAATGCTGAGAGATTTTGAACCCCCCCTTACAACATGAATAGTTGAAGATTTCTGTGAAATCTGCTCCCAAATATCTAAATTCAAATATGATCCAAAAGTCTAAATTGTTGTCAGTTACAAAGTTTAGCTCACCTTACCACAAAGTCCAAAATATGAGACACTCAGTGTGAGTCAAGTTCACAATCAATGGTCTGCTAGTCTAGCTTGCTAACTATAAAGCTATACAAGGTGCCCTTTCTTTTAAACTAAGCATAGGTATAAACCACCTAACAAGGAATTGAACTCACTACTAACAGATCTGTGAGTCAAGCTTACTCTTACATATTGGTTGATTGATTTTAATAGCATGGCAACCCATCTTGGGTTATTTTATGTCGAGAGTTTAGGGAATTGCTTTTTTGTACATTCACATGGACATTTTTTTTTTTTTTTTTTTTTTTTGTGAAGTTGTTTCTCAAGAGTTGATTTTTTTTTTTTTTTGTCACATTGTTCTATCAAATATGAATAATTTCCAAATACATCCATTTGATCCATAGTTGGGACACTGAGTCAGTGGACTTGAGAGTAATGTCAGTGAAGGGGTATTCGTTATTCTCCATATCTACAGAACTGGAATCTCACCATCAGATGTGTCATACCCAGGATACTTCATTTTGGAGATACAGTCAGCATATTTTAAATGCTGTCAATGGGACATTACACCTTCATAAGGTGTCCATAATGTTTGTTTTGTTGAAAGTTTTCAAATAAGGTGTGATTCAATAAATAGGTAAATCTGTGGTCTATTATTTGAGCAAAAGGCTTTATTTGGCCTTCAATAGGAACTAGGTTAAAATTCTGCCCATAGAGTAATCTTCATTCAAGTGTATAATAACACTGGTTTATAAAAATAAATTTTTGGTCTGAGGCAAGAATGGGGATAGGTGTTTTTTGTTAATTTGGGTGTGCTGAATTCAAATTTATAGTTTTGCTCTATCACCTCTAGTTTTCTGGCTTTTAAATAGTCTCATTTTAGTATAAACAGAGAATATATGTGCATATTTCAAGAGTTGCAGCAGCTTATAACAGATAAAACAGGATAGATAAAAGAACACTGATTGAATCAATATACTTGGATGACACAATTACACAATTCATAGTACCACAGACAGTCAAAAGTGTGTTTTCTTAGAAGGTCTGGTGTATTTTGCCTCCGGGATGTCACACAAGAGCATCCAGTAGAAGTCTCCCATCATGCTGGGGTTCCATTTGCCTTGATAGTTGCTCTCCATCTTCGTAATGTCTTGGTGGAATTTTTCTCCATGCTCATCACTCGCTGCTCCAAGGTTTGGCGGGAATGGAGGAAATGAATCTTGAGTGACATTCGGCACCCCATATCCTCATAAGACTTTAGCAACTTCTCAATACAGGCTTGGTAATCTGGTACGCGTGTGTTACCAAGGAAGCCACTACAGACTGACTTGAATGCTTCCCCAGTATCCTTCAGCACTTCTCGGATCTGAGGTCCGACAAAGATGCCTTCTTTGAGCTTAGCAGTACTAAGACCTGGGAACACAGTAGACAAGTGTTGGAAGGCAGCACCATTTTTGTGCAACGCCTTCATGAAATTCTTCATCAAACCAAGTTTGATGTGACGAGGAGGAAGAAGCACCTTATTCATGTCCACCAGAGGATTCTCCTTGAGACTGTGTTCGCCAGGAACAAAAGTGCTTCTAGACCTCCAGTCTTTCTGCTTGTAATGCTGGGATACAGCTCGACTATCCCAGAGACAGAGAAAACAACAGTACTTTGTGAAGCCCGCTTGCATACCCATAAGAAGACCAATGACCTTGAGGTCCCCACACAGACTCCATTGGTACTCGCTGTACTTAATAGCTTCTCAAAGAAGCTTCATATTGTCATAGGACTCCTTTAGATGGACAGAGTGTGCAATGGGAATGCTGGGATATTTATTCCCGTTGTGCAGAAGAACACCCTTGAGACTTTGCTTGGAAGAAAAGACGCCAGTCTGAAGGATTATGTGGCAAACCAAGGGATGTAAACAAGCCAGGTATGTTTGTGCAGTAGCACAACTTGTTTTCCATGTCGAAAAAGGAAGCAAGGTCTTTGTTCCGATTCCTGAAACAGGTGATCCTTACATCTTCCTGGACTAGGTTCCACTGTTTAAGCCAAGAGCTCTGACTGCTGTTTTGACAGATACAAATCGCGAACAAGATCATTCAGGTCTTCTTGTGTGATCCAGTGTGGCTCATTGCCATTTGTTCCTGAATATGTAGACTCAATATCTTCCAAAGATATTGACTCGGCAAAATCCTCCCTTGAAGGCATTTCTTCATCTGATGAGGAAAGAAGATCCTTATTTACTGGAGGTGTGGGTACAGGAAGATCATTTGAATGGGGAACGGGTCTCATAGCAGATCAAAGGTTGGGATATTTGATCTTTTTCCTAGAAGATGCATTGAAACCAGCTATATTAGTTAAACAAAAATAACAATCATCTGCGTGGTTTCGCGGCTCTCTCCAAACCATCGGGACTGCAAAGTTGAAAACTAAATGTGCATTTGAAAATGTAATACTAATATTTAGTAACCCAATGACTGCCAGA
This sequence comes from Sepioteuthis lessoniana, assembly GCA_963585895.1. Lineage (NCBI taxonomy): Eukaryota > Metazoa > Mollusca > Cephalopoda > Myopsida > Loliginidae > Sepioteuthis > Sepioteuthis lessoniana. The sequence goes on along the minus strand of OY757917.1, from coordinate 7,320,841 downwards.
GTGTGGATTGAGACCTGCAGCCTTAACTGTCAAAATCCGTCTTTATATATAATGTAATGCTATCACTTACATTTAGTGCATAATAACTAAAAAAATAAGCCATAAATCTCACAATATTAGAATTCACCCTGAATTCATATACGCTTTTATGTACCGCATATGCACAAAATGCATATCTAAAAAACTAGAGGTGATGAGTAAAAACGGATTTCAAATTTGAATTCAGCACCCTCAAATTAGGTAAAAACGGGTATTTTTGTGCTTGCCTCAATTTCTTTGTAAACCAGTGTAATTTTACTTATATGCTTGAATGTATCTGTGTAGATAAAATGAAGTAAATCATCATTAAAAATGTCTTAAAACTATCAGAAATTGCAAAAGAAATCTTTTTGTTTGGACATTTCTTTTTGTTTTTTCTTTTTTTAAATTTTTTTAAATATAAAACTCTAAAATCCAAACTGTCTATTTTTGTACATAAAAGTTGAACAAAAATATCCAGTACTCATAAATTGATTTCACACTCTGGCTCTCAACACAATACAGGTTCTATGAAGTGTAAAACTAAATTTGGTTCTATTCTGATTCTAAGTTAAATTTTTCTCTTAGATGAAGGAAGGCATAGTGGCTAACATGTTGGACTGCAACATCATAGTGAGTTTGAACTCTAGTTGTGTTCACTTTTGGACTATTATCCTTGGGAATACCCTAATCCCCGCACTCTTAGCTATAGGGCATTAAAAAGTACCACTACTGTCCTATTAGATTGACTTTGGCATTAAATAATTCACAAAGGTTGATGTGTCATTAAAAAAAGAATTCATTCTTAAGAGAAGATTTAATAAACTTTACTTATCACTTAGTTTCTTGTCATATTTTCTTACCCCCTGACGTCTCACTTTGGTCATATGGAGAAAGAAAATGTTATATTTACATATTCTGTCCCATAAGCGTGAGGAGGAATCATTGGGGAGACTTGCTGGCACATGTTCTTTGCGGCGTTGCTTTGTGTCCTGTGGTGGGGCGCTCTCGACCGGCTGTGGTTGCGTGCCGCACAGTTCGTTCGGGTGTGTTTCACCACTGGATACATCACCTCTGGCCTCAGGGGGCCGTCCCCCCAGGCTTTAAGCCTGAGGCGCCCCGAAAAGGGGAATGCCGACGGGGTCTGAGGCATTTTTGGAACTGCCTGTCACGTTGGGCTTCGGCCCTGCGACAGGACCCACCTTAAAAACGGCCTTGTGCCACATTCGTACGCTGGTGGGGCGTAGAATAAATATCGGCACATGTTCCCCTGTTTTAGTTTGAAATATGCAGTCCAGTATGAAGGGAGAGAATTCTCTAATACGGTATGAGTCGGCCCTTCATTTTGAATGACGAGAGGTTGATGGGCCAATCAAATCACAGGATGCCTGTTGGGGCAGTCTAGGGGAAGAAACGAAGGAGGAAGGCTTGGATTTGACGAAGGGATATCCTTGCCGACAAAGCAAGGATTTCAATAACGAACAAAAAAAAAAAAAAGGGGAATTCTCTGCGTCGCGTTCCATTCAAGGTTTCAAAAAAAGGAAAATTTCGTAAAAGAAAAACAAAACAAACAAACAAAACAATTAATTACCAGACATCCCGGAAGGGAACTCCGTTGGCCGAAGCCCCCTACCAGAATCGACATTTTTCCTCCACCTTAACTCTAGCACGTGCGCGCAGCAAGAAACCATTTTGCCCTAACAAGAAAATTTTATAAGGTATGTCCCAAAATTTTAATACCAACAAAACGGGAAGGGAAAGGTATTCCTAGGTAAATTTCAATCTCCCGTTTTTTTTTGGGGGGGGGGCTTCAAAGGACTCAGCCGAATTACCGACCAAATTCCGCCAAGAAGGCGCATAGACATTCTGTTGCTTTTAATTTTGTTTTGATTCGTTTTTTTTTTTTGTTTTTTTTTTCATTAGTAAATGCGCATTGTTGTTCATTAAGCCGGCCTTGTGTTTTTTTTTTTTTGTTGTATTCGAACATCTTCAGTAAGGAAGAAATTTTAGTTATAATTTTATCGTGTTGCTAACACAACTTTTAATGACGTGCCTTCCCCACGAGGACCGAAAGGAAACTTAAGTGTAACAACCACGGAATATAACAAAAAGTATAATAATCAGGAATTGAATTTTTATCAAATATTATCAATGTATTGTTTCCATTATTTTACTTGCTGCTTTCAGAATCCTTTGATATTTTTAACTTGCTTTTTTTCTTAGTAAAATTTGTTTTTGCAATTTAAACTTGGCCAAGTACTTTAAATTGAAGGGAATTTTATGTCTAATTTTAGCATCTAAATTTCAAAACTTGAATGTTGTCTTAAATTTTATTTCTATATACAAGAAAACAACTTTTTTTCTTTTTTTCTTTTTTTTCTTTTTTTCTTTTTCTTTTTTTTCTTTTTTTTCTTCCCTCTTTTCTGTTTTACTCTCATTTTTTGCTTTTGCTTTTGATCATCTCCCCCCCATTTCCCTTTTCTTTTCTTTTTTTTTTTTTTTTTTTTTGCTCCTCTTTTCTTTTTTACCCACTACTTTTTTTTTCTTTTTCGCTTCCTTTTCTCTTTTTGTTGCTTTTTTCTTTTTTTTTTCTCCTGCTTATCCCCTCTTTTTTCATGAGGGGGGCAGGGGGTGTACACTATAACAGCATATAGGTTGCATTTATGCTTGTGTGTTTGACATTTCAAACAAACTTTTTTTCTAAGCTACTATTTTTATAATATCCAACAATAGGAGAACATAGTGACCCTTTCTGTGTTATCTAGGTGAATAAACATCTTTAATTTTCTGACTACATGTCAACCATGAATTGAAAAAGAGCAGCTATTGCTATTTGGTCATTGTACAAAAAGTCTTAACAGATTTCATGCTTTTTATTCCCTTTTTTTTTCTTTGTTAAAGTTATCTTCTCTTTCTATATTTCAAGTGTCTATAGGGTAGAGGTGATCATGGCTCTCTACAGCTTATCTTTTGATTGCTTTTAACAATACTTGATCCTTTCGAATTCTTCATTGTCTTTCTGATACTTGTTCTGTCAACTCTTTGCTCAAACTTGTCAACTATGTATTAAGTCAATCCCTCTTCTATGAGTAGTATACAACACAAGGTCAATTTTTAAACATGGTACAACTGATTTGAATTTAGAGCTTTCATACCAAGATGAAAGAATCTAGTTTTCCCTACTATTTACTTATAGCTGGAGGGGGAGTAGTTAGTGCTAATACTCTTGGGAAAGGTGAAATGCAAACAGCCTCATATAGGATTTTGAAGTTGAGTTGCTAAGTCCATTTCCTGTGAGTGTTAAGTTCTCTAAACCTTTTTTCTTTGTCATATCTCCCAAATGTTCTAACTTTTTATTGTTAACAAGTTTCCTTGTAATTCCTTTGCAACTTAAAACTTCCTTATTTCTCACATGGCTCTTGGTGGAACTTAAAATATGCTAACTCTATACAGATACACCCACCCCCGCCATGCACAAAAAAGGCACTATCTTGGGTAGAACATTAAACTGCATCCAGCAGTGATAGTCCAACTTTGCAGCACTTGAAGTGTGAAGTATCCCATTGTTGCCATTATTCTCAGGTTTACTCTGAACCAGAATTTTAGTACTGGTTAGGGTCCCATCTATGGGTCTCCTTGTTAGTGGCTTACAATATGTTGATTGCCTCTTCTTCAAGGGAGTAAGAATAATTCCTTACCTTATCAAAAGAGGATGTCCTGGGTATGACACTAAACAAAATGTGGTGGTGAAGCTCCAGTTCTGGGGAATATGGAGTCCCAGGTTCACTCTGATCTGGAGTAGAAGTAACTTTCTGGATCTCATCTATGAGTCAAATATATCTGTTTGAAAATTATTAGTATTGGATAGGAATTCTTGAAACTGTATACTTTTGTGAAAATTATTTGTATTAAGAATAGTAACTTAAAGCTATGATTGTTTACTAAGCGTTATTATTATTATTAGTTACTTGAAACCATATAACTGCTTGCCAATTATTGGTGTTAGACTATATAATATAAACTATATAATTGTATGTAAATTATTAGTATTAGATAGGAACACTTGAAACCATACAATTGTTTGCAAATTATTGGTATCAGAAAAGAATATTTTATATCATAACTGTGTGCAAACAAAGGATTAGAGACTAATAAAATGTAATTAAAAAAATACAATGTAACATTGAAAATGTCGATATGATTATGATCCGATATTTACAAATTAATCAAATTTCAGCATTAGATAACCTGTAGAAAGTTGATATACCATTAAGCAAATAAAGTATCCTACCAATCCATTTAAAGGGCATATAGATCTTTTCAAAAATTATTACTATTAGATAGGAATACTTGATACTATGTAACTGTGTGCAAACATAACATGATTGCAATGGAATGTTCAGTTATGATAATAATCAAACATCTAAAAATGAATCAAATTTCAACATTTAGTAATTCATAAGAAGTTGATAAGCTGTCTAAACAAATAAACCAAACCTTGATCCTAACTCTTTTAGTGTAATGAGTGACAGCCCTCTAAAGTTGAACAAAATGCTTAAACACATCCCCAGCCATGGATGACTGAGGAGATCCTCTAACATGAAAGTACAGTAAATATGAAATTTCATTTTTATTGTATATGAAGTGAATAGGTATATGTGGCGTAATAATTTCTCTTACTATTAGAGATTTGGTGTAGGGAATGGACTTGATGATGCTGTTTGTTTTACTTCATACTAATGCCCTTGAGAAAGGTGTAAGTCTATCTCTTTGTCCGGCAATGGGTAAATAGGAGGACAAACCAAGCTGCTCACTTTGATTGGGTAACAGTTGGAGGAGAAAGGAAAACTGAATTCATATCCTAAGGAGCGTTGTTTTAGAGAATTTGTGACACTGATGTACTGTTCTTCAGTTATCAGCTCATTTAAAAAGTGTGGCTGGTTCTACACAAGCACTGCTGTTCCACTACTAGGATGACTTTGGTATTAAATAACTCACAGAAATTGAAATTAAAAACAAACCTGCATCAGCTTTTACCACAAACAAAATCACCTGTATGAGTAAGAAATATGGCTGTTCACATTTGAAACTGAACTGCTAAGCAGGTAACTCATGTCATGTTTGGCACCCCCCCCTACTAAGTACAGCATTGTTTCAACAAAATACCACAAGCAGGGAGCACTCAATGAGGATCAAATAAATGTTGAGATTTTGTTTATAAAATGGTAATGTAAGAAAGTTTATTTGTTTTTAAGTTATTTCTGTAATTCATTTAAAATTTTTTATGAATCACAAAATATTTAAGCCCAAAAATTTGAACCAGGGTAATTTTATTTTTTCGCCTAAAATGATTTCAAATTGAAACCTTAACTTTGCTTTTCTAACTCATAAAAAGAAAAAAGTTTACAAAAATTTACAAATTTTTAAAAAGCATTAATTGAGAATATTCATCTGAAAATGAAAATAAAATCTCAATTTTTTTCTTCATTTTCTACCATATATTTTTTTTTATCAGAATATAATTACTCCAGATAAATTGACATGCCATTTAAATCACTCATTTAATCATCTTTTTACTAAGATATCTTTAAAAAAAATTAAAAAATGGGTTAATTTTTTTTTTTTTGTTTAGTACAGACCAAAGAACTTTTGTTTGCTTAAGTTAAAGAATCAGTTCTTCTTCTTCTTCTTCTTCTTCTTCTTCTTCTTCTTCTTCTTCTTCTTCTTCTTCTTCTTCTTCTAAAAATAAATAATAATAATAAAAATAATAATAAAAAAAAAAATATTTTTTTTTTTTTTTTTTTTTTTTTGTCTATCATTTATATTTTTATTTTATTTCCCTTTTGTTATCTATTTTTTCAACATCAATTTGTAAAGTGGTATCTTTACTCATCTGAGATTAATTCTAAATAATTTTCCAGTCTTGAGTCAATTTATAGTCTAAAAAAAACTTGATTTTCATTAGCTTTTGTTCTCACAAAAACATTACTGACAAAACTTCTACAACCTATTTCCCCACCCCTAAATTACATAAGCTGTAACCATTCTCTCTTGGACCTGATGTGAATGTTTATTGATTATAAAAATACTTAGTTTCTGTGACTATAAGATCTTTGCAATTTAGTTAATGTTACCTATCCAGCTTTGAGTACTAGGCCACACTAGGAAACTTAGGATCTCATTTTATCTAAAATTATAACTTGCATATAATCTAAGCTTAAAACTTTTCATGCTGATATTGTTACTTTAACTAAAACTTCTTTTTTTTTCTTTTAATTCATTTACTTCTTTTACATGTACTGATACTTTAATACTTTTCTGGTCCTGTGAGCAAGCATATGACTTTTTTTTTCTTTCTTTTCATCTTTCTCTCTTGCTAACCAGAGGGAACTGGCATATTCAGAGTTACAACTTCCTTTTCTCTCTTGATTTATTTGCTTGGGGGAACATTAAAAAGAATGCATTTACTACCTACTACTTCTCCTCTAACTTCCGACTGAGAAACCCCCAGGTTACTTTATATTTATCAAGGTAGCAGAAGGAGAAGTACTAATTGTACAACAGATGTTTCAAGCTTAGCTTCAGTATATTAGCAATTTAAAAGAAAAAAAAAAAAAATTAATATTTTTTTAAACTTTAAAGAAGGAAAAAAAAAAAAAAAAAGATACATTTATATGTATAATGCCTTTTAGTCTAAATATGAAGCTGTGAAGAAAGGAGCTCATCATTTTGGAACTGTCAGTTGAAGAAGGGAGTTAACAAACAAACAAAACAAAATACAAAAAAAAATTCTCCTCAGTAAGTTGTTTATATTTAATAAGAGCAAACAGAAAATGTTAGGAAGACATTCTGGACTTCCACATTGTATTGACTGATTTAGTAATCATAATTTAAAAAGTAATAATTTAATAATCATTAATTTAAAAGAAAATCTCAATGAAAATTATAGTTAAAGAAAATCCATAGTAATTTTGTTTCTTCTGACTCTCTATGTTGATTAGTTTTTGCATTGTTAGATACCATTTGAATCTTTTATCTTTACACCACATTCATTGTTTTTTTTTATTACGCAAATTTAACATTATTTCTATTCTTAATCTGTAATTAATCCTACTTTTTTGTCACTATTGAAATAAATGTTATGCCAGCAACTTTTTTGATACACATTCTAGTGATTGCCAAGCTTAAAATCCTGTATAATTTCAAAGAATTTTGTGTTTCTGTATGCGATATCTAAGTTAATTGAAAGTGTTTCTGTGTGATACAATATATATAATATAGAGCAAAATATTATATATATTATTCATCTCTCATATATAACTTTTCATTTCAGGGAAATGCATCAGTATTACAAATTTTTGTTTCAAAAAATTATTTCTCTTGTTGATTTGCATAAAAGTTTAAGATACTATCTTTGATTATTATACAATTGTTCTGAATAAGTAGATGTTCTTTGTAAATAATATTCCATTTGAGCAGAATTCTCTGTCTACTGGGATAAAGGGTGTGTGTGTGTATGAGTTCTGCTTTTAATAGAGAGATTGTTGTTATTAGTTGTTAAAACTGTTGAAGGTTTGAAATTTCCTTTCTTTGTCTTCAAATCAATGTTGACAATATTTCAGTATTGTAGTTGATATTATTTTAATACTAGAGATCTCTTTGTAACAGTAGTCCATGATGATACTGATTCTTCTATTTAGGAAGGAGTGAATGATTTCTAGTTTGTAATATAAAAAAATTTGGATGATTAATTCAGACCCTGAAAAATTATTCAGTTAAAAATTGGAAAATTATTTTCTATTTGAGCATTTTAAGTGTATTACTTTGATTGTATGTATATAAACATAATGAAAACTTTGGTATTATATAGATAAGAGAAGCCATAGCTTTTTTCTTTTATTGTTTGTTTTTTCTTTTTCTTACCTTTTTTTTTTTTTTATTTCTTTGCAATTTATTTTTGGCTTGAATATTTACTTGGATTTTCTGTTTTGATATGATATTGTTGTTTACATAGTAAAAATTAAAAAGAAAATGCTGTCAAGTGTTTTTTTTTTTTTTTTTTTTTTTTTTTAAGACAATATAGTATAACCCAAATATTTAGTCTGCTATCTTTTAATAAGATTTCTTTAGTAATCAACTAAAAATAAAAAGGAATGAATTTATATTTTATGGTCTTCATGTAAAGGTATTTGTGAAAGGAACATGTTTCAACTGTTGATTTCTTTTCTTTTTTCTTTTTCTTTTTTTAAAGACTAGCATTTGGCCAATTCATACAAATCTCTCAACTCTTACCCCGCATCCACTATAATTTTTCTCTCAGCCGGCTAGAATTAGTTGCTACTTGAGCAACTTGAGACTGTTTTGATAGAAGGCATCCTAGAGGATGAGTTAGGAGAGTTGATTACTCCCATATTATCAAATCAGTCTGATTGAGGATTAGATGGCAGGGGAGCATAACTCTTCTGGGCCAAATTAGTAAAAACCCCTTCACACAATTATTTTCAGTTTTGTTTATTTTACATCTGTCAGTACTATGATTATTTGTATCAGAAGAAACACTGAAATACATCCTCTTACAACCTTTAAAAAAATTTGACCTTCCCTCACCTTGGTAACCCTTATTTCCAGGTGCTTAAGTCCCCTTGAAAAAAAAAGCAGCAATCCCTAATCCTCTTAGATATTGAACACCTGTCTCTATTTTATGGATTTGAAAAGCTTAATTCATATAAAACTATTAAATTTCTAGCCTAGAATCCACCAAAAGTGTTGGTATTATTTACATTTTACTGGTGAGAATCTCATCTATGGATCAAATAGATTTGTTTGAAAATCATGAATATTGGATAGGAATATATGAAATCCTATAACTGTACAAAGAAATTATCAAATAGAATTATTCATGTTAGGAAAACTTGAAACCATTTAACTGTATGCAAATCATATGTATTAAGTTTCTTGAAGCTATCATAAGTTACTTGAAACCAGATAATCAAATACCCTGTTTGCAGGGCTAAAGACTATGTTGACTGCTTCCCCCCCCCCGAGAGGTAAGGCTCTCTCAAAAAAGAGTGTCCTCCATATAACTCTAAACTACATTTGATGATGACGCTTCAGCTCTGGGGAGTCTGGAGTACTTCTTCATTGTCATTACTCCCAAGTCCACTTTCATCCAGAAAGGAGGTACTTGTTAGGGTCCCATCTATGCATCAAATAGCTCTGCTTGATTATTGATTTTTATTACATAGGAATACTTTATACCATATAACTGTGCAGAAATAGTTACTTGAAGCTATAATTGTTTACTAAGGATTATGATGAATTAGCAAAAATCATATAACAGTGTGTGAACAAATATTTATTATTCAATTGAAATAGTAACTTGAAACCATATAATTATTAGTATGAGATACTTAAAATTGTATACTGTATGCAAATTATTTATATTAGATAGGAATGCTTGATATCGTATAATTGTGTGCAAAAAAGCTCTTAAGCAATGGTACAAAAATATAAATATAAACATACAATGTATGCAATTCCCTAACCTCTTGGCATAATATAATCCTACTCAGGTTTACATGCCATTAAAATCAATCAATCATATATTATTGGTTTATAACTTATTTGTAAATAAGTTATATTAAATAGGATTAGTTATTTTAAAACTTGATGGTATATAGATTATTAGAAACAAATAGGAATAATGAATACCATATATAATTGTGTATCAATTAGTATCATAGAGGAATACGTGATATCATATAAATGTATGCAAACAAATGATTACAGACAAATAATAATAATAATAAAATGTAATTAAAAGAAAATACAATAAATGAATCCAATTTCAACATTAAATGACCCATTAGGAGTTGAAATCCTTTAAAATCTTTCAGGCTAAATTTAACAGGATATCAATGCTTGTTGGTTTATTTTATGTTATTGTCAGTTTTTTGTCATCTTATGTATGCTATGAAAATGTATCTTCACAATCATTTTTAACAGAAACATTTCATTATTTCAAACAAATCGTTTTTATCCATACATGGAAACCTAACAGGGACTCAACTCTTCAGACTGGATCTGAGTGTAAAGGTAATAAGTGATTCCACACTCCACAAAGCTCTGGAACTGGAGCCTGACCACCAGATGCAATTTAGTGTTCTACTCAGGACAACCTCATTTGCAGGGGAAGTAGTCTGCATATTCAAGGCTCCAATAAGAGAGTGGGATTATATAATGGAGGTAATCTAGTTATTACCGACAGAATTTCTCATTATTCTGGTGTGAGACCCAGTTGCAGGACTGCTATATCTGTCATATTTTGAATATATGTATATAATTAAGGAAATACGCAAATATTTTAGATTTTTCATGCATTTGTAAAAATTAGTTTATGGTAACACAAAAGATTTAAGATAAAAAGCTCTAAAAACATTGACATCTTTGTAGTAAACCCACTCCTCTAACCAATGAACTTATCTTACAAGTGTCATCGGTACTTCATGGTGTTCAGTAAGCTTGTCTTGAATATCAATTATTACTGAATAGTGAATTTTATCCTCGCTGAGTGCTCTGTACTTTCAGCCTTATGCCAAACCTAAGCTATGATTTTTTTTTTGAAAAGTCTTATATGGTGCTGTGATTAGAGAGCTAGGTCAGCAAGCTGTTAGTGAGTTCAATTCTCACTGATTGCCCTATATTTCTGGCCTTGTGCTAAACTAAGCTTAGTAAATGACATGTTACAAATGTCTGGTAAAATCTGGTCTCAGAGACAAGGTCTTTCTCATGTGTACACTCATGGGACTCATTGTTAAATTGACCATGTATCACATACTACAGCTAAGGGGGATGTAGCTAAATACTGTGTCTGTTAAATATCATTAAATTAGTATATGATTTTCTATTTTTCCTTTAAGTATTTTCTAAAATTGGTTCATAATATTTCACTCTTTAATCAATTCCACCACTTGCTTTCAAATTACTTCTAATTTCCATCCTAGTGTTTGTTAAATGAAGCATTCAATCATTGATTTGATCCTCATTGATGAACTATTTTCAGGTTTCAGCTTTATTCTTTAAAGGCACAGCTAATTAAAAATTAAAGTATAAAACTAAAGGCATTATTTTTATTATTTTTTTTTTTAATTCTGCACATTTAAAAATTTATTTTATTTTTTTTTTTTTTTTATTTTACCTTGAAACAATCCATTTAAAGTTATCAGAAGACATTTATTGTGCTAATAGAAGTTTTAATTGCACTAAAGGTAGTGCTTTATGGTTTACAAAAAATCTCCATAGTTCAAATACTTTGCCCCATGCAAAACAAAACAAACTTAAATTACTGCTTGAGATATCATCATCATCATCATCATTTACATTTAAAGAAAATAGAACTTTTCTGAGTTGGCAGAAGATATTTGTCATACTGTTAAAAGTTACAACAACCATTTTTTAGTGGATTTGTTTCTTATATCAATCTGCTTACCAAAGGACTGAGAGTAATTTATTCAATGTTACAAAATTTTAATCATATGTAGATTTACTGGCTGTAAGTAGATAGTCCAAACTTTGCAATTTATTTATTAGTCACAGAAAAAGAAAAAAACACTAACTTAGTTATGACACTTTTCAGCTTTTGAATGATTTTGTAAAAGTGTTTTGCTTTTGTACATTTAATCTAAAAAAATATCTTCGAGAATGGAAGAAAAATAAAATAGGAAAACCAGTTTGGTAGAGTGTTTATATATTTTAGACATTTTATTGTGTACATTATCTGATGAAGTTTGTATGGACAGAGTCATTTAGACAAAGTCTAGACATTATCCATTTATTATATATAAGTTACACAGCTCTGCACATGTCTTCATTAAAATTTTAAAACATTCACTCACTTTATTTTGGAATAGGCCTTGTGTGTGTGTGTGTGTATATATAATCTTGACAATATTTTTCAGATGTTAAATAAGATAGGACAAAACTCAGGACCAAGAGTTTCATGTTATCGATATTCAGGTGAGCAATTATTCAACTCATCTGACCTCAGTTTGATTAAACTGAACAAATATGTTCTCTTTTTGAGTCACATGATTCTTACATGGTTCACATACTAATTTGTCTCATGATTTAAACACATGACTTAGAATATCGACCATGTAATAATCACATGACTAAAAAAAAAAAAAGTACATATTTCTTCAGTTAAATCTAATTAGATATGTTGTATAGTAGCTCAGATAAAGTTGAACAACTTGAAACTGTGAGTCATAAGTTTTTATAGTTTTCTTATTAAGATCTTTTATACCCGAAAAATATTGATATAGCTTTGCATTTTTATGCAAATAGCATGAGAATTTTATGGATTAAAAATGCTTTAACTGATAAATCTTAATCATAATTTTATATATATATGTATATGTGAATTTAGATATATCTTCATATATGTGTGTGTGTGTATTTAAGTGTGCCTATATGTGAGAGTATACAACTGTGTGTTGAGATTATACACTCATGCAGCCTTTGGCCGACTCAACAGGAATGTGTGGAATCAGAGAGGGATCTCTGAATCACCTAAAATCAAGGTATACTGAGCTGTTGTTCTTACCCTCCTCCGTTATGGCTGTGAAACATGGACAACTTATCAGTGGCATATAAAGAAGCTAAACCACTTTCATATGACCTGTCTGAAGATGATTCTGGGCATCACATAACAAAAACACATTCAACAACAGTTTTAACTCGGGCTTCTCTTCCCATCATCTACACCATCTTGATGCAATCAAAGCTTTGTTTGCCACATGAAAAATCACCGTTCCCCAAAAACTGCTCTACACTGAACTGTCTTGGGGCAAACGCTCCCAAGGAGGCCAGAATGTGTGTGTGGGTATCTCTTTCTGTGTGTAATAAGTGTGTGTGTGTGTGTGTGTATATATATATATATATATATATATATATATATATATATATATGTATGTATATATGTATGTATATATATATATATATATATATATATATATATATATGTATATATATATATATATATATGTGTGTGTCATCCACAGACAGTTTTGTTGTATCACAACTCTTCAGTGTGGGTTGACACGCAGGATGCTTCAAGCTGGGATTGAAACCCAGCTAATTTTATGTTAGACATGGTATCTAACTGCTCAGTCATTTCAGTAACTTACATCAGCTCAGGAATTATAACTCCTATGTATTAACTTTCATTTGTTTACATTTTGCGCTGTCAGATAGCAGAGTGCTCACTTTGTTAGAAGTGCTTTGCATTATTTATAAAAGTTGGTGACCATAGTTGAGGGCGACCTGAAGGCTCTTTTTCATTAGCTACTACACTGAGGTGTAGGGGAGGGTGCTACTCCTTTCCCTAGATTGCTCTACTTACCCTTGTTCCATACATTATAATGCTGAGTGTTAAGCAAGGAGGCATCAAGTACATTTTTTTTTTTTTTTTTTTTTTTCTTTCTTGAGTCTTTGGTATGACTACCTAGGATTGAATCCCAGTCTCATGGACTATTGGCAAACAGTCTTTTGTGTAATATATATATATATATATATATATATATATATATAAAATGTTTGAGTAAGATATGAAGTTTAATCAGACAGAAATCAGAAAGAAAAATACATATAAATGGATGAGAAAATTTATTAATAATATTAGTTAAGGTCTACTGATGCGTTTCGACCAATATGAATGAAATTATGTAAGATATGAAATTACAGAAATTTCAGGTAGAAAGTATTTTAGGTCATCTTCAGGTTGGGAATTATGAATTTAAAATTCTTTGTATATGTATTTTTTCTTTTCCCTCGTTATTGTATTTTATAAAACATCCATCGTTGTTCTATCAACACTCATTTCACCATCAAAACATTTTAACATCGACTTTCTTTCATAAGAAATGATCACTTTTGGATTACTTTGTTTTTCAATTTTCTCCATATTCATAATACAAACATCTGTGTGTGTGTGTGTGTGTGTGTGTATATATATATATATATATATATATATATACACACACAGCATTTCAAATTATTAATGAGATGACATTTTTTTTCATTTTGTCCAAAAACTATTTGTTGGAATTTAATGAAATGTTCAGGCTGTATAAAAACTATTGTTCTGTGCAACAGGAAACAAACGGTGGCCATTTGCAGTATTAACACGATATAGAAGTGTCATTATAATCATGCTATTATGGGTCACAAATGTAACTTGACCCCTTTCTGAGAAAGATATTATAACATCTGAACTTTACAAAGGTAAATCTACTTTAGAAATGTCCAAAATAATTGAAAGATATCACTAAACTCTGAAAAGAACCTTAAAAAATTGTCCTTTAATTTATGATAGTTACTGCTTGATATCATTTAAATGTTTTGGAGTGGAATATGTGCAAAGTCTTATTGTCAGGCTTCAGACAAAAATTATAATATAGTCTAATATACTATTGAATTGAATACTCGTTATCCTAACAAGAATATTGTTAACAATCATGTAGATTATAGATCTATATCACTTCTTGTAACTCAAAAGAAAGGAATGCCAGTTTTATGTAAAAAAAATACGCTTCCTTTATACCAGATAGAATCTTATTCTTTATCTCAATATTTTGGTTTATTAATTGAAGCAGCTTTCAGATAAACTGCGGCTTTTGCATATAATATACAAGTAAATAAAAGCTTGAAGAAAATTATAACAACATACACGAGATATGTGATTCGGCATTTTTCCCCCAATTGCCAGTAATCAAATCGATATACACTTCCAGATAAAGAGCCTGACTTCCAGTAAACATCAGCAATATGATTCTAATTTCATTAAAATTGGAGGTGTTTGAATTTTAACCAGGGACATTTACTTCCTTTTAAAATCTCTTCTAATTGAACTGGAAAGTAAATAAATATATATGTACACACATACATGTATGATCATATATTTACATTTTATGAATAAATACACACACACACACACATTAAAATCAGAGATATTCGAATTTTCACCATGTGTTCATCACCCTTTAAGCCCACTAATCACATTGGAAAGTGAATTCCATGTAGTTCATTGTCTTGTAAAATCTTACATTACAATGAATATAAATCTTCCATGTAAATTGGATGTATTTGCACTTTCAAAGGGGTTCTGTGCCATGTTATAATTCTTATTGGGAAGGGAGTTTAAATATTGTATGATGGTGAAAATTTAGAAATCAACTTTACTTAGTGCCTAGTAGTTATGTTTTTATTTTCATTGAAATCGGAGGTATTTGAATTTTCATTAGGGAGGTGTGTCCTCCCTTTAAACTCCGTAATCAAACAGGTAGGGACATTTTTTGTAGCTCTTAGATTTCTAGTAAAATTCCACATAGGAATAAATACTTGGTTTATATGTATCTACTTTTCTTTTTTGTTCAATGTACACACACACAAGCACATTGAGCTTTTACTTTTTTTTTTTTTTTTTTTTTTTTTTTTTCATCATACAACGTGTGAAGGCACGTGCGATACCCTAGCCTCATCAGCCGCCAACCAGGGTGATAACACAGTTTCGGTAGCTCAAGGCGGTACTGCCACTCTGGCACTACCGAGCAGCTTTTGCCACCGGATAGGGTATTTAAAAGAAATATATATCTATGTATACACAAGACCAACTAAAATGGACATTACATTAGACGTTCGTTCATCTTCATTTTGGTGCAGTTTGTGATTTAAAAAAGCGTTTACTTACGGCCGTTAGATGTCATAGCAACCGTTTCTTGATTTTGCGTAATTACGCGAGAATGGTGGTTACACGTGTATAACATTCGTGTTGAAATCCTTTCTATATCCGTTATCTATTCGATTCGTTTTCTTTCATTTATGCGTTACTGCCCAAAAGCACTCGAGACAAACGTTATATATAATTCCGCTAAAAGATTTTATTTGTTGATCAATGGGCCCTCAAGATGGTTGGTGAATAAAAAGAAAGCTCCTGGTCTAAGTTAGTCCAGGTAGCTATCTGATTACCCTTGGGCCACTAAATTCTTGGCTTGCAAAAAATGTCTCCAGGACGCTGATGGTCATCAATGGGCTCGTGAATACTGTGGGGGTAAACCTGACTCATAGGCCCATCAATCGATTTACATTCTCCGGCAGGAGAATTATGTTCTTCGCACCAGCGCGCCTTGTGGATTCGTGTTCCTCGCAAGCTGTTGAATTTTCTGCCGCAATCACACGTTGTAGCCGGGTACATATCCAGATCGTTACCGTAGGAGCTAGTAAGATGGGTGATATATTCTCCCTCCCCACTACAGACACCCTGAGGGCATTTTTCTTTCATTGTATTATCCATATTTGTTAAAATTCCTGTCTTTCCAGGATGTCACTCCAACTTTCTGAAGAGTCACTTTGTCTTTCCAAAGAGTCATCTCTCTTTCCAGAGAGTCTTAGTGTTCAAATTTTCATCATACAACGTGTGAAGGCATGTGTGATACCCTAGCCTCATCAGCCGCCAACCAGGGTGATAACACAGTTTCGGTAGCTCAAGGCGGTACTGCCACTCCTGGTGCTACATATATATATCTGTGCATGTATACTTCTATGCATATGTTTTTACAAATATATATATATATATATATGTGTGTGTGTCTGTGTCTGTGCCTGTATTCATATATATTTGTATGTATGTTTATATACAAAATATCTGAAAGAATGTATGATAATTAAGAGCTGAAAGCCAATTCATTAGACTGTTCCTATGTTAGACGTTTTGTACTGTATATTATGTGACTATTGCACTGAGTGAAACATCTAATAAATATGTAAGCACACTTCCAAATTGATTTTAACATCTTATTTCTCTTCCATGTTTTAGTCTCAAAAAAAAAAAAGGTACTGGACATGGTTGGCTTTTGTTGATGTTATTTAAAAGTAATATCTTTGCTAACTTCATCCCAAACAAACATTTTAATTTCAATCTTAATTGTCCTTTTTTTCTTTTTCTCTTTACAGGAATTATCCATTATTTCGAATCATCTGTCAAGAGATTGCTACCTTATTGTTAGAATTGTGGCTGCATGCCCCAAAGACAAAAGGTAAGTGCTATTAGTTTTAGCTGGACTTCTGTGTTAAAGAATTATCACTGCTGTCCCGTTCTTGATTGTTATACTCATTATGTTTCGGCTCTTTTTGCCGCCTTCAGGTAATTTGTATAAACTGGAGTTTTCTAGAGATTTCAAACCATACCACTTATCTAATCCACTGAGCTAGAATGTTCTCATTTCTCTATCCATACTGAGAGCATATATTGTATCTCTTAGTTCTTCATTAATTCATCCTTCTGGTGTCATTTTGTTCTCATTCCACACAACCACACTATATAACTTTTTATATTATCCGAGCCCAGTTAGCTATGATTGTAGAATACACCAACTGCATGCCCGCCCCCATGAGTGTCCTGGATATTGCATTAAACTATAGTGCCAAAGCTCCACTCTTGGAGATTTGGGGAATATGGAGTACTCCTTCATTGCCATTGCTCTCGGGTTCACTCTGACCTGGTACCTGGTAGGGTCCTATCTATAGCCCAAAGAGAACTGTTTGACATTTACACTGTGTGCAAACAAATAATTTGAATTAAATTGAATTGTTAGAAATAGAACTCTTTGACCATTTAACTGTGTTGTAAACAAATGACTAATTGAATTGTTAATGATACATTGCAATACTTGGAACCATTTGACTGTGTACAAACGAATGAGTAATGTTAAATAGAATTATTAGTGTTAAATAGCAACACTTGAGACTCTTTAAATGTATGCCTAAATTGAATTATTGGTATTACTTAGCAATACTTGAAACTATTTAACTGTGTACAAACGAATGAATTGTGATGAATAATTAGTGGTAAATAGCAATACTTTCAACCTCTTCACTGTGTGCAAACAAATGATTAATATTAAATAGAATTATTAGTATTAGATAGTAATAACTGAAACCATTTAACTGTTTAGAAACAAAACTACAAACTCTTCATTTACAAATCATATGTAAGTAAAAAGTAAAGTTGGTGACTGTAGTTGAGGGTGACCTGAAGGCTCCCTTTTCAATAGCTACTACATCAAGGTGTAGGGGAGGGCGCTACTCCTTTCCCTGGATTGCCCCACTTTACCTTTAATACGTACCTTATATTGCTGAGTGTTAAGCAAGGAGGTATCAAGTACCATTTTTAGTCTTTGGTATGATGCAACCTAGGATTGAACCCAGGTCTCCCAGACAATTGGCAAACACTCTACCCACTAGGCTAAAGAGCTGGTTTACAAATCATATGTAAATACATTTAAATGTATGCAAATGAATGACTGCAATACTTGAAACCATTTAACTGTTCAAAAAAAATAATCTCAGACTTGCTTGAAAAGGTTATCAACAAAATCTGTTTATAAATCATATATTTAATATATATGTTTAGAGGATTTGGCATTAAATAGCCTACAATGGTTGATATGCCATAAAACCAATCCAAACACATACCTGCCAGGTAGCTACATTCATTTTCACCTTGACCATGTGTCCAAAGATAAGTTAATTTATCCTTTAAATATCGCTTGTCTCTTCTATTGAACCAGAAAATACAACCCAAAAAATGAAAAACAGAATTCACTAAATTTGCAATCATGCTTGTTAACCATTACTCTCCTAATTTACTAAATTTAGCATAGTAGAAGTGGTTCACTGAATAATTCTCCCAAGACAATGGAGATTATTTTACAGTGCCTATCTCCTCTCCAAGTAACATACAACAGGTTACATTGTACTTGATACAAGAAATGGTCCCTGACCAAACTGATGAATTATCTTTTTTATCAAAATTAAAAATTTAACCATTTTTAGTCAAGTAAGTATATTAGAAATAGAATTATTTAGTTATTTCTTCATATAATTATAGAAAAATAAGAGTGCCATTGGGACTGGAATTAATGACCCAATGTTTTACACCCTCTCTAGGGGATACAGTCAGCATATTCTAAGCTGTCAACAGGGTATCTAAACTTTTTGGATTGTACCTCATACAATAATATCATATTGATTGGTGATGACTGAACTACTCATCATCATCATCATCATCATGTCGTGCTGGTAGCACGGATATCCCTGACTCCCTCTCGCCACTTCTCCCTATCGTTCATCGCCCTAGGCAGGTCCTCAGGACAACATCCCATATCCTCACATAGTTGCTGAATGTATGTTCGTGCTGGTCGTCCTGCTTTTGCACGGCCATGTGTGGGGGTCCATAAGAGTACATCACTTATGAGTTCATCCCTGCTTCTCCAGCAGTGTCCTGCATGTCTAGTTCGTCTAACACTGAACTACTAATAAGATAAATTCCCAACCTATTTCTGTTGTTCTCTGCTTTCTAAAATGATAAACACTGTGATAAAACTTAACTTTTCAGTCATTTAAAACATATCAAGATTTTTTTAAAAAATGGTGCAAATCAAAGTACAAGTTGTTTTTATTTATTTATTCTTTTATCAGTGGTTGTTACATTATTTAGATTTCAAGTAATCCAGTGACCCATTTGGTCAGCTTTTTACACATTTGCAAATAAAGTAGATGACTATAATTAGCCTTTGATAGTTTTTATCCTGAAATGTTACAGATAAGATTGTTTTTGTATATTCATTTTTTTATCATAATCAATTATATCTCTCTACATCATTAAAATTCTCATTATGTTTGCCCCCCCACTGTTGAGCTCACAATATCCTGACTGTATCCCCCTGCAGAAGGAAGGGGGGGGCAAGATCCCTCTCCTAAGGAATGTCTTTAGTATGATATTAAACTACGTCTGGTGGTGATGCTCAAGCTCTGGGGTGTGTGAAGTCTCCTTTCATTGCCATTATTCCCATATCCACTCTGATCCAGAGTGGTAGTACCTTTTAGGATCTCATCTATGGGTCAAATAGATCTGTTTGAGGATTATTTGTATTGGATAGAAATAATTGATGCTATATGACTGAATTATTTGTATTAAGAATAGTTACTTGAAGCTATAAATGTTTACTAAGAATTATTTTCTTGAAACCCTAAAACTGTGTGCAAACAAGTAACTATTATTGAATAG
Organism: Sepioteuthis lessoniana; assembly: GCA_963585895.1. NCBI lineage: Eukaryota > Metazoa > Mollusca > Cephalopoda > Myopsida > Loliginidae > Sepioteuthis > Sepioteuthis lessoniana. The sequence continues at coordinate 7,300,698 of OY757917.1, read as the reverse complement.
AAATAGTTATTTGAAATCATGTACTTATTATTAGATAGGAATACTTAATATTATAACTGTGTGCAAAAAAAAAACTCTTAAGGAACAACTACACAAAAAATGTAAATGTACAATGAATGCTATTCCCAAACATTTAGGCATAAAATAACCCAAGACTGTTTGACATGCTGTTAAAATCAATCAATCAAAATCTGTATGTGAAGACCCAAATGCAGCAGTCTCACTATTTGAGATAGTCCAGCTTAGTTTTGTCTTTAGTCATGTGATCTAGACTCTGCTGCAACTGAATTATATATTTCTTTGGTGGGGAGTAGATTTACTTTTTATTGTCTAGTGCAAATGTTTGGTTCATTAATAATTGATCTTGTTGAATTGTTCTGTCATGATAGAATTTGTCGATCACTGGACCAACCTTCTTTTCAAAACCAGAGAGAGAGAGTGGAGGCAGAGAGAGAGATATGAATGAATGAATAACTATGTGATTATTTTTCTTATTTCTGTAGGTTTTCACTCTGCTTGTCAGCCTTTTTACTAAATGCAGTGAATACAGATATACAAAAGGATCAATAAATTTCTATTCTGACACAGTTATTAGTTTGATTTTGATTTGAAATTTTCATTGTATAATGTTCACTTTATATGATGTATATCAGTGGTTCCCTACTCCTTTTAAACCATGGTCCACTTTTATATTTCTAAAATTCTGATGTCCCACCCACTGTAATATCAAATTCTTAAGTTTTAATTAACTTAGTCTTTAAACAAGCCCCACCAAAATATTACCATGCTCCACCAGTGGAGCATGCGTCTCACATGGGTAATTACTGATGTATAGAGAAGTATTGGCTTTAGTCCATTGACTAGGAAAGAGATTATGTTGAAAATTTATTTTGTGTGTGTGTTTTACTTTTTCTGCATCATTATGCTTTAGCCGTAACGGCAAATTTTCCCATATGCAGATTATTCTACAATCATTGGGAGATTTTGGTTGATTTTAATGGCATATCAACCCATCTAAGGCTAGTTTATGCTTAGAGGTTCGGAAATTATTTTCATTGTACATTCATATTACATTTTTTGTGTAGTTGAAGATTTTTTGCATCCAGTCCTAATGAATACAAATAGTTTTTATCCAGATCTATTTGACCCATAGAATGGACTGTAATATGGACTATAACTGTGGGTCCCAGTAGACTTGGGAGTAATGGCTATGAAGGTGTACTCCACAATCCAGAACTGGAGCCTCATAATTACTTTTTGGGATATTCTTACACCTTTTCAGGTGATACAGTCAATATATCCTAAGACACACCAACAAGATAACAATTATCAAGAGGTTTCCACAAAACAAGTAGATTTCGAAATACACGTGAATGTATCTGACTTTTCCTTTTTTTTTTTTTTTTTTTTTGGTTATGAGACTGATGGAATTTTATCATATTTCATTTCTCAGTGTACAATAGGTTAAATACCCCATTGCATATCATCGGTTTTCTTATCAGTGGCAATGTTGAGCCTTAAGAATAATTAAGGATGACAAGTTCTGTTCTCGCATGGAAATCTCAGCTGCAGAAAGTGCATTTTGGTCAGTCACTTGTGTTAATGTGCTGGTGCTCTGGCTTTTCTTTTTGCACACTTGTCTTCTGCTGCAGTTTTACAATGTTGCTAGGCAAGCTCTCTCTGTTTGTTAGATAACACCAGATCAGTTGATCTGCTGCTAGATCTGTCCAAGATGCACCAGGTATCTTGGAGCTCTTGAATGCAGTCTTTAGGTTGTCCTTGCCATTTGTCAGTACACTAGAGAGAAGCTTTCTATCTGACTCTCTACAAGGCTAGAATAGAACACAAAGTTGGCTTAATATGCTGTGTCTAAATGAAAATGTTTATGGTGTAACAGTCATGATTATAGGAAGTGGAAACAGCTATCCAAGTTTAAATCCTGAATGAGGTTGTTTGCATTCCACATAGTGCTAATACTTTTGACAAAGGTATGAATCCTACTATTCTTTCTTCAGCTATAAATAAGTAATAGGGCAAACTGGGCACTTTGGTATGGTAACTGGTCTAGGAGAAGGAAAACTTTAAATTCAAAGCAGCTGTAGACTCAGGGAAAGATGGGCTCTGCCAGACTATTCCTGCCCAAAACACACTGTGAGTAGTACCTCTATGATGAAAATAAGGTTACAGGACCATTGAGAGAGCACCACTGGAAGCAAACTTTTAAATTTGTTGGCTCTTAGCAATGTTTTAGCAACCTGATATCTCTTCTAAGGAATGAGAAATTCTGTTGTTATTGTAACAGTAATCATGTTTAAAATGTAACTATGGAATTTCTCATTACCAAAAATTTGAGACCAAGTTGTATGACAAAGATATGTTATGTTTTAGAGATGATGATGATTAGTCGTAATTGATGCCTCCCATTTTCAATATTGGACAATCATCTGATCCTCAAAGACTGAAATTGAAATTTTGCAATTTTGGCATCATTCAAGAATTTTTTGGCAGCTGCTAACAAATGAAAAGTTACCTTAGATATTCTTTAATTTGGTATCATTGAATATTCTGTAAGAGGGTAGATATTATCAAAAACAAAAAGAATAAGCATAACTTAATTCAACTTAAACTACAATACAATTTCATATAATTGGCACCTGTTAAAACTTTGATTTTAAGCCCTAATTCCATTTGTCTGAGGTTTATATGGTTTTGGTAAATGGCCAAACGACTGTCAACAAGAGATATCTTTACACACTTTCACATAATGAAAGGAATGAGCTTGGATTATTGCCTCTGTTCAAAGAACTACAAACTCTTTTCATCATAGAGGTAGGATCATTGTATGACCTCTGTACAACTTTTTGTTGGTAGGATCATTGGATTATTGTATGACCTCTGTACAACTTTTTGTTGGTAGGATCATTGGATCATTGTATGACCTCTGTACAACTTTTTGTTGGTAGGATCATTGGATTATTGTATGACCTCTGTACAACTTTTTGTTGGTAGGATCATTGGATCATTGTATGACCTCTGTACAACTTTTTGTTGGTAGGATCATTGGATCATTGTATGACCTCTGTACAACTTTTTGTTGGTAGGATCATTGGATTATTGTATGACCTCTGTACAACTTTTTGTTGGTAGGATCATTGGATCATTGTATGACCTCTGTACAACT